>JAJJWW010007567.1:0-520994 GCA_023531295.1 Papaver armeniacum
TGTATAATCTTGTCTTCGTGAATCTTTCATTAAAAAAAAAAAAAAAAAAAAACAGAATCAGAAAAATTCAAAATATATATATATATATATTATCAAAAAAAAAAATTGATAAGAGGGTTTGTTATCTTTTGTTCAATAAAGTCAGTATTTGTTTATTTGTTGTTTCAAAGTTGTCACAGTAAATAGTCAGTCAGCATTTTCATTCGTATGTTGTAATTGGTCCTTGTATCTGTATTGTAAATAATCTTGTATTAAGCAAGGGAGGGTGTAGCCGTCGATGTACCATACGGGTAAGCTGAAATATCACCAACCCTTTAGGTGAACATTCACATCTCCCATAGATCTATCTTGGCTTTGAATCGGTTCAACTATCTCTTAGTATTGGCGAGTCATGACTTCGGTTGATAAATCAGTTTCTATGCATGCTCACGATAGAATTACAACTTACACTCTTATCACATGTTAACTATTCGAACTCTTGGATTTCAAAATATTTTTTGTGCTGGAATCAGTGTGTGTCGCTTGTACCTTTGAAAGCTAGATTGACAGATCCATTTTGCTGTGAGCTTAAACTGATGCAGGTGACACATTTCATACAAGATGAGCTATCTTTTGACTTAGAACTTTGTGGGTATGTTCTAAGCAAACCCTCACGAGACTTCAACTCGTACACTAGGGACACTTAGTGGTTTAAAAGGCTTATTGCATTCGCTAAAGGCAATCGAGAGACCAACGACAGTGGTGTAGGTAGGATTTTATTATTTTTTGTTTACTCGTGGACGAGCAAAATTCAGGTTTGAGGGTGTGATCGGTGCCTAATACTGCATATTTCTAGATCATTTTGTCGTCTTTTATCACATCTTTAGTGTCTTAATGTTCTATTTTATATAAAATCTTGTATTTTGCACATATCTCTTTTGATTGGGTAATTTTGTCGATAATCTCATTTTGTATCGTGATGATGGTGGTTAAGTACATGGTGAATATGAGATCGGGAAGATTGGTATTTTGGAGAGGTGAAAGAAAAAGATAATTCATGGTCAGCGACAACGAAGCAAGGCGACAAGTTATTAATGTATGTTTCAAGGTTAGGAGAAGTGCCAAAAGAGTGTAACAAAGAAGCTACCATGATTGATAGTAAATGGGTCGCTTGATTCACCCGAGAAAGGTGCGTTTTAGACTCTATATACCTGAGATAGGTACTACTGCTTAACACCCAAACATATCTTTTTATCACTCTTCCCATTTCCATTTCCAAGATTAGAACAAAAAGAAATCATCTTCTTCCTTACTCCACCCGACAACTGCACCCATTCCTCTATCTTCTGTGTACCACCAGACCATCACCGCTGACCTCTATGTCTCCTTCTCTTTCAATTTGTCAAGTACCTCCATCACCATCTTTCCCAAGATGTCTTCTTTGTACCCATTTTAAGCTAACCCTAGATAGCTATTATTTGAGGAAAAATAGGCTGGCTAATTTGTCTCAAAGAGCTGCTAGAGTGACAACTGAAGGTCTGAATTTCAAGCTCTCTACAACATCAACATCATTAGACAATAGGGTGGCTATGTACAGTGAAGACTATGCATCAGTGGTGAGTTTTGTAAATATCAAATCCCTAATTTTGTTATTGTACTTTATTGAAAATGGGATTGAAAATTGGGAGAAGTATTGTATAAATTAGGAGAGGGGTTGTATATAAAAACTCAAGTCGGGAGTAGCCGGTGCAATTGATTGTAGTTTTAGGTTTTGGGTTTATTTCAATGTTTGATATGTTTTAAAATCTCTGCTAGGGCAGAGATGAAACCCTTTAATAATTAAAATTCTCTTATTTGATTTCACTTGTTCTTCTTCATGGAATTTTATTGATAAACATGTCTTAATTTCTGAATTTTGTCAATTTGCTTTCACCTTGTATGTCAAGCATCAAAATTAAAGTCTATGTGAACTGATTGTAGTTCAATCTTTGATTACTTGTGCCTTAGAAAGACAAGTAATGCTGGGGATTGACATATTAGTTGAGGTTAAGTCATATATGTGTACAAGTGATTATATCACATCTTCAAGGTAGCTTGAGGCTAGCATCTCTATAGCTCCTTGATTAATGGAGAACTAGTATATCAAATTAGAGATTCTATGCGTTTTGAAGGTGGATTCAAAGCCCTAGTTTACCATTTATTGCTCTGTAATCTTATTTCTTTTGTATAATCATCTATCACTTTGTCGTATCGACGCAACCAAAACCCCTTTTTGTTACTTCTCGTTTGAATCAGTATAGAAAGATCTTAGAATCAACTCTACATCGCCCCTAGTCTCTATGGGATCGGCACGCATTTGCTCTGTCTACTATAGGCGTTGTGCACTTACAGTTTAATATTGTGGGCATCTTTCTAAGCCTACCAATGAGTCTCCTTCTCACCCCATCGCTACTTATTTGTATTCATGGGTGCATCATTAACATTGACTTGAAAGTTATGAGGTTTTCATAGATACCGGTATTGTTTATAACTTTTCTGATAATAAGGTTGTTCAAGTTAATTGTCTTCCTGATTAGAATAATACTTACTACGTGTTGTATTTGGATTCATATACAAATCTTCTCTCCAAATAAAGACCATAGGTTTCCATTTTATTAAGCATTGCTCCACTAAATTTAACATATTAGTTAGACAAAACGATTGTCAGTCACTTGATGTCGTCTTTGATGTCTTTATTACACCAAAAATTAAGTCGTAAACAGACTTGGTGTAACCACATCATTAGTGAGTCCAAAAAGGAATGGCTCGATGTGGGTAGCAAAACATATTATGCTCCTAAAAGGAATTTTTCCTGCCTATTTGACTTCTATTCAAGAGATGAGAACATGAATCATGGAAATTTCATATGCAAGCTGAAAAAGCGGGGGTCTAACAACCACACCCAATATTTCACTTAGTAATGCAGAATGGACTAACTCAATATAATTCTCGAGAGCACCAACTAATAAAGCGATCTCAATCAAGAAATATATCAAAGAGTTATATCTCTGTTTCACAATGTAATCAACAAATTAAATGAGATAGAAATCATGAGGCGATTATTATGTGAAACAACTTCAACCGTTTTCAAAGACCAATGTTCAAGTGTCAATCAATTTATATCAACAACCAACAGTTGGATTATCGAATTGATTGAACTACGCACAACTTTGTGATATTTCAATTATATAAACAAATATAATGCGGAAAAGAAATAACACAGGACACCGAAATTTTGTTAACGAGGAAACCGCAAATGCGAAAAAAACCGGGACCTAGCATGATTGAACACCACACCGTATTAAGCCTTTACAGACACTAGCCTACTCCAAGTTAACTTCATCTTTTGGAATGTATTTGAGCCCTAACCAATCTCACTTGATCAAGGTACATTTGCGTTCCTTACGCCTCTTGAACCATCTTAGGATTCTCGCACTTGATTCCCTTTCTTTAGCCGATCTCACCCACAACTAAGAGTTGCTACGACCCAAAGTCGAAGACTTAATAAACAAATATGTACCACACAAAAAAGTCTATTGAATACATAAATATGTCCCCCACAGATATACATCGAGTTTTGTTTCGTCTTTTGATCAATCAAGGTGAACAAGAACCAATTGATGAACAGACTTATATTCCCGAAGAACAACCTAGTAATATCAATCACCTCACAATAATCTTAATAGATTAACGAAACAAGATATTGTGGAATCACAAATGATGAGACGAAGGTGTTTGTGACTACTTTTCAATCTTGTCTATCGGAGAATAAATCTCGAGCAAATATTAAAGAAGATAGTTCTCAATCACAATAGAAAACAGCAAGATCAGAACACGCAACTACAGAGAAAATATTTGGGCCTGGCTTCACAATCCCAATGAAGTCTTTAAGTCGTTAACCTACTAGGTTTTATAAAAACCTAAGGTTAAAGGAGAATCGACTCTAGTTGCAACTAGTATCACACAAGAGGTGTGGGGATTAGGTTTCCCAGTTGCTAGAGTTCTCCTTTTTATAGTCTCCAAATCAGGGTTTGCAATCAATGCTACCTTGGTAACAAAGCATTCAATATTCACCGTTAGATGAAAACCTGATTAGATTCAAGCTAATATCTTTCAACCGTTAGATCGAACTTAGATTGTTATACACAAACAATATTTAGATAAAGGTAACAAAGACCTAAACATGTACACTTAGTTGGTTCAACAATAGTTAACCGAGGTTAGCCATATGAACGATTTCATATCAACCTTATTCATCTTTATCACAACTAGTTCAAATGACTCAAATGAAACTAGTTAGAGAGTTATTCAATTGTTTATATTCTCATAGAAGTATACAAGATACAATTGAAGCAAAATTGATTTTGATTCACTCGAATCGTTTTATGAGCATTATAGCCACGGTTTGCAAAATATTGCATTCCTTAATTTATAAATGTATTAGTTCATGAACAAACCGATTTTAGAACATAACCTACTCAAGTACGCAAACGGGTCTGCATACTTAAGTAGCCGGACTGAGTTTTGTTTCGCCAGTATGCGAACATGTACGCATACTTACAACCTCAGTTGAATTCCGGAACTTGGACTTATGCCAGTACGCGTACGTGTACGCATACTTAGTTCCCGGACTTCCATTAACCAACCAGTACGCGCACGTGTACGCATACTATGGTTCCCGGACTTGGACCTTACACAAATGTGAATACACACACTATATTTATATCCAATCATGGTTACGTGTTCTAAACTCTCATTTCAATCTTTGAAACATTCTTAGTAGACTACAATAGATGTCTCACACAACTATTAGCTCCAAAGAAATTTTCAAGTGATCGAATAATCAATACGAAACATTCCGAGTCTACACCAAATGATTGCATCACACAAATCATGTCAGATGTTACAAGGCGATTTTCACATGATCATCTTTTGACTTTCGTCGAGAATAAAAAATGAACTTGGTTAAAGTGAAAGCTTATCAACACATATTCCGAGAAATAGATAAGCGAGATAAACTCGGCTCGAAATATCAAATGTGTATAAATGAAGTCTATATAGCAATACGACTTTTTTCTCAAATAAGAGAGAGAGTATATAGACTTTTGAGTGATAGATGAGTTCAAATCTTCATATACCTTTTGTTGATGAAGTTCCACAAGTTCCCTTAAGTAGTTCTTCGTCTTCATTCGATGAACGCCGTGAAGTCTAAAGCTCAACTACACTTTCTATCCTAATCCGAGACTTAGCTATAAGTAGACTAGAAATCAAGACTTATAGTTTTGGCAACTAAACTTGACAAACAAGCTTGAGATAGCAACGCTTGCGAGTTCGACCGAGCAGTGCTCTAACACAAGCTAATATGCAAGTTTTGCGCTTAAATCTCTATTTATTCATGATTTTTGATACTTAAACTTATAAATCCCAAGGAAAATTTTGTGCATCCTTATAACATTTGGTATTGTTATGATAATCATGAAAATAGGCTTGTTTTATCATAATAATTCAGTATCAGAAGGCATTGTTGGACATCCACTAGAAGCGCCCGGGAACTTCGGTTTGCAGACCCAGTTCACGTATCCTTAACACTTAGTTGCCTTCATAATTAAGTAATGGGTTTCCCAATATACATTTAACTCTTGGTTGTGCAAAAGTATATATAATTGATAGCTTCCCTTCAACTACTTTCTAATCTATAAGAAGGATTTTTTTTTGAGATGTGATGTCATTAGACTGAGAGAGGGTTGTACGTTGAGAAAATTTAGAACTGTTGTCGTGTCGACTAAATTAAAATAAATATATGAAAAAAACATGAAAATTTGGAACTGTTGCCATGTCAACTTAATACATATGAACAAGACAAGGTTTTCGATTTATAAATTGTTGAAATTCCAGTGTCAACTTAATACAGTCATATCATTAGAAAGCACAACAACTACACAAAGTTTATTAGCATCACCATAACTACCAGCACCACTTACTTCTATAATTTCTCGTCGCCGAAGTGGTAAAGAGTATCCATTGAAGATCTTTGATTGAAGCTACTAAGACTAAAAGCCGAAGTAACTAGAATTATCAAACTGGAAAAATTACCCCCGATTTGTTGTGGAGAAGGTAGTGAATTAAGAAGAAGTGAATTAAGACGTTCTACTTTGTACTAATAATCTAACAATACGCAAAAATTAATTGACCAAAGAAAATAAACTAGATTTTGAGCTCCCAACAGTTATATTTGATTTCATCATTCATTACTAAAGTGTTTGATTGAATCTCACGTTATCTCAACTTGAATTGGAATCTACCTAGAGCCTTGATAATTTATAAATAGAGAGAATCCCACAACATGATTTCTTAATCCCTGGCACTGTGTGTCCTAGTTGCTTGCTAGAGTCGTACTCTATAACCTAGGTGTTATTTGTGAAAGATAATTATGTTACAACTATGAAAACTTTACTTAGAGATTCGTGAACCTAAGTCTGACTATCTTTAACTAATAGTTTGTGTATCCTGATCTTGTTCTTATTAATCTTTGAGGCTTTTCGTAATCTCATATTAGGAACGAGATAGATAGAAATTATAAAATTTTCTTCGTCCCGGACTTTATGATTCCTCAAGATAGATATCTAGGCTCTTATTTGATTTGTTTGTATTGTTTTTGAGAGGTGGTTAGTAATCCAAAGCTTCCCATCTAACTGCGTGTAAATGTTTAGGACTCATGAGCTTTGCTTGGGACTTTGTCTACATCGTAAAAAGATTTTCAAACCTAAATTGAAAAATCAAAAGGAAAACCAAATAAACTTATCTGTTATAGGAAGTTTGGTATCAAAAGTCTTCACGTAGGTTGAAGCAACTCTTAAGCTGTAAATAACGTAAACTAAGGGAATCAATTGCGCAGAACCTTGGGAGGTTCAAGAGACGTAAGGAGCATGACTGCAGCTGAATTTATTGTAAGTTTAATTCGGTCTCAACTATATTCCAATCTCGATTATATATGATAGTAGGCTAGTGTCTGTTGTGGCTAAATACACTTTAGTGTTCAGAGCTGGACAACTCCTATTGTCCTGGGGTTTTTCTTCATGTGCAATTTTCCTTATTAATAAGATTTATGGTTTCTTGTATTTTTCCTTTTCCACATTATATTGTTTTATCTTTATAATATAGAAATGACACATGTAATCAATCTGAATAGTTAAGTCCTTATTAACTGAGATAAAAAACAAGACTCGTTCTTGTTGAATTCGTATCTTGAAAGATAGATTGCAAGTTTCACACTTGTTAGAATTTGGGTCCTCTTAATTTGGATATGACTAGAAATATCTTGCATATTTATTTGTGAGATCTTCCAAGAACTCTTCTACTCAATAAGGTTCACAGATCTTTAAATCTAGATATATTGATTGTGGAAGAGATAGAGAAAAACTCTTTATACATATTGTCTACGGATCTTTGTTTAGATTTACTTGCAATTTTATTATGTTTTATCTTATACAGGTTTCCAAACAAAAAAGTTGGTGGTGTACTTATTACCCTCTCTTTTTCAAGAACTTCATAAAATCTATAAATCTTCTTCCCCGATCGATAGTTCTCAAATGGTCACATAGCAGAAGAAACGAACCTTAGGATAGACAAGAGTTACAATGATCAAGATAAGATTCCATTTATCAAGAACTACCATGTAAAAGATAGTCTGACCGGGGGCTTCATGAATCCCTTAGTGAAGACTTCAAAATTCGTAACCTATTACAGTTTCTCTAAGAAACCTAAGTCTTTAAAGGACGACTCTAGTCGCAACTAGGACACATCATTCTTGGATTGAGATTTTAGTATGTAGAAAATCCCCTATTTATAATTTGAAAAACTAGGTAGCTTTTAATCAAAGTTGAGTTCGAAACTGGTTAGCATCGGGGTGGGGGAATTTTTCTCTTTCTGTTTCCAGTTACTTGGGCTTGTAGGTAGTAGACCTCTTTGAGGTTTAAACTTTAATATAACCTTTGGGCTTTAAACCCAATTTATTTATTTTATTTTTAAATCAAAGCTGAGTTCGTGAATTAGTTTCCATATATACAAATTACTTTTATACTAAGTAAACTAAACTTCTCAATATAGTCTGCCTCATGTCAGCACGTGACAAGTTTGCCTTGAATTACAAAAAAGAATGTGTATCGCATATTTATCGATATAAGTTCTATACAAAAAAGTTAGCCCAAAGACAATGGTTAAGTTGTTCAGTGAACCACCAAACAACGATAAAGTTCGATTATTCTCCAAGACAAAATTAGGCCGTGAACTGTCGAAAATAGTTTATGAATAATAATGTCGTTTCGGGGTTCATGAACGTTTTACATCAACAAATTCGCGAACGGTCCAATTGACTTTGTGCACGAGAATAATAAAAAGTTTCCTGGAACCACTTAAAATCAGTATTCAATACGGACCAAATCCGTTCGTGCATTTGAGAATTTGAAAGTGTCCACAAACATCTCAAAATCAACAAGTTGCGGATCGACTAAATCAGTAGTAAACATGAGTTAATAAAAGATTTAAATCATCAACAAATTCAAAGTTCCTTTGCTGGTCTCCACTGGACCTCCACCGGATCAACACATTTTAACACTCATCCGGGATGTTCTTATAGTCACATGACTCACATTCACATCCAACGGCTCTGACCGTGCAAAACTGATATGACAACAAAACCGGCGACAGAAGATGCCAGTCACCAAGTTGGGTCCGCGATGTTAAAAAGAAAACAAACAGCTGACTTATTTACCGGATTCAACGGTAGAAATAAAATCCAGCTCATATCCGGTATCCCCATTATACTGCTACTTTCTATTAACGGATCTGCAATCAGATATTTCTAGGGTTTCCTCAGATCGCAGGAAATTTTTTCATTAGCGTCGAAAACCATAAATCTGTGATTGTATTCTGAATTACTCGATCTGCGGGTATCCCGATTAGGGGATATTTATTATTTTTGAAAAGTGAGTTGTTGTTATTTGGGGATTTTTTCAGGACTTCGGAAATCATGTTTCTATTCGATTGGTTTTATGGGGTTTTAGCATCTTTAGGTTTATGGCAAAAAGAAGCTAAGATCTTGTTTCTAGGTCTTGATAATGCTGGAAAAACTACTTTGCTCCATATGTTGAAAGATGAGGTAATTGTTTATTGTTTTCAGCGATTAATTTTGTAGTGTTTTGAATGGTTTAGGATTCTGAAATTTTGATTGTTGTTTTGTATGTTTTTGTAGAGATTGGTTCAACATCAACCTACACAGTACCCGACTTCAGAGGAGTTGAGTATTGGACAAATCAAGTTCAAGGCTTTTGATCTCGGTGGGCATCAAATTGCTCGTAGGGTTTGGAAAGATTACTATGCTAAGGTAGGTTTTGTTTCATTCTTATACTGTTGAATTTGTTATAAATGTTCTGTGCATTGGTTTGCAATTGGAATGCTCTTATTGTTGCTTGTAAGCTTTTGTTTGGGTTTGATTTCTGAATTCATTCAAAGTTGGCCGTGTTTAGACATTCAAAGTGCCTTTAATTGTATCGAGAAGGTCTTTGCATCTCAAGTAAGACATTACGAAGACCTTTTGCTTGATAGATTAGATTATATCCCAATGGGATAGCTGTGGACCTCGACATTCAGTCGGTAGTTGGCACATTACAAAGACCTTTTGCTTCTGCTGTATGAAAGTTGAACTTGAGTAATTTCTGCACATCGATATTTCCAAGCTATCATAATTTTGTCACACTGCTAACCTTGAATCTGGTGACATATAACACTTTTGTCTACTACCTATAGCATTCCCATCTTGATATGCGTTCTACTGAATTTTTTTTATTTCTTTGGTCTTAGTATTCTTTTGATCTTGATTTGCAGCAGTGATCTTGGTTTTGTGTTTGGTTAAAACACCACCATGTTTTCCAGCAGGTGTTATACTAGTTACTTGCATCATTACAGAAGTATATTGGCCTAAATGCCTGATGTGTAGTGCTGTTCTGACCAAAATATCCTGCATTGGACCAGCTGCTAACATCTAATTGCTTGTCACATTATAGTCGAAGAAACTAATATTATTCATTTCATGTTTATTTGCCTTTTGAGTGCAGGTGGATGCCGTGGTTTACCTAGTGGATGCTTTTGACAAGGAGCGGTTTGCTGAGTCAAAGAAGGAATTGGATGCTCTACTATCAGATGAGTCCCTAGCTACCGTGCCATTCCTGGTGTTGGGTAACAAGATTGACATCCCGTATGCAGCCTCAGAGGAGGAGCTTTGTTATCATTTGGGACTGACCAACTTCACCAGTGGCAAGGGAAAGGTTAACCTAACAGACTCCAACGTCAGGCCAATTGAGGTTTTCATGTGTAGTATCGTCCGCAAGATGGGATACGGTGATGGCTTTAAATGGGTCTCTCAATACATCAAGTAGGGTGGTATGGGCAAATGTAAGTGGTTGGAGAAAATGGGTGTTTGTTTTGATTGAATGCTGTTGGATGACCGACAAGAACAACCAAACATTTTTATGTCATGAGAATTTTTTGCTATGTAATGTGATTGTGTAATGTTAAAAAACAGGTTCCCATCGGATTTCCTCAGGTTCTAATTATTCGTTTCTTTGTGTTACCCGATTTGAAATTCTGTTCTTCTTCTTTTACTGGCTTCTCAATTTTTTCTTTTTCTTTTTTTTCCGTTCTGGATCCTTGCCAATTTGTTGCATAGCTCATCGATGAGATGTTGCCTTTGAAGAACCGAATGGCTCGAAGATCAAACTTCATCCCCTTGGACCTTTAGCCATAGATAAAGATGTAGCTTCTCTCATTAGGTGGCCTGTGTCACAAGTCGCACCACATGCTGTTTCTAATGAGTAATGAATACCGACCATTATACTAGTGAACAGAAAGTAACCGAGACATCTACAGTTTTACACACCTGAATACGCGCGTTTTACATTTACATTACTATTATCTTGTTTTGTTTCATTTCATTCTTTCGTCTGTCATCAAGAAAGAAGGTTTGGTTACACCTAAGTACACACATCTCTCTCGATCTGATCAATTCTCCGATCAAATTTCTAAGAAAAAAAAAGAAAAAGTTTATTCCTTTCCGGATTTGTAAGGGTCAGATAAAAGCATGTTTCTTCTTGATTGGTTTTATGGTGTTCTTGCATCACTTAGTTTATGGCAAAAAAGAAGCCAAGATCTTATTTCTAGGTCTTGATAATGCTGGAAAAACAACTCTTCTTCATATGTTGAAAGATGAGGTTTTTTCTTTCAAACCATTTTTATGGTTCTCTTTGTTTTCTGATCTGAATTCATGGGTTTGATTAGTTTTTTGATATTTTTATTGGAATTTCATATGTTTTTTTTTTTTTTTGACAGAGACTAGTTCAGCATCAGCCTACACAATATCCTACATCAGAGGAATTGAGTATTGGAAAAATCAAGTTCAAGGCGTTTGATTTGGGAGGTCATCAAATTGCTAGGAGAGTCTGGAAAGATTACTACGCCAAGGTTCGATTTTTGTTTTTGTTTTTTCTGGGATTTGCTTATGAAATTTATTGCCATGAAATTGTCGAACTGTGTTATGATATTTTTTCTATTGATTTAGATCAGTTTGAATGTCCATCTTGTTGTGTTAACTTTTTAATGGAATATATTTTGCTTATGTGATGTAGTCTTTGGCCTACCTTTACTGAATTCACCTTTGCTTATGTGATCTTTTCGTCTTCAGCATATAATCTCTGCTACTTACAAGTTCAAATATGTGTTCTGGCCAACTTTGGTCCAGTTTGATACTGATTTACCAAGTAGAATGTTTGTGCTACTATTGTCCATTTTACATGCTTTCTGTTTAATATTTGAACTTTAAAACATTAAGTACAATTCCAATGATGAAGACCATTCTCATGTGTTTTAAATTATGATACTTATGGATTGAATGTACTGCCTCTCGGTATAATTAAGACACGTCTCTTGTGACTACCTATATTGTTGAGTTATATGTTGGCTAGTGTTGGCTTCTACATCCTACTAGTTTTTTACTAAGATGAAAACATTAATGAACACGTCTCATTCGGTGGTATATCATGTTCCGACATTGTTCAAACATCTCTTTTATTGCGTTGCATCTCCGTGTTTTTACTGGTTCCTGTAGATCTAATGATCACCTACATATTCTTTGAACTTTGCTACTTTTGGTTGTTTGTTGCCGGAACGTGGATGTTATAAGATGTTTCTTCTGCAGGTTGATGCTGTAGTATATCTGGTTGATGCCTTTGACAAGGAGAGGTTTGCAGAGTCGAAGAAGGAACTGGATGCTCTTCTCTCAGATGAATCCCTAGCCACCGTTCCTTTCCTCGTCCTTGGCAATAAGATTGATATCCCATATGCAGCGTCAGAGGATGAGCTACGTTACCACTTGGGGCTCACCAATTTCACCACAGGAAAAGGGAATGTGAATTTGTCAGATTCTAATGTCCGTCCACTCGAGGTTTTCATGTGCAGCATCGTCCGCAAGATGGGTTATGGTGATGGCTTCAAATGGGTCTCTCAATACATTAAGTAGATAATGGGACGACCAGATGGATGTGCCAAGCGCTCTGCTTTCTATTTTCATGTTACTCTGCAGTCTATCTCCTTAGAGAACTAGCTCCGAACAGTCTGTTTGGATCTGTCTTAAAGTTATTGTTTTTTTTGGCTTTGGGTTTTCTTTTAAAACAGCAGGGAAGGAGATTCTTTAATCAGCAACTGCTTTGTAAAGGAAACTTGTAGTATTTCTTAGTGTGGTTTGGATTTTTTTCTTCTTGTTTTCGGAGTGGTTGGGGGTTATGTAGGATATGTTCTTCCATTTGTATGTGAAAATCCAGATTCTTCTTTGCTAATTAATAATGGGTTTAAAGCTTAGGCAGTCTAGAGTTTTTAGTTTTTCAACCGACTCTTTCAACTCTATAAACTGCTGCTTGGGGTAAGTGTATATTTTGAGCCTATCGTTCAGATTTTCAGGTTGAAATCCAAAATTTCACCATCCACCCTTAGCTCACATTGAGAATACATTTTCAAAATAGGTGCACCTACTTTATCATTAAGAACAGTCTTAAGCAAGATAACACTTCCCCACCAGGCAATATATTGGCCCTCAAGATGTAAAAATCTGGTGAACGGTTTTCATTAGGTATAGTGGTTGAAGTGAGCCCCCATGATCTGAAACTTAAAGTACTTAAACTTGGTAACCATAGCGTGCGCACATTCTTTGACTTGTGGATCAGTTAAATCCACTGACACATTGAAGTGGTCAAGTAGCAGGTTAGAATTGTATCAGGGGAAGTCCTCAAAAAATCACCAACTCCACATCTATTTTTCATGGTTCACAATTTCACACACTTTCTCATCCAACTTGGAACCGTTTAACTAACACATCCAACAACAAACCCCTACTTGGCTATTTATTTGAACTCTCTGATTTCACTTCCATCTCTAGACTACAGAGACCTCATTCAGCTCACTTGAAATCTTATTCAACCTTTTCATGGGGAACTACATTTCCCATTGGAAGTCCGTCTCAGGAAAAGTAATACTATCAGATGGCACTGTCCATAAGTTCGATCATCCTTTAACCGTTGCAGAACTTATGCTAGAACATCCACAGCAAGTAGTCGTTGAATATCGTCCGCTAATGAATGGAAATAGGCCTACACCACTGCCTGCTGACAAGAAACTAGACATGAAAAAATCCTACTTAATGCTACCAATGAAGAGAGGGAATTCAACATTTGCAGCTGAAGACGCTCGTCAAATTCTCTTAAAAGCCAAGACTGTTCTGAAATCAGGCTCGATTTTATCTTCATCAAAATTGCTTCCACTGCTTGCACTGATTTGTCGACCTTCTATTAATATTAAAGTTGGACATGGACTTGTGTCGCAGAAGGAAGATAGTTGTTCAGTTAAGGAACGAGAGAAGACTAAAACCTTGATGGAACTTATGCCAGAAGTTTTCGAACAAGAGCCAGAATTCCTAAGTAGACAGTTTTCAGGAAAGGGTTGGAAACCTAGTCTTGACACCATTGTAGAGAAAAGAATTGAAAAGGTCCCTCACTGGTTGTTTTAGATAGTTAAAGATTGTAACAGTTAGATTCTGGAAGTTGATGTGGATATCTGCCCATGCGCATGGATAAATACAAGGTGCCGAAATGAAGGATAATTCATAGATTGTACAAGACGCACATCTAATTTCATTCTTCATTTTGTGCCCCTTTATTTATTTTTCAAATCTAGCAGAAGTCTCATTCTTCTTTCTGAAACAAAATATATTCCAACAGTGAAGTATGAATGACGGAGACAGATATTTAAAGAGAACACATAATTGATAATTTTATGCATAATTATCCACATCTTCAAAAGGGACCAGTTCTAACAATTATGTACTTAGCAACTGTAACTACTAGTATTATTTTTTTTTACAATAGACTTAAACCTCTAAAACTTTCACAAGATGGAACATAGACTAGTGTCGATTACAAGGAACCCAAATGGGTGTTGGTTTATCAGTACAAAGTACCTGAATCTAAATTAACGGGCACTTTCATGGGTTTCAAAGGTCAGGTTCGAATAGCTCATCCAACTGCAGAAAAGAAAAAAAAAAATTTGTAAGTTGGCACATAATTTAATGGCAACTAATATGCTTCGTCAAGAAATATACATACCTCAGCTTGATCACAGGCCAGCTTCATCCTACGATACTGTTGTTGTGCTCGGTAAGATCGGAACAGGGCTTGTACCCGAACTACTGATCTTTCAACGCGGTCTTCAGCTTGTTTACGGCTGATTATGAAGAAGTCTTCTACCACATTTTCATCATTAGGATCTACTGCATCAACCATAGTTGGTTCAACCTGAAGCCCGCGTAACCCTTTCCTCTTCTTACGCCACCGCATAATTGCCTTTTCAAGCACCCCAACCGACCAACATATTTTGCGGTAGTTCTTCCTAGCTTGGAGGCCTCGGAAAGCAGCCTAATTAATCAAAAAATAGATGAAAAGAAAAAGAAATAGATAAATCAGCTGGATTACTTTTCCGGGCGTTACATTTGAGAACATATGAGATACAAATATGTTGTTAAATGGCAATAAAGAATTGTCATCTAAATTTTAGATCTAGGAAAGCAGATGTTATGCTAGCCAGAAGAGGTAAAAAGATATAAACTGCTTACTTGAATTTTGATTGTTTGCCTACGCAAGTAGAGAAATTCCTTGCGGATCTTCCAGGTACGATATGTGTACTGGATGCGGGCAGCAGCTGCCATCTGTCTTCGTGATTCATAATTGCGGAAAGCACGTTGAATCCTCATTGCAGAAATTATGTTTCGTGCTTCCAGCTCTGGATTGGCTTGGTTAACGGCCTCCGTTTTTAGCTTTAATGTGTTCTCTCTAAATGCAGCCTGTATACGGGCGGCTGCATCTGCCGCTGTACGATATGCTGTCAAGGTATCCTTCTGACACAATTCCTCCTCATTGAGGCCACTAGGATCTACAATGTCAGTTGAACTTGTCTGCAGGGAACCACTTATATTACCAGATAACGACATGCGCTTAAAATGTTCTGTTAATCCTTTTTCTGCGAGATAGGCAGCTAAGCCCTCATAACCATTTTGTGCTGCAAGATCTGCAGAAGTGCATCCACCAGGGAATTCAGAAGTTGGATCAGTAACTAAGCTCGGATTTGCACCCGATGATAGAAGAACTGCAACCATTTCTTCCCTGAAAATTAAGATCCACAGATGTAAACCAAATTCTGGTGAGGTAATACCTTGGTTTGAGATCAATATATCAAAGCTACCACAAAAATAATGTGTTCAGAATCTTCAGATAATTCATCTATAGCTATAGCCTATAGGTTGTTGTATTTATAGAAATCACTGTGAAACATATTTAATTTGAAGAGGCAAAGACTAGTCAGCCCATCGTGATAGAAAAACTACAGGTGGAGCGTCCGATTTACTAGAATATGATAACCATACCTTCCAAAGTGTGCAGCGTAATGCAAAGCCGTCCATCCACGAGCGTCGCGGAAATCTAAGGAGAGGCCAGAACGTGAAAACGGTCGAACAGCCCAAGTATAACCTAAAATCGCACACAAATGAATTATCCCAAGACCTTGATGATCACGAGCACTGATCTTTGACCCTCAATTACTCTTTCCAAAGCCACTCATGTAATTTGTTCTTCAAAGTGATCTCAAACAAACTTTTTTGCGCCTGTTGAAATGAGATATCATTGTTCATAGCTGACTTAATCAAATAGTCCCAATCTTTGATAATGGATGAGGTTGAGTGTGCAAACTTTTTTGCTTCCTTTAACACAGTTGGAGATGCCTTGTTCGATAGGATGCTCAGGCTGTTGCTTGATGAGAAGAGCAGATGTGCAAGCCTAATCTGAATCTGGAATTCCTCCCTGCTAGGTTCATCTTTAGGTGAAGCCACCTCATGTACCACTGAAGGAGAGCGATACTCAAAACTCATAACTTGGCTTATAGGTGTTTGACCATCCATGCTCAAATGTAGGTTTACCAACCCAGGAGAATGTGGTAAAGCCTTGCACCGATATACCCCGTGTTGGATCATTTCAGCTGGAACACATTCATCACCTAATATCATAAGTAAATCCGAATCGGCAAGATGTGATGGTCCTCCATTAAAATATCCGATCACTATGACCTGTGAAAGTCATAGTCATTAAAAAAAAGACAATGTAAGCAAGATAACTAATGAGATTTCCATATACTAACAGGGAGTGGCGAACACCAAAATACTGAATGGAATGAGGAAAAGAACCTTTGTTTCTTCAGATGAAAAAGCCCATGTAGGTGAAATTTCAGTTATGGTGAAAACTTGTTTATGCATAGAGGAGTGATGATGATCCACTTCCCCATTTATATTCGATCCATAACCATTTGAAATCGAGGATCCACCCGATGGATTGTCTAATGAACCTGGGGATTCGGTCATCACGTAGTTCATCCACCTTCCGAAACTGTCTTGTGCCAGCAAACCATCTGCAGCCTCTACTATTGGCTCAAAGCCTTCTTTCCGGACATTTGAGTTTGCTTGAGTAACCACAGTCTGAAAGTGTCCAGTGGTTGGAAGTCTACCATCAATTGAAGGATGCACAGAAGTTGTGTTTGTAGAACCATGAAAGGATGAATCGTGCTTATTTACATTGTCAGATGGAAGAAGGCCGCTCTGCAATGAAGAAGTGTAGCATAGTTAACACGCTACTGCTAGAAAAAGTGGTTCTCAGATTCTTAAGCATGAATTTGTAACCCATAATGAATGAACAAGTTATAAGTAGGTAACTAGTTCACTCAAACCTTACATTATATTTGGATTCATTTTGATTCCATTCCTCAAGGCATGAAAAGTTGTCTGCCACAAATAAGATTTCAGTAATCACCAAAGCTGATTTATGAATTTCCAGTAAAACGAAACAAGTAACAAGTTTACCTGTTTCATGTGTAGAACCAATAGGCTCATTTGTTACCAATAGATCATCCCAGTCGAGTGTGTTAATCTCATGAAGCGTCTTTACATGATAGTTCTCTGTCACATTATCATCAAGCTGGATGGGTTTGTTAACAAAATAACCGCCTGCACCTATTAGTAATTTGGGCACAAGAGTGTAAAGTCATTTTGAAAAGTAAACAAGAGCTACAACAAAAGAGAAGAGTCGACACTTGACAGACGCAAACTTCATAAGGATACTATCTGTAAAAAAAGTACTATGAATCATAACAAAAAATTTCTCACCAGCATTATTAGCCCCGGTATCTGTTTCCTCCAGTAAAACCTTAGAAACAGCTGAGTCTGAGTAAGTTGAACCAGAAGTAGAAGTAACAGGAGTGGCAGGAGAGCTCAGTGTCTGCACAATACTCCCGACAAAAAAACACTATTAAATCTCCTTGTTAACTGAACTTTTGGAAAGAGCGTACAAATAACATCTTCTCGAACAACTTTTGCTTAAATAACATACAGTCAAGAAGCTTCACACAGACACTAAACGAGATTCAAACTAACCTCAGATGTCTCGCGATAATGTACAAGAACTATGTTTTCGTATTTCCTGGACGAAAGGAAAAGAGAGAAGTTTTTAGATCAGTGCTTTATTCACATGAGAAATAGCCGAAAAGTTTGCTAATACTCATAAATATACATACTTATCAAGTAACCAGTAACACCTTCGAACAAAAGTTGGGCTATCCAATCCATGTGCATAATACACATGAATCCTTTCTTCAGTACCAACCTACACCAAGAATGATTAAATGAATACGCGTCAAAGATAACTAACAAATCTCTAATATCTGAGAGCAAATATAGTAAAAGTAGTATCTCCCTCACTTTTAAGTGTTCATGAGCTTCTTTAACAGTCTTGCCATCCTTTTTCTTCTTCCAATTGTGACCATCTCTGCGGAAATTCCTCAGCATTTTGCGATCAAATAATACAACTGTACCACCTAAATAAAACAACCACAACATTTGAACATAAGCTTGATGGAAATAGGTGGATTCGAATTTAAGGATACACTAAATAGTACCAAATGCATAACAAAATATTAGAGATTACTTTTGGGTAAGTTCATTGGCTTGACATGAATTGTGAAAAGGGACGAGTTATAGAGTACTGCATGAATTTCGTTTGGGCGCAGCCACCTTGACGAAGCTTCCTCCAACATCGTCTCATAATCCAAATCTGCAAATAGTGCAACAAGGCAACCATAAACATATAAGTATTATTACTTGAATAACGAACAACCATAGCTGGTCCACAAATGAAAACAACAGTAAGAGAAATGACCAGTAAATGGACTCCATTATCGAATGAACTTCCAATATCGAATTAACACTTACTAGCAACACAAACTCTTTGTTCACACACAGACAAACACAACTACACTCCCATTTAGTTGTCCACAATACAGTGATCAACCTTGAATTTAGTGTCTTCCGCAGCAAGGGGCCAAAAGAAATGAATGGGAGGTTGGGCAGAATTGGAATCATGGGTTCAACTGGGTTTTCCAAAACTCTTAAATATCAAAATGACTGATTATTACTGAAGTAAAGTTTTCATCTTTTTAGAAATTTAAACCAAAATCACTAAATTCCAAAGCTTTCTTTCTCAAACAACATCAGGATTTCATACTCCACGGTGATCACAATTCAACACATAACCCAAAATCAAACCTAACCTAAAAAACACAACATCCGATTCCCAAAATTTCCTCCACAAAAAAAAAGGAAAAGATTAGTTTATTTCATTTTCCAATTCAGCAGCCTAATTAATCAAGGCAATCAAAATCCGATTAAAAAAAGAAAAACAGAATCAGACTAAGGGTTTACCTTGCCAAGTATGAAACCCATGAATTTCAGCCCCAGCAAGTCTAACTCCATCACCAGTATTTGCCATACCTAAAAAAAACAACCTTTACTTACACCATTCAAACAATCAACCAATCAGTTCAGATATTACAGAACCCTTCACAGATTTTTCATCAAACTCATCCAAAATTCACAGGCTTTATGAGCAAAAAAATCTTTCCAGAAACAGAAAGGAAAGTTCTCCAATAAGACAATGCCGAAAAAGCAAGACTTATTTTCTAGAGAGAGAGAGAAAATTACTGAAGCGCGAAACTAAGAGGATCGTGATCATGATAATCAACGGTTGAACCTGAGTCTGATGTGATTTTGTCTACGTGTTTTTATGTGAGTCGTTAAAATGAGTAGTAAAAATCCGAGAAGGAGAGAAAAAATGTTCGTCTTGTAGTTAAGACATAAGGTACCAAAGTAGGGTCTACATTTGGTCCTACAGTACCATCACAATAAATTGACTGCTGAAACAGCAGCCGATGGATTATACTGTGATTGTGGGCCTTAATGACTTTATTACTGGTGAGTGTTGATATGTTTTTAGATTTTGATTTCATACATGAAACATCTTTTTCACAGTTTTTTTTTCTTTTTTTCTTTTTCAAAGTTTTTTTTCTTTCTTTTGATCTTTTTCAAAGATTAGCAATTTTTGGCCGACTGTTAAAGGAGGCCTTCTATAGGGTGACTCCATTGGATTTTGTCCGTCACACTTTTATGGTCCTCAAAATTGAGTATCAAAATAAAATTTAACTTTTCAAAATTGGTCGATTCTTGATCGTTTTTCTTCAATTTATTTTTACAGTAGACATCTATTAATCATAGTATCTCACAAATTGCAAGAAATTCCAAAAAAGATCATTCCTGATTGAAGAATTTCCAGATTGAAATTTTGAAAGATAAATAAAATCAATTCTCAACCTTCAAAATCCAATTCAACGATCAATGAAAGATGATTGGACCTCAATTCAATGCAAATAGATCATAATGGCCTCCTATTGAGTGATTCATCCTTTTATTTGTTCCAGTTCGACAGAATTTGACACATTCAAAATCTAATTTTGCTGAAAAACCAGAGTACCTGCGAAGAAGACGAAGACAGGGGGGTGATTCGATCCAATAACCGAGCCACTCAGTGAAACAACTCAGAAGACAGTGGGTGAATCGACCCAATTACCGAGTCAACTTCCTATCTAATTCCATTCCTTCTGATTAACCAACAACTTCACTTCAATTTCATCACACAGTATTAACCCATCAATCAAAAAATAAGACAACTTAGGAATTCGATTACAGGAAAAAAAAATCAGTTTGAAGAAAAGGAAAAGAATGGGTTTGGATAAGAACCCATTAAGCAATTGGGGAAGACTACTAATAGCCCTTTTGTCTTCTCCATTAAAACACTTTTCCTGCAATCAAACCCAATGAATCTCCTCTTGTTGTAATAAATAGTAGCAATCGAACCATGAATCAACAACTTCCCTACCCTTGCCATCAAAATAGCTATCAATTTCTTAAAATCAGAGTGAAAATTAATTTCTTTCTCCATTTGTGTAGGACCCCAAGTTGTTTAAAGTTCTACCCACATGCAACAAGATTCATCTTCTCTTCAACCTTAATGTGGAATTAATCACAACCGCGTAAAAACTCTAAGCTTCTTCTCTAAATAGCTTCAATCGCCACCAATAAACACAAAGTAAGCTTTGATTGTGATTAAAAGATAAAGAAAAACTTGCAAAAGCAACTTTTGACATTTCAGAAGAAAAAAAATTAAAAACCAGAGGAGGAGAAGAAGAAGGCGTAGAAGAAAAATAGATCTGTCTTGTTTTTCACCCCCAAATTGCTGTTAAACTACTGTTTTGCCCTTGTTGATTGGATTTCATGAAATTTTTTTGTTTTGTTTTTTGGTTAATAAACCAAAATGCCTTCAGTGAGTCCTGTCCATATCTGTAAGATGTGGGCACGTGTTTGATTTAAATAAATTGTAATTAAAATAAAGTATTTAGCATATTGTAATTTTTGCATTCTACTTTGACTTATTTAGAGAATGACTTGTTGCCGGGTATTATTGGTTTTCCACATTTACCTTTATATTTGTTACCGGGCATTACAAGAAAATGACTTGCTTTGAGTTGTACGCATGGTTTCCCCAGTCACTTATGGATGGGACCGAATTCAACCCACCTCAAAACTCCATCGCTTGGTATCCTTGAGCATGGAGGTTCAACATGATCGCTGTAAATAGTAATCCAAATTATATTCTTTTTTTTTTGTGCCATTTGTCAAACTTTGACTACTAAAACATGCCTGGCAGAGTTTCGTCGGCCTAACTGCTGCAGCAGTCATCTAGTTTAAAAATATAGTTTATTAAGGGATAAAGATTAACGATGGTAACTTATTATGGTTTTCCCTATTTGTCACCTACATTTTTGCTATTTGCCACTCACATAAATTACCACCCTCATTTATCCTAATTACCACCCACATAAATTTTGAAATATCCTAAATGCTACCTCATGATTTTTCATTTACGCACAACAATAATTCCACGCCAACAAATAACTAAAGAGAAAAAAAAAACATAAGTTACTAATTAGTTTCACTTCGTCGTCTCTACCCACCCACAGATCACCTTCTTCTACTCCATCTCCACCCACCACCACCTTCACCAGAAACCAAAAAAAAAAAAAAAAAAGTGAAATCTCTGAGCTGCTAGTCATGAAACTCCAAATGATTATCTCAGTATTATGGTGTTTTTGTTTTTTCAGGATGCCTCATTACTATTGGCAAAGTAAACTTGAAACAATGAACACGTGATGTGCTGAACTGCTGACACTTCATTAGCCCAACCCCTTATTATGGTGAACATGTTAAACATAAGAACACAGTTAAAATTTTTTTTAATCAAAACATCTCAAAGTTCTATCAGTTTCTTACTTTTTTCTTTTTAGTACAGCACTGCCAGGGCGATATCTCTACAAGCGCATATGTTCTCTCTCAGCCTAGATCATTTGTTTCTGATATGAATTTGGAATTCTGATATGTCTTTTGTAAAAACAATTTGGTGAGCGTTGATTGATGCCCTAATTCGATTTTCTTTTAATTTCTTTTAGTTCAGTCGTTGAATGATATGAAATTGTGATCGAGGTGCAATAATAACGAGAATTTTAGAATCTTAGTGGTGTACATCTCAATTTTGGGTTTGAATTTGTTCCCGCTGACATGGAAAAAGGTAGTGGTGCTTCATGCGAAGGAAGTTGATGATGATTCGTGAAATACTATTAGGGGTGGCAAGTAGGAAAAGTAGAATTGATAAGTGGAATTACTTTTTATTATTTTTTGGGGTGACAAATAGGAAAAATGTGGGTGGCAAAAAGGTGAAACCTTTATTATAGATGGGTGATATTGACAGTTTCTCATGATTTATAAAGCAAGATATTAAGTTTAGCAAGGGATATCATTCAAGCGTTCTGATGGTCATATTCGTTAGCATTTGTTTACTCTATATGTAATGATGATAATAGTATTATTCCCCGCTAAAATGGTATCCTCCTTATAAATCGTGGGCAATTTAGCTCGTAGTAAACCTAGTAAACCTAAATAGATACCATCGAAAGTCGATGATCTGAAACGCTTCATGGAATGGTGCTTCTACTAATATTGGCTTTGTTCTTATCTAGCGTAATTACACGAATCTTAAAGGAATAAGAGGAAGAATTGGTTTTACAACGTCCATAGGCAAAACTATAAACAATGAATGATTATATTGTAAGCTGCGAGGTAAAAAATATGACAAAAATTCAGTAATGAAGAACTGTAAGAGAATTATGGGCTACCTCAACAACATCAACAACCAACTGCAATATCAGTATGAAGTTGTCCTTAATAAAACCAAGGGATTATTGTATTTTTATCATAGCTTTTTGGTTTTCAGTATTTCTAAACTAAGGTCACAGATTCCATAGCTAAAAAGATTAAAAACTACGATAGTCTTGTTAATTGGAACACCAATCCTATTTATTGCATTAGGTTGAATTTAACCTAAAATTAAACTAAGTCTTTTGTCCCAAACAAGTTGGGGTAGGTTAGAGATCATAGACAAGAGGTCAGCTCGCCTCACTTTTTTCAGCATGACGCTTCGCGAAGAGGGTATCGCCTCAACGATATATCTTTCGGGTTTCATCTCCCGATGGCATGGCTAAGCTTTACGTCGTCTCGCCAATCCTGTCACTACCTTTTCTTTTTATCCTGGCTGAGGACAGGCTGTGTAGGAAAAAGCTACACAAGCGGAGTAAAATCCTTGGCTCTTTCTCGTTCTTGGTTTATTTTTCGGCACAGGGAGAGGGTGTTAACCGGATCCCCAACCGGATCTTGGTTTCACGAGTTCATGGGTTGTGTCAATCTCTCATATTCCAACAAGTATTTTCCATCAAGCAACAACCTTCTCGAGTAGAACTAGCAACTCAAGCCAATTAAGGCAAGTGAGAGCACAAGAGACAAATCATTCCAAGTAAAAACTTTATGCATAATTTCCATCTCCATACGACCATCGCAGAAATTTCGTCGTTCATCGGGTGGGTGGAAGGGGGTGTGAGAAAATTGGATTTTGAAAATTGTTTCTTTGTGGCTCAGAAAAGACTCCTAGCACCTAATGGAATCATAGGCATCCAAGGGAATAAGAATATCTCATGCGCCATGTGAAAGGGATAAAAAAATAATATTAGCGAGTCATGGGACACCCGAGACCCAAGTCAAGGACCGTATCGGCCACCTAAGAGCAGGCGAGAGGCAATACACACAAGGGAAAAAATCAAAGTCATCTTGATTGGTAAGCAATATAGGAGCCAGACGGGTCTTTCTCGAAGGAAAACTAGGATGGGACAGAAAAGGTAATCGACCTCGTCGTTCGCCACGCAGAGCGAAGAGCCAACAAGCACACAAGAACCAAATACCACTCATACGTCAAAACGTTTTTTCATTAGGCAACAACCGTCTCGAGTAGAACTGGAATCTCAAGCCAACTAAGGTAAGGGAAACATGATCACCAGAGACAAATCGCTCCAAGTGAACACGTTGTGCGTGAATGCAATGATCTATCCCCATCACGATGAAAATTTTGAACATTACTCGGGGCTGTCGGCTAAGGATATATACTCGTCGAGTGTAGCGCATGCGCGACCCATGACATTTAAGGGCATTGATGACTTGTTATTACCCCAAACATTCATGGACTAAACGACCATAGTCCCTTTAAGAAGTTTGTCGCGGAGGCAATCCTCCACATACCTAGTTAGTATGACTATGTCTCGTTCGTTAACGAAATTAACCAAACAAATCACTCCACCAACTAAGAATGACCATGCACCACCACCCATAAAATCAAGAAAGATCTCTCAGTATGTCAATCCTTACTATGTCTAGACCTGGTAAGTTTCCCCGCGTTGAGTCAAGTTAAGCTGCAGGCTTCACTCCTGGTGGTGCCATTCCAAATATTCCTTTAAGTTTCATCCTTGTGACCATACTCCCCCGGAACCTAAAAACTTTGATTCTTCATATGTTGTCGGTCGAGTCCTCAAAACAACACCGTCGATCCCTGGTCGACATTGTTTATGGTTAGACTAGGAGATATCTGATCGTTTTCGAACCCTAATCATCGAAAACTAAAAGACTTTACGAATCTTCTTGCAACAATCTCTGCCAGTAAATTGAAAGGTGACGATGCAAATCCAAGATTTGAAATTTAAAGCATTCTTCATGATCATTTAATATGAATCAAGCATCATTGTAGTTGATAATGAAAATCGTTGTTTTTATTATTTTTCTCTCTTCTCACCATTGTAAACACCCTTTGAGCCATGAATAAATATTTTGAGTGTGTTTTTTACACGAGGAGCTAAACCCCAACATCGGGATGACGGAGGAAGCCACATTTCATGCGTGTGGTAATTATATTTAATTCTTTTATGACTTTTTGCATTAATTGTTAAGCGTTTTATGATTTTTATTGAATGGTTGTGATTTCAATTGATAGCACGTGAGCAAATCTTCACACGTCTGAGTTGAACAAACTTTTACTACCACATTGTACAACATAGCACGTGAGCAAATCTATTGTAGGTTACCACAGTTGGGGTGTCTTTGTCATATCTCTACAAAATAATGCGGCGAGCTACGTTCTACTACAACAACGACAGCTCACACTTGGGGACGAGTTACGGCATTGGCGATCGATGCAGAGGGAAAAGCGAACTTCTTAAACCCCAATGAATTGGAGGTTGAGAGGGGACGATGTTTGTACCCTATAAAAGACAGACGAAAAGCCTGTTAATCAAGCCTGCTTAGTACGTGAAAGAAGATTCCAGAAGTTTCCACATGTCATGTTGCCCAATTTGCTTGCATATGAAATTTATCTCATCTCATAATTAGGCCAAGCATTATGGTTCCCCTTTTCCCTTCCCTATCCCTCATTTGTAGGGAAAAATCTGTTTTGCCAACCACTATGGTCTCCCATATCCCTACTTGAGTAGGGATATCCCTTCCCTACTTAGCAAAGTGAAACATATTTGATCCTCCTTGTAGGGAATTGAAAGTTTCCGTGTAAAATCCTGCTTTATAGATATTCAGTTTCCGTTTTTAATAGAAATGGATATTGAGTATCCGTGACTTTTTTCACGGAAACTAAGTATCCGTTTCTGGTTTTTTAAGTTTTACCCTAAAACTTTCCTTTTTCACACTTTTTTTTTACTAAAACTCTTTTTTTTACCTATTATAACTATTTTTTACCTATTATATCTACTTTTTTTTACTATAAATTATCTTTTTTTACCTATACAAATATTTCAACGGAAAAAAAAAATGGGAAAAAAACAATGGATATTGAGTTTCCGTTTGACACTATTCATGTAGGAAAGGGCACCATAGTGAGGCTGTCTTGTGACCCATTTCCCTTCCCTACAAATGAGGGATAGGGAAGGCCTTAGGATAAACATAGACTATGTAAATATATGGGTCTAAGCCCTAAGAAAATATGGAATTCTAGGTTAGCTAACCATACAAAAATTATTGTAATCCTCATATACAATCTTACTCCCTTCGGAGATGCATACGTGGATGTAGGCATCACTCGCCGAACCACGTTAAATTTTTGTCTCTCTATTTATCTTTAATTCTTTTTTTTTAACACTAATTTCACATTATTATGTGCATTTTCAATAATGAATATGTATTTCCTATTAGTTAAATCGTTGATTAGTTTAATTGATCTATTTTATGCATTTCCTCAGTGTTATATAAGATGTATTTAGTCACTGATTCTTTGAATCTCATGGAAGCATGGAACCACTAAAATAATTGGTCAGTGGAAGGTATTAGTGACGGTAGCCTTGCGTTGTTTTCGTAGTTGAGGTTTTCGCTTCTACCTACCACAATCTATTTACATTTACACAAAGTATATACGGCTAGGTTAACACAAAGCATTCCTTTAGGCCATTGCTATTGTTCCAAAAGAGGCAGTCCAAAGTCATGGCGTGTCTGTAAACATTTCATAGCCGATAAGAAATCTTGCTAGATTAATTGGATTAAACTTTTCTACGTGTAGATATATGAACCAGTGAATGGGAACAACTCTAACAATGAGGAGCTTCGGATCATAAATCAGATGCCGGGTATTGGTGGTATTTTGCGTGACTTTATTGCTGCTTATGCGAAATATACCTTCTTCAACTCTAACAATGTGGCAGAGGTTTATGCTATAAGAGAAGGTCGTTGCCTGGCGATTCTAATGAGACTACCCAAGTTGGAAGTTGAAAGTGACTCCACTTTTGCGATAAGTTTACAGAACCTCCTTGGTTCTTATAAAATACTCCCTCCGTACCACTATTAGATGACCTAGTTCAAGTATGCACAATTCTTAAGGCAAGGGAAAAAAAAAAGTATTTTTTAAGTATTTTTTGACAATTATACCCTTATGAATAATAACTAGTAAATTTAGAAATGATTTATCTTTCAAACTATACTATGGATGTTCGCAAACTTTATATCATCTATAATGCAAAACAGAATGAGTTTTTGAGCCACCGACGCACAAATAACATTTTCAGAGACAAACGGATGATCCGACCATCTCAGTCTCATCCTAGCCATTTACATCTAACGAATATAAGAATTGTAACCTTCTTCCATTATGGATATATGCATTGATAACCCTCTTAATTAGCTCCAAACTAATTAAGAAAAATAATGTCCCACCAAAAAAATAAAGTGTACAATTAAATATTAAAACCACGTAGAACTCATATTTACTATAGAAAATTTTTAAAAAATCCTTGCACCATATCTTTAAGAAAATCAGATTAGCCAAACCTTCATCAATATGCAAAACACAAAGAACATTGAACATTGGCGGTTACAATGTGTAAAACCTAAAAAACAAAGAATTTTAGATCCTCTTTTTAAAAATATGAAGAATTATTTTCATTATACTTATTGTAAAGGGAGTAGTCGAAAAAAGAAATACATATCCATAAAATGACTCACCCAAAATTTACTCTTAAATTATAGGCCTTATTTTAATTTTAGTGCTCGAATAAGCCAGCCTTCACCAACCCGCAAAACAGAAGTAATATTAGAGCATTTGAGGTTGCAATGTATAAAGTAAAACCCAAAGAACAAACAACTTTAGGTCCTTTTTAAAAAAAATACAAAGAATAATTCCCATAATTTTTATTATCTTAATAGTTGTACCTTCATGTTCCCCTAAAAAATGAACCATGTTTTCATCCATAACAAATTTAGTATTCTTAGGAACATTTGAGCATTCTTGATCCAGATCATGACTATCTTTTCGTCCATATAAACATGATTGACAATCGAGGTGGCTTGAATTTTTACGGGGATGTCAGATCTTATTCATTCATTGATGCCATGAATAGTTTAATCAAACTTTGCTTCCTCTTTAAATTGAGACTCTTTGCCGTGAAAGGTGGGATATGAATGGCTCGAGCAGCGGTTTAGCCTTAGAAATGTAAGCACATAGAGTAGCTTTCTTGACCGTGTTTAATCTTAAATTTAAGCACGAAGAGTAAAAATCTTGATCGGGTATCTTTCTGTTAAGGTACAATTATCGAGCTCACCCAGTTCACCGTTGATTTAGATTTTGCGTCCTCCCGGTGGTCTGTTTCTACACCAAGAAATGTTACAAAAAGGGACATCATAATTGAGGACATGCACCGGGTGACTAAGGTATACAACTAATTTTTTTCTTATTTTAATTAGACCAAAAATACCAGAATGGAATCACTAAAGCATATGGATAATGAACACAGGATGATAGTCCTTGCGAACTAAGAATAATTTATGGGAGGATGTAATTACATTTATTGCTCATCAGATGAATATTCCTCATAATGGTCTAATTAAAACCACCAATCTTTGGGGATCTAAAAAAAATATTTAAGGCCAAAATAAGACAATTTACCTGGATTTTAATCAAAAAATATTAATTTAATCAGTTGAAAGTGTAACCGAATTTATAATTATTTGGATGAAAATATCTAAGACATTTATAGATACAAAATCTCATGAGTCAAATTAAGTATTATGATAGTGTGTAGTAATTATTAAAATCATTATGATAAAAAATTATCATGTCTCATACGGCACGGTCATTTCTAGTTGAAAAATATTTTAAAACACCTATGTAACGAATATAAACATGCCTGTGAAATTATATATATTTCTTATACTAACAAAAATAATTAAAATGGTAATTTTAGAAGTATCTCTTTGTTTAGTGAAATAGGTCATATATTATGGGACAAAATCTAAAAATAAATAGGTCAACTAATAGTGGGACGGAGGGAGTATAATTAGTGATATCCAATAATTGAATGGCTTACTTGTAAATTGCTTTCGAAGACCAATCTCCCTGAATCATATCCTCTTCATCGGGATTTATCACAATGTTCCTAATATCAAACTTGAGCTCCAAGAAATCTATCAGTTCCGCTGGATCTAAGTCCCTTGAAAAAGCAAATATCCAACCATCTTCATACATTTCTGCCACTGAGAAAAGCTTTTGTCTGCTTAACCTGTTGTTTGTGGGTGAAAATGATTTCTGCTGATTTCGGTAATTTCGGTGTGTTGGTGAGAAACGAATTTAAACCCTAAACAATGTACTGCAAGGGAGTACTTTAGATTCGAGAGATCAATCTGTGCAAGTCCGGCCTAAACCAAGAAATGGCCGATCCAGACTTGCTTCGGTCACAAAGTGGAGGAGAATGGGTTGGTTTTGGGGAGGGAAGCAAGGAAAGTGATGAGACCAGAATAGTTGATTCTGTAAGTGTAGTTGTGTTACGACTTGTATCAGAAAGTGGGAAGCTAACAGATGGGAAAGCTAGCAAACGTTTTCTGAGTGGTGTATGCTCCTGACTGAACTTGTTGTTCGGTGGAAATAGGTAAGACCTATTTATACAAGTCGAAGTGAAACGTACTCTGGTCTCATTAAGGAATGTAAAAATGGGTGAATAAATGGGAGGAGGTGGTAACATTAACGCATGGAATTATGTTCCGTAAAACCGTTAACGCATGGAATTGATGTTCCATAAAACCGTTAACGCATGGAATTGATGTTCCATAAAAAGAACGTTTCACCATTAACTCCCCGTATTTACTAACCGCCTCATCCTTATGACACTTCCTTATGACGGGCGTAGTGTACACCGCACGCTGTAAACCGCCAAACCAATACCCAAAGAGGATCCTCCAGTTTGTGATATGTGTTGATGTCTCGAATGTTTTTGTGGAAAACATGTAACATGTTGTTGTTGCCTGGCAAGTCGCACCGGGGAGACTTGCTAGCTTGGTGACCTTCGACGGTCGAGATTTTGCATCTCAAGAGGAAAGATAGCCGTTGATCGTTGCACGCTTTCGTTTTGGTAGCCGCGTAGGGAAGGCCAGCATGGTGGCGTGGTTAGGTTGGCATGCCATTGGCATGGCATGGTTTGGCGTGGCCAAACTTAGGTTTTCGGGCCAAAGGTTAACATGCGTCGTCTGGTAACCTTGGATGGCTAGGATTTGCTCCTGGGATTGAAGGGGGACCGTTGATCGTCGCACGCCTTCGTTTTTGGTAGCCGTGTAGGGAAGGCCAGCATGGTGGCGCGGCTAGGTTGGCATGTCGTTGGCATGACATGGTTTGGCGTGGCCAAACTTAGGTTTTCGGGCCAAAGGTTACCATGCGTCATCTGGTAACCTTGGATGGCTAGGATTTGCTCATGGGATTGAAGGGGACCGTTGATCGTCGCACGCCTTCGTTTTGGTAGCCGCGTAGGGAAGGCCCAGCATGGTGGCGCGACTAAGTTGGCATGCCGTTGGCATGGCATGGTTTGGCGTGGCCAAACTTAGGTTTTCGGGCCAAAGGTTACCATGCGTCGTCTGGTAACCTTGGATGGCTAGGATTTGCTCATGGGATTGAAGGGGGACCGTTGATCGTCGCACGCCTTCGTTTTTGGTAGCCGCGTAGGGAAGGCCAGCATGGTGGAGCGGCTAGGTGCGTTTGGCATGGTGGGGCCAAGGGTTTGGCATGCCGTTGGCACATGGCGCGGATAGCACGGCTAGGGCCAAGGCGAGGTGCGATTTGGCTTGGCATGGTGGGGCCAAGGGTTTGGCATGCCGTTGGCACATGGCGCGGCTAGCATGGCTAGGGCCAAGGCAAGGTGCGATTTGGCTTGGCATGGTAGGGCCAAGGGTTTGGCATGCCGTTGGCACATGGTGCGGCTAGCATGGCTAGGGCCAAGGCAAGGTATGCCATGGGCGCATGGTGCGGCTAGCATGGCTAGGGCCAAGGCAAGGTGCGGTTTGGCTTGGCATGGCGTGGCCAAGGGTTTGGCATGACGTTGGCACATGGTGCGGACAGCATGGCTAGGGCCAAGGCAAGGTATGCCATGGGCGCATGGTGCGGCTAGCATGGATAGGGCCAAGGCAAGGTGCGGTTTGGCTTGGCATGTGGGACCAAGGGTTTGGCGTGAATGGTTTGGCTTGGCATGGCGGGGCCAAGGGCTTGGCATGCCATGGGCTCATGGTGCGGCTAGCATGGTTGGCACGCCTTGGCGCGGTAGGTGTGGCTGGCATGGTTTGCCATTGGCACAGGGGTGCGGCTAGCATGGTTGGCACGCCTTGGCGCGGTTGGTGTGGCTGGCATGATTTGCCATTGGCACAGGGGTGCGGCTAGCATGGTTGGCATGCCTTGGCGCGGTAGGATGTGGCTGGCATGATGAGCCATTGGCACAGGGGTGCGGCTAGCATGGTTGGCATGCCTTGGCGCGGTAGGATGTGACTGGCATGATGAGCCATTGGCACGGGGGTGCGGCTAGCATGCCTTGGCGCGGTAGGATGTGGCTGGCATGATGAGCCATTGGCACGTGCGGTGTGATAATTAGGGTTTTGGCTTGTCGAAACCCTAATTAGCATTTAAAAAAAGATACCCTGGTAATTTTCTCGCAGACAAATTAAAGGGTTCAATAAATGTGCTTGGTTTGGACATTATTACTCAAGTTGTGTGACGTCACTGTCTGACTAGGGTTTTACGACTTTACCCCAAAGTTTAAAACCACCATCAACACCTGTTGTTTATGGGTGAAAACTACTCCTGTAGAATTTGGTAATTTGGGGTGTGGATGAGGAATGAATTTAAACCTTAAACAAGTAATTCATAAGCTAAAATCCATAACCACACAATTCATAACATGTTCGTGATAATATCCATAAGCTAAAAATTAACCACACAACCATTAGTTCTTGATAATATCCATAAACTAAAAACAACCACACAAAGCTAAGAAATAAGAAGTTGTCCTGCTATCAAATGTCACATAACCATAATTAACCACGAGGACCACGACCTCTTTTGTTGGTGGTACCACCACCACGAGTGCGAGGACCATCACGGCGACCACCGCGACCACGACCACCTCTTTGGCTAGTACCCACACCATGCACATCCTCTTCCAAAGGCGTCTCTTCGAAGCTAGATGACGACTGACTATGGCTAGTACTCGCACCTCCAATGGACTTTCTACCCCTCTTTAAGCCTCTTTCTTCCGTGACCAACCCCTCATACAATTCTTTCCTGGTTGGATCATGCATGTTCCTTATTTGCTCTTGTAAGGTCCTTTGTTGAGGAGCGTTAATCACACCATTAGCACGGATGCATGAAGTTATACTATTTGCCAACTGTTTTCCTTGCTCTTTCTATTAACAATTAAAAAGAGTCTTAAGAGATTATTCCATAATACATAATATAAATTAGAACTAAATTCCAAGTCATGAGGATAACAAAGTTACGTACCGTCATGAAATATAGTTTCGTCCAAGTCATACCAAATAGTCCCTTTGTCTCTTTGCTCTCCTCGGCAGCCTTCCTTTTTTCTATTGCCTTTTGAATAAGTGGTGGGCCTCCAGGATCATTATTAATCACATGTGGATGACCAAAATGATAATACCAATCTATGTAATCATCAATGACTTCTTTCGTGTTGTTACAAGCCGTTGCCTCTCCCGCTTGGAGTTGGTATTCTTGTTGATGGCGGTTGTTCCAAACATCAATCGTCGGAGTTGGGCGGTAGTTGAGTACAATGGTGGGGCCTCTTGTCTCGGATCCATCCTTGGATAATTTGAAGTTTTCCTTAACGACCTTTTCTTGAATATGAACAATTTGGCGTAGAGTTCGACGAGGATTGGTCATAACATAACCCGTGGCATGATACAATGGTCCGTTGTAGCCTGAGATATGTGTGAACTGACGAACATCAACTCCATTTTGAATCCTCAAATAAGGGTCAAAGATAACATCTTCAACAGTGAAAGCATTTATTTCCTGCCTCACTTGAATGAGCCTCTTTTCTTTGTTCCTTTTTTGTCTACCAGTGAACATAAACTTCTTTCCTGTAGGTCTATCATCATCTTCTTCCCGTTCAGTAGGAGGTCTCAAGCTCGGAAAGTGGTCATACACCCATGCCTAGAAAAATATAAAACAATTTAAGCAACGGGGACATGAATACAAAAGATAAATATAACAAACAATCATAAAATAAAAAAATGATAAAATGTAACCAAACTTACCATTAGAAGCGCAACATTCCCAGCAATTTTAGTAGCTCCAGCCCTCGAGGCCTTTCTTAGACTTTCAAGTAGATATGCAAGCGTGGCGGTGCCCCACGAATACTCTCTACTCTTCTTCAAATCCTTCAATAATTGTAGGTAATGGACATTCACCCTATTTCCCGAGTTATCGGGCATGAATACGGTCCCAATAGAATACAACAAATATGTTGTGGCTGTACGCCTAGCCCTTGTGTCATCTATCACCTCACCTGCCAATTGCTTTTTGAGGGTGTCTCCAAACTTCGTCCTCAAATTTTTCAACAACAGACTTCTTTACCTTGTTAATCTTGTTTGGTTAGAAGGGTCATAACCACCAGCCAACATAAACTCCATCTCGGTCTCGTCTTTACCCCACCCAAGTGTTTCTTCAACAAGGCTGTAAAGATCAGTCCAAGACATGTTGTTATCAAAACCTTCATACACAGATTTTCCTTCAACTTCCAAGTCAAGAATTTTCTTCACATTGTCCGGTATTATTATCATCTCTCCAAATGGGAGATGAAGCGTATCGTTTTCTGGCCAATATCGTTCCCCCGAAGGCGAGATACCATTATACAATCATACTCCGATTGGGTATTCAAAACTCCAGGCCCTAATCCTGAACTTGACACTAGAGTACGAACATCACCACATTCTTCACCTAATGTCCAATGACTAGCTCTTTGATGCTTGACCAATTTGATCGCCCTTGCATGATCCTTAAAAACAATACAAACATATTTTGTTAAACTGAAATCAATGAAATATACATAAATATTAAAAAAAAAAAAAAAAAAAAAACTTAAAACAAAACAATGTGTTAAGAGAACCCTAGTCTCACAGACTTTTGCGGCCCAGGAATTGGTATAACCAAATAAGATTGAGGACTTATCTGGTGCCTTGCCCCAAGGTCTTTTATTCTTCTTCCTTGGCAACAACAGGTCTTTTCCTTTAGGAATATGCAACCCTTTTGGTGCGGGTTCCTTTCTCGGCTTCTTTTCTTTCCTTGGTTTAGCTGGAGCTGGAGTTGCAGCTACAACAATTTTTTTCCCCTTGTTTTGTACTCCTTCTTCATCATTTGCTTCCTCTTCCTCATCTTCATCATTTTCTTCCTCTTCCTCATCTTCACCATTTCCTTCTCCATCCTCCTCTTCTTCGTCATTTCCTTCTTCATCCTCCTCTTCTTCGCCATTGGATTCATCAGGATTTTCTTCCTCTTCATTATCATCAGCTTCTTCAAGGTTCTTTTCAACTCCTACCTCTTCAATTTATTGTTCATTAGGTTCAGCTTCTTCAAGGTTCTTTTCAACTCCTACCTCTTCAATTTCTTGATCATTAGGTTCAGCTCCTTCTAATTCAACCCCAGAGTTACCTACAGATGGTTCTCTAAGCCTAATCTCAAATTGATTCTTCTTCTTATTCGCATTCTTGGGGACACCTCTATAATCTACCCCTAAATGCTTGTCACCGCGAGGGGTGGGTGTATGATCAATCGGAGTTAAGTTATTCCCTCTCTTTTTCTTTACCCTATCAGGATTCCTACACAAGTAATAATTTGAATGAATTCCTAAGGGTTGAACAAACAAACCAAAAAATGTGACCAAAACAATATACGGTTTGTAACTTTACAATCGTGTCAAACCGTATCATGGATACGGTTCGTAACTGAATAATTAAACAACCCGTATATCAAATCGGTTGGTAACTTTCTTATCGTTATCAACCGTAACAATACTTGACACAAGATTTTCAAACACAGGATAATATACGGTTACAAATGTACACAATTATTAACCGTACCTAATACACGGTTGGTAACTAACATACAAATAGGCACCGTAAGCAAATAATTTAACATGCAAAGAGAAACACGGTTCGTAATTCCGTGGAAATTAGCAACCGTAACTGGCAAAAAAATCTGAAACCTAAGAACATACGGTTGGTATTTCATAAAATTTCAATTGTTACAAACCGTACGATGATAGGTGTAGAATACACCGTATTTAATATCTAGTATTTATGCTTTCTTTGCGAGTTTTCTTGTAAATTATGTGTCTTATGTGTGCTTTTGAGTTTATTAGGTGCAATGGAGTCATTTGGAGCAAAAAGACCAGTTGGAACTCGTTCAAATACAAGATTTCTACTTTTCATTGTGTAGAGGACGAGAAGATGAAGACGATGGCGAAAGAACGGAGTCATTCCGAGTTCGTATGAAGAAGTTATGAGCAAAACAAGAACTTGAAGCATAAAAGGGCAAGTGTTATTGACACCCCAAGTGTAGGTTAAGGGGTAGTCTTTCTGTTAAGGGGTAATCAAGCTTCGAAGGAATTGCTCAAGGGAGTCACGTCATTTACTAGGGGGAAATCAGAATTCAAAATATGTTAAGGGCACCCGGCTTAATTACTCAGGGCCACCATCTTCTCCCATGCAAACTCAACAGAACACGATGAGTTTTCCGGCCAATCTCATGTTGCCGAACTGAAGGTAGTTAATGGTGATTGTTAAGGCTTCGAGCTGGAATATGTAACAATGGATTTCTGAATGTGTTTAGAGACATGGGTTACTCTCGAAATGGAGTTTGGAGTTATGGCTTCGATACCAGTGATGATCATGATTGAGCACGGTTTCTCTCGGTGATGCTGATGGACAGTGATGACGGACTGGTGGTGCTGTTGTTGTGGCATCAAAGGGGAGGTTGTTGATACTGGCAACCATGGCAGTTGAGCTCAGAGCTGGGGCTTTTGACAGAGGAAAGAAGAACAGGATGATGAAGAGAACCCGAGCTTGGTGATGAGCAGTGATCGATGGGAGTTTATGTTGGAGGTAAATGAGGCTGTAATGAATATGGTGCTGGAGTTTGATGGTTCGCTGCCAGCGGAGATCGAGATGAGATTACAGAGATGGAGGAGATGGTTTGAGTTTGCAAGGATGTTGTTGGTTATGCGAGGTTTGTTGTGGGTGATGAAGAATGGCATGGCAGCGACGGTGATGCTGTGTTCTGTGAGTGATGGCTGCTAGAAGTTGTCGACAGGGAAGAATGAATATATTTTCAGTGTTCGAGATTAGATGATGAAGCTGCTGGCAGAGACGAGATTGATCGTGATGATCCTGGCAGAGAAGAAGAACTTGAGTATTGGCAGTGAATGACGAGCTCGGGGTGAAGTTCTGGGAGACGCTGCTACCATTGGAGATTGGGTAAGAAGAAGCTGCTATTGGAGCTCGAGCAAGTTGAGCTTGGCAGTTACTGTACGGATGATGGCAGAGTTGATATAGGATTGACGGAATAATGGAGCTTGAGTTAGGGCAAAGATGCAGTTCGAAATGGAGCTGATGTTGTGCTCGGTTCATGATGGTTTTGCCGAGTTGGACGGATTCGATAGCTAGTTAGGGGAGTGGCTGCTGATATTAGAAGCTTCAGGGATGGAGAAAAAAAAAAAGAGATCGAGAAGTCGAGAATGGCAGCGATGGTCGCGCCTTGCTGTGACTGAGAAGAACACGAATGGTGACCAGCACCAGAAGCAAATAATGAGGTGTAACATGGCATGAGAGTAACGAGAAGCTCGAATCTGAAGATGTCTGATCGGTGATGGATGATACGAGTTGGAAATAGAGTGAACTCCTGATGCGGTTTGGATGAAGTTGGATGGTGATGCATGATTGGAAGTCGGAATCGAGTTGGTTTACTGGGACTTGAACGTGATGGCAATGGAGCTGGAAACTGAGTCGTTTGCTGCCAAAACAGAGAGACGCAGATGGGTTACGAACTGAGAGGTCTGCATGTATAGTCTGAGCTCGAGTTTAATAGCGATGAATGGTGCATCTCGAGTTGGAACTTGGGCGTTGCTGTTATATCGGATGGAAATGGGTTGATGGAGTTCGAGATGAATCTGTGATGACAACGAGGGAAGACTGAAGGGTATATTGTCAGTTCTATGGAACTGACAGTTGAATGAATTTAGGTGGGATGGACTTTCACCACCTTCGTGGGCCTGTAAGGTGATTGCAACCACATCTCATGAGCAAAGCGTGGACGTGAGTTTCCTACTGGAGTTTCGATGATATTTTGGCAAGAGTTTGGCAACCCTCTGGCACGGGAAGTCATGCACGGGACACAATTCTTAAGGAGGTGCAATTTCCTAATTTTACTAGGTTTCCTAGTTTTCTAAAAGAGGAGGTTACAAAACTCTATATATAGGGAAGCCTAGGCAAAAAATAAGGATATCTTTTATCATATCTTTTCTAATTCTTTTTCCTCTACTTGTTTTCTAGGGTTTAGAACATGAAACTTCTCTTTCTTCTTGTGATGAACTCCTTGAATATGAGTACCTAAGTTTATTATTGGTTATGGAATAGTTGGATTTCACAAAGCATGATTCTTTGATTCAATATATTAGTTTTGTCTCATATTTATCGTTTGCAATTCTCTGAAAATATTGTTTTATGATTGATTGATTGTTTTGTCAAGTTGCAAATTGGTAGAACTTCTAATCACATCTATTGCTAGTTTAGGGTTTATTATACGCAAAAGTGATATTCCTTGAATACAAGTAGCATAATATGATTATGGTTTGTAGTGATATATTCTTATGATCATATGTGAATCGTAACCTTTGTTAAATTGAATTAGTGCGCTTTCCACGTTCGATTGCTTTGATTGGCCTGATTTCATAGAACTTAACGCATCTAGGGAATTAAACTTGATTAGTGCTTTTACACGTTAGGTTGTTCCTTTAGGTAGAATTCATATTCGCATCTTTTAATGTGTTTGTTGATGACATGAGGAGATTTGCGGGATATTCTTGCGATCAAGGTATTCTAGGGTCTTTGATAAAAGTTGAGATTAAAATATCAATTCTAGTTATTGTGGTGAAACCATGTTTGTGAATGAAAACGGAATCCATGACCAATATCTTCTTATCCTTGATTTGATTTGTTTGCTTTGCTTTATTTGCTTTTATTTATTTTATTTCATAAAATCACAAAATCCACCCGGTGTTTTATATAGGAAACCATAACAATTTGACAACCTAGACCTCTCTGTGGGATCGATCCTTTCTTGCCCTTGCTATATTTATATTTTGAGTAGTAAGAAAGTGTAATTATATTTGTGTCGCTTACGACATCGATCATACGAGCATCAAAAGCTTCGCATACGGTTCATAATGGAACTAATTGCAACCGTAAGTAACAAAAACCCAGGATATGGAAACTTGATTTTTCACCTAAAACCCTAATTTTTGATAGAAATTGAAATTAAAACGAACAAATTAAACTAAACCCTAAATGGGTTCCGCAAAACATACCTCATGTATGTCATTCCACCTAATTTCTCCGGTGGAGGGGTTTGGAGTTGAGATTTTTGTTCTTCACCTAATGGAACATTTGCTTGATTAGAATCGCTACAATCTTCGTCAACTTTCTTCTTATTCGTCATCTATAATGTAGACTTCAATCAACGATTATCAATTTTGCGAATCACCGATTAATCGAAGACGATGAATTTTCGGACTTTGTTTTAATGGAGGTGGTGCTTACGGTTACAATGGAAGTAGAGAAGATGAAACAAAAAAAAAACTGATTTTGATTCTTCTCATAATTAGGTTTATATGATGGAGGACAATTCAGTCTTTTCAATCAAAAAAGCAAGGGTAAATTAGACCATTTAAGGTGAAAAGGGTAATCTAGTCAATCGACACCCCCTATAGGACACCCCCTAACCAATAAGAGGGACATTGCTATCACACTTGCCGCCCCTCTACCATTTCTTGCCGCCCCTATACCAAGATATAAGGAAAAAGATAACATGGTTATGTGTATGGGCTTCATACAGTTTGGGCTAATACCTAATTTCCTACCGGATTAATAATAGAAAAGAAGCGTTTTTTTGGGACCATGGTTTTTTTGTGGGGGACCATGGTTTTATTTTGGGTAAGACATTAGAAGTAAATCTAGGTCACCCCTTATCTATATATTTATATTAATACCTAAATTACCCTCCTGATTAATTTTGGGTAATGATTAGTTAGTGTTAATAATAGTTAGTGTAATGATTAGTGAGATGATTAAGTTAAAGATAATTAGTGAGATTAAAAAATCAGATGGGTTTTTTTTTTTTTAAAGAAGTAGAATTATTGAGAGAGTAAAGTTAGAGAAGATGAAGAAGGAAAACATGAAAAACGATGGATTTTACCAACCACAACAGGAGGAAGGGTATTTGGGTACCCAGGTATGCTTCAAAATTAGATAATGTTGGTTGAATTGCTCCAAATTTTTAAAAAACTGTAAATTTTTAGAGTAGATTTGGGCTTGTTCGGTTACCTTATGTGAATAACAGGTTACCGAACTCATCTGAAAGTGTAGTTCGGTTACCTTTTCCAAACACGCAGGTTACCGAACTCACTGTTAATGGAGGTTTTTAGTAGTTCGGTTAACAGACATGTTACCGAACTTTGTTTATAGGATTTACAGAGTAATGTTTGGTTGGTTCGCAAACTTTAACCCAACAACATATCTAACCGAACTCTACATGTATGCAATTAGTGAAGAGTTCGGTTTGTCAAGATTTTTTGCGAACAAACCGAACATAGTGGGACAAGTTCGGTTAAATTGAAACTCAACATAGTAGGAAAAATAGCACAGTTCGGTTACATTGGAAACTTTTTTTTCTTTTTGTAATATGGGTAGAGTTCGGTTACTAGATAGTTTTAGAATTTTTTGCGAACCAACCGAACAGAGTAGGCAAAGTTCGGTTAAATCATAACTCAGCATAGTGGGAAAAATAACACAGTTCGGTTACATTGTTTTTTTTTTTTTTTTTTGTATTATGGGTAGAGTTCGGTTACTAACTAGTTTTAGAATTTTTTGGGGACCAACCGAACACAATATATTGGTTTTCAACGAGGAGTTCGGTTAAAACTATTTTTTGCGAACCAACCGAACTCAGAGTTCGATTATGAAAAATTAAATTCGTGATAACCGAAGTGTTCTTCGTGTTCTTGGTTTCAGAATGTTCGGTTACAATACTAGTTTTTTTAAAATTATTTTAACCGAACATGCCACTTTAACTTCCATTTAAACTATATTTTGATGATTTCTACTCAATTTTCCCAATCAAAAAACGAATTGAAAAGATTGATGGGTTTTTCAATCGAACGAGGAACGTCAAGGAAAGAGAGAAGAAGAATAGAATAATTCTTTTTTTCAAAACTAAAAAATTTCGATTATCCTCCCGTTTTTGTTTTTGATTTTGATTTTGATTTTGGTTAATAAATTCATTTAGATTAGATTTATATATAGTTATTAAGTTAGTTTTAATTTAAATTAAAGTAAAGGGTAAATGTGTGTTTACCTAACTTTAGGACACCCCTTATAAGTATAGGGAGGTTGGCCTAATAAGACCATGGTCCCCCAAATAAAAACATGTTACCTAAAAAATGGTTCATAGAAAAATGAAATAATAGGGAAGGAAACTCTGTTGCGGATACTTTAGCAAAAAAAGCGGTTAATGATAGGTTAACAGGAATTTGGAGTTCCAGTCCTCCTAGTTTTTTGGGTACTGCTTTGTATGATGACCTTATGGGGAGAGCCTTCCCCATGCCTGTAAGGCTCTAATTTTTTGCTAATGTTTTCCGGTTACCAAAAAAAAAAAAAAATGTAGACCAAATAAAAAACTTCTTACCAAATTAATGGACGGGCAAAAGCCTCAGTTAGCCCCTTACTAAGTGCATGCTTGATCTTCAACAGGAACAGATTTAGGAGGGATGGAAAAAAAAATTAGACCCGCACTAGAGGCTTTGGTCAAGCCCAATAATTAGGCAAAATAATACTACTTCCATTTTTGGAAAAGAGTTACTATCACTCTTTTAATTTGACATATTTGAAAAAGTGATAGTAACTCTTTTCCAGAAATAGAGGAAGTAATAATTTAGGCTCGTGTATTTGGGGACTGAGCCGGACCTAAGACCATGTGAGCTCTCCCCTAGGTTGATCCTTGATCTTTTAAGTTAATTCGCTTTGATTTAGAAAAATGAAATATGTGGGGATTTTTCGCAACAAAACTTTCTTTAGACTGTAGTAAGGTCGTATGAACATGTGAAGGAGTGCACCAACGTTATCTACCATAGTGGACAGTTGGGTAATCTATAAATTTAACCGAATGACTAGTTTTCTTTGAAATACCAATCAAATCTCAGTCCTTAAGTTTTTATATCTATGATTGCTAAAAGGTGGATACCAGTATTGCTAGGGACGGTGCCAATCCAGGAACCCAGTGTCTAAATGGTTGTTTTATATGGATTGGTTGATGCGTGTCGTAGGTGCAATCAAATTAATTAATACTTTACTACCTAATTAACAAGTAATATAGGGTAGTCAAGGTCGATCCCACGAGGAGCACGAGATTCTAATTGTAAAAATTGTCACGAAAGGGGGGGTGTAATAAGCAAAAGAAAATAAACAAAGCAATTAAAAAATAAAGTTGAAAGCAATAAGAGAGACAAGATCAAGGAATCCTTCTTCGTTACGAAACAATGATTAAAGTTATGTTATCTTCTACTTGTTATTAGTCACAGATTATCACCAACCGTAGGATAAAGGTGTACGCTTAGCTAGCCCCAAAATCCCTAATTTCACCGAGTAATGTGTCCGCTTAGTTATCGATTCTATTCAAAAGAACCACCTTGAGGTTCGCTTACAAGATGTAATTCCCTGAATGCATTAAGATTTATGAATTTAGGTTTAGTACTAGTAGTTAAACTCGGTTCGCTTGGTCCACTTTCTAGCGTTGTTTCTACACACAATTGCTCCACGGAATCCCTCCGCAAGGTCTCGTGTTTGCTACTTATGTAAAGAGTCAAGAAACGATTACTTATCCCCTAACTTTCACTAGCATTAGATTAAATCAACAAATCAATTTAGCATGCATTCTAAACAATCTATCAATCAATCATGAATGTCATTAAGATCATTCCTATTAGTAAAAACAAACGATAATCATGTGAAAAACCTCAAGATAGAATTGAAACAATACTCAAAACATATATTAAGAACTAGGAATTCATCCTCAATCAATAAAATTAGCTACTCATGTTAAAGAGTTCACACAAAGAATAAGAAAAGAAAAGAATTGTTGTGTGTGTAGAGATGTGTCTAGAAGTTGTAGAAAACTTCTCTATTTATAGGCTTCAATATTCTCCAATTCTTCTAAGGAATAGAATCCTTTTCCTTTAGCAATTCAATTTCCAATTCCAAGCTTTTCTCAACTCTTCCACCTTCTCTTTCCAAATTTGAGTCCAATTCTCCATCCAATTCCAAGCCCAAGTCTTCACACCCATGAGAGAAGTCCATAGAAAATTCTGGAATTTTTGCTCGCCGGAAAACTGGGATTGTGGTCGGAATCCGGCCGGAATAGTCGCCGCCGGCCACCTGAAAATTCTCTGCCGGTAAAGGTATATTCCGTCAGTCCACCGTTAGGACTAACGGTCAAACGGGTCAACCGTCAGTCAACTGTTAGTCAACAGGGTCAACAGGGTCAAAGAGAAGGAGTGAGTCAGAACCGAGTCAGCATCAAGTCAGCTTTCTAGGTGGCTGACTCGTCTGACTGAGATGAGTTGGACCGGTTTCTGGATCGGTCATCGGACTCACTGAGTCGACTCGCCAGAGTAGAGAATTTGTGAGTTTCCTCTGTTTCTCAAGATTCCTCGTGCCAACTTGAGGCCGATTTTAGTCTTCTCCTGTAACAAGCCTACACATACATCTATTTCATTCTTCAGTGTGGCTTTCCTGCTATACAAGCACTTTCAGCTCAGTTGTTTCGTTCCATCTGCACATGCAATATCAACTCAGCATCACCATTGCCTGTTTAAATCCATGACTCCATCTCCCATTCATTCAAATCCACCAACTCAATCGATTTCAACACCTCAGACCACCACACCAGTTGCTCACTAACCCATTTCTTTGTTACTTCTTAGCTTAATCAACTCAGCTTCATTCTGCTCCCGCTCTGTAACTCAAGCAACCCATTTTCCAACACCATCTGAGACCGCCATCATCTCCGAACCCAATCTTCATTATCATCTTCTCTGCCTCAATTCAGCTTCAAAAACCCATTTGCTCATACATCAGCTCACAGCTCTTCTTATCCGTAAGACCCATTTCTTCTCATACATTCAGCTCACAATCGACGGCAATCATCTCGATTCACAGCATCAGTGTCTATTCTCAAACTCTCAGGCAAAGACTCACTTCGATCTACTCAACTCCATCTTCTCTACACCTTCACTACAGACTCGAATCGCACCCTATCTCCCTGAGCTTCAACTGAATCAAACCCTCGATTTACAGCGTCACCACACTCTTCATCTACTGAGTTCGACGGCAACAAACCCATCAAACCCTAACCTTCTATTTCTGGTATAATCGAGCTCAATCCCACTATCAAATCCGTCAGTCGCCATTAACCCATCTCTGATTTCTCTCGATTTCTTCTTAGTGATTATCAACAGCACCAACTCAGTCCGAACCCTAGATTGAACCACCTGGTTCTTATTTGCAGAAACAACTTCGAACCCTAATCTGAATCTCGATTGACAGCAGCCGTTGTTTTATTCTTCTCAATTCCCAGGTGAGAATGAAAAATGATTGAAGAGAAATAAAACCCTTTCTCGATTTAGGGTGAAGGTAAAGTAGGGTAGATTCGGGTATGGGTGTGGGTGTGGGTCTATGGGCTTATGCATCCATGGACATTACCCATCCATTTTACCAGCTGATAATAGCACTACATTTCTGGATAAGTGCTACCCAGTTTGGCAACCCCTTAACCTGGACTGGACTGCGTTTAGTATTCCTCCCAAAAGATCTGCCCCTTAACCATTACTCGGGCTCCGGATAGTGTTCACCCTGGAAATGACAAAATTGCCCTTTTTGCTCAAATTGAGTGATTTCTTCTTCTTTTCCTCCGTGCGACTCCAGAGTTGCTACAAAACTCAAAACAAGCGTAAAATACATAATTTACAAGAAAAATAGCAAAGAAAGCATAAACTACTAGATAGTAAATTAGGTGTATTCTACACCTATCATTGGTACACATCCTAATAATAATGTTACCCACCTTTAGAAATCGTGTTTATATCGAGAATGGAAAAGTCCATACTACAGTAGGCTAGTGTAGATGATGAAATTTGGATAAGAGGCAAAAGTGTCATTTCAAGACCATGGACAAAATTCAACTCTCACGGGGGAGACTATGCCCTTGGTCCTCAAGGCACTCATAGCCACGATTTCTAGTATACGTCCCCGCGAGACACTACTAGTCGTGATGCTGTGACTCCTAGCGCACATCCTCGACGAGTACTGCTGGTCACGTAGGTTTTGTAGAGCGTAAAACGTCCCCGAAAGACTTATGAACCACAACAACCACAATTCCAGCATGTCTTCGCGAGACGCAACTAATTATGATGCCATGATTCCTAGTATACATACTCGATGAGATACTGCTGGTCATGTAGGCTCTGTAGATGCGTAAAAACGTCCCCGACTGACTTTATGACCCAGAGCGGAGACATGCATGTCTCCTGTAAGCACGACTCATCTTATTTGAGATCAATGACTGATTCCTAGTACATCATTGCGAGATACACCGATCATGTCTACTCTAGGCTCTGACTCGACTTACTGAGGTTTCCGAATAATTTCTAGGACATCCCCGCGAGATACAATGGTTATTCTGCCTTTGAGACCTTTAAACAGATTCCTAGAACATCCTTCTGAGATACACTGGTCATGTCGACCCCATAAATACGTACATAATTGATTCCTAACACATCTCTGAAAGATACACTGGTCAAAGACAAGCGAGCCAAAGTCTCGTGGTGTCATTAATTGGGCGTACAAAGCCTTTTCTCTCTCTTCAGGATGAGTCCCATCTGACCACAGAGAGATTCAGATCTGTTAAGGAAATCCTCGTAGAGATTTTGGTCCGTCCTCAAAATCTCAAAGAGATTCAAATATCTCCTGAAAATCTCGGAGAGATTCACATCTCTCTGCAAAATCATGGAGAGATTCAAATCTCTCCTCAAAATCTCAGAGATATTCACATCTCACTGCAAAATTTGGGGACAGATTCAAATCTCTCCTCAAAATATCATAAAGATTCACATCTCTCCACAAAATCTCAAAGAGATTCATATCTCTCGTCAAAATCTCGGAGAGATTCAAATCTCTCGGACAAATCTCAGACAAGGTTGAATATTCCCTATGATAGGCATGAGCCTCATATGGAGAGTCTCCTTTTCACACTCTCCACACGAATTCTAAAGCATCTCATTCCTTTTCACGTGACTCATCCTAGTCATTCTTACAGATCAGAGAATATCTCTCTATCTTGGCCAACTCGGCTAAAGAGAATATTTCTCTCTCTCAACACATCATCACAAAGGCTGACTCAACTTCACACAAATGGGGGGATATCAATTAGGATTTTGGTATGGCGGTCTAATACCTGGCTTATTTCTCACCACATAAGAGAGTAAAGGAGGTGGAATAATGAGATAAACTCAACCTTGTTTATCTTTATCTATTCCTGAAGAGAGGGGAGAATTTCTCCACATGGCACGGAAAACAATCCTTATCTTCACCGACCTGAAATTAGAGAATTTATCTATAAATAGGTCCTTTATTTCTTCAAGCTACGGTCATCTTTCTCATAACCTATCAGAGCAATTATTCTTCAAACCATTGAATTCTCTGATCTCTCTCTGCGTCTGCTTCCTTCCCTTAGACCAGCCCTAAACCTCTTCCCTGTGACTGAAGCATCCTTTGAACGGCCACCGTGCGTGGTTTAGACAGAGGTTGTTCGTGCTCAACCTCCCGTAACTCACTTTTAGAAACCCTAGAATCCCACTTCTAGCTTCTCTAGGTAACTACAGCTTGTGTTTGTGGCGGCTTAATACCATGTGGTGTTTAAGTCCTCGACTAGGTGTTGGAGTTTTTCCGCACGTTGCAGTTTTCCTCGGGGTTTTTCTGCACATTGCAGTTTTCCTAGTTAACAAAATTCTTGTGTGTATGCGCTTTTACTTTTCCATACTAAATGTCTCGTATCCTTTCAATAGTTAAACATACTATGCAGGTTCATAATACTATCGGATAAAAAGTTGGTGGTGTACTTGGTACCCTCTCATTTTCAATTGGTATCAGAGCAGGTTAATGTAATGTAGTCTCACAACCAATATGATGATCCCTTGTAGTGATAGGAACATTTCGTGCACAAAATTTGACTGTAACCTTGAAACCCTTTGAGATGATTTGTGCACAAACTGGGTAAAAGTTGTTGATCCATTGTGTCATGAGAAATTCCGATCAATGAAAAAAATCGAGGGACTTTATTGTGGACTCTACATCAAGAATTTTGATCTTCGAGAAGGATCTCAAAGAGACGCAATTCTTTTAGAGAAACTAGATATTCAAATCCAATTAAACAAGGATGTTCTTGCAAAGCTAGATAAATTTGAGGTTGTTCTTGCAAAAATCAATTTGGAATTGAAACCTTAGAAGTAAAAATTTACGTCTCTTGGAGTCTAGAAACATATGTCTGGACTCTTGTTTAAAAAATTGTCGAACACTAAGTGACATGCATAAGAATGGCTTTATAAAACCTAATGTATCTCTGACATCGCCAAAAATTAATGCCAGGAGATTCGTTTCTGAATCGGTCTCCATGTGTATGTTTTATAGTCTGAATGGTCATATCTACACACATGTAAAATGTTTAGACAAAATATTAATGTAAGGACCCTCAAGATCGTCAACGCAATTAGACCAGTCAAGAAACGATTTAGTCGCTAATGACTCGATTTATTAATATAGTTTTTAATTAATAGGAATTAATCTAACAACGATCTATATACGAAACTGGTATCATTGGATAGATCTCGAAAAGTTAGGCGAAACATACTGCTCGAGCGTGTCGATCAAATGCCGGACGAAGAAGGTTTTATCAGTTTAGTTAGAAGGGAAAAATCGTCATTTTTTCATCCAGACCGCCTTGGCTTCCCTTATCCATTTTCTGGATGCCTTAATAAGTATCTTTGGCTTTATCACCAAAAAAACGTGTCGAAGAGAAATGAGTTTCTCTTATTCTTTCTTCTTTTTCTTTCTCTTCTCCGTTCTTCTTCTCTTCCTTCCCTGCTTGTTCTTCTGCCGATTTTGTTAGGGTTTCGTGTGAGATTTCGTCGAAGTAAATCAGTGGAGAAAGATCAAGTTAAGTACTAGGCATTATTGCTGAGGATGAATCGATGATTTACGAAGGGGATATTTAGAAATTGATATAGTAGTTCACAGAGAACTGGAGTTAGGGTTTGGTATGAAGTTGAGAAGTGAATTGAGTTGTTAATGAATGAAGAATTGAGGGGTTCTTATCGAATCGATGAGGTGAAGCTGTTCAGAAGGTGAATCGAAGAAATTAGAGTTTTTGTTCTTCCCAAAATTGAAACTAAGGTTTTTCAGGATATTGAATTGGAACTCGATTTGGATAAATAATAAGAAGAATTATATAGAGTTATAAGATGGGTTCGATAGTTTTGAAGATTTTGATTGGTGTTTTGAGCTTGAATTCATAGAAAAGAAGATTCGGGATTTGAACAGATGATGAGGCTGGAGTTCAATTTTGTTCATAAGAAGGTAATTGTTTTCCTTAGTCAATTGAATCTAAATCATATCTTCTTTGTTATGTGAGTAAATAGTATAATTATTCTGTTTTTGTTAGAACATGAATTAAGTTAGGGTTGTTAGGAAAACCCGAGACCTAGAAGTATTGAGTTTAGTTGTGGTGTTGTTGATAGTGAAGTGAGTTTGAAAATGAAGATTAGCTTACAGATGAAGAAGAATTGAGAATTGGGTTTGTTTAATTATATATATAAAACTTAATTATGAAGCTCAAGGAATTTCAGTTCAAAGGTGGTCTAAGATGAAGAATTATGTTGTTGCTGTGTTGAACCGTAGATGGTAGAATTACATATGTGTTTGATAGAGTTGCAGATTAGTGATAGTTATAATTGGAGATGGTGGTGCAAGTGGTGCTGCTTCAAGGAAATGAGATAGTGATGATGTTGTTGTGGTTAGGAATGTGTTAGAGGAGAACAAGGATGGGTGTATGAGAATGATATGTGTAACTGAATTGGTGGTGTGTTACAAGGATTTTGACTGAAGAAACTGTTGGTGATCAGTATGCTTGGTAGTTGGTGAGAACTTGAAGAGGATGTTGGTGGTGCTGAGGTGAACTGGATTGAAGTCAGCTCATGGTTTGGTTGCTGTCAGGAAATCTGTACGGGCTGTGTGAAATGTAATTGAACTGAAGCTGCTATTGGTGTCAGAGTTGTAGACAAATGTGCAAGCAGAATGGCTGATTGATGTAATGAAGTTGTAGTTCATGCAATCATGGAAATATAGTGTATGAATTGAAACAAAGCAGAGATAGTTAAGTTGTGTACTTTTGCAAGGAAGTTAGAAATGCATTTTGATAGGGCTGTCAATGGGTACCCATTACCCGGACCCTGTAGAAACGGGTCCGGTTCTGGGTCCTAAACTTGGACCCATTAACAACTTAGGAACCGACGGGTAATTACCCGATTGGACCCGAATCTTAACGGGTCCAAACGGGTAATACCCGTCGGGTACCCGCGATTCTCGGGTACCCGTTTCAATTTTGTATAGAACCTAATAAAAAATCATGAGCCGTGATAATTCCGTAGATATTCCGCTCTAAAACCTCTTCTAGCTTAATCTCTTTGCCTTTCTAGCTTAACGCCTACTCACTCTTCCGCCAAACTCCTAGACTTTGATTTTTTTTTTTGATTGAAAACTCCTGGACTTTGATTGGTTGTTTAGGATACAACTCTTTTTCAATAAAAATCATGTAATATCATTCAGGAAAAGGTTAAATAAAAACTGAAAGATTTTAATCCTGTTTTATAATCTTTTACGTCCATTTAATTATATTGCTTACGACTTCTTTTGGATCAATCTCGGCCGACCGTGTTGAGCAAAGGATAAGGAAATCATCCATGAGACAATACACGGTATAGAACTATAGATTTAACATTTGTTCTGCATGAGCACAAAGAGATAAACAAATGAAGAATGTCCTTGATTTTTGTGGAGGGACCAATTGAACAAGCCATTCAAATGGCATTTCTAGAGAGGGAAAATCAACTTGAACCTGCATAAAAAATATTCTTTTAAATTTAAGTAGAAGGGTCAGAAAATTTTACCAATAGAAAGAAGAAACTGATAACATCATCGCGTGTATTCAGCATGCAGCAGTAGTAGTGCAAAACCAAAAATGTATTACCTGTTTCAAAATAAAACACATGAATTACCCGTTTAATACCCGGAAGCGGTGGTTACCCGGCTATTTAATAGGGTCCGGTTCTGGGCCAACTAATATAGAAACCGGACCCGGAACCGAAGAAAATAATAGGGTCACGATACCCGAGAGGAACCGGACCCATTGACAGCCCTAATTTTTGTTTAGTCATGGCATGTTTGTGTTGCACAATGATTGTGCATTAGGCATTTGGCTTAGGCATTTGGCCTATTAGTCATCTTAGTCAGTTAAACTGACTTATCTGTTTGGTTTGGCCTGATTGAGTTGAATCTGTTGAACTCAGTTGTGACTCGCTTTGACTCGGTTAGTAGACGAGTTAACCTATTGACCATGCTTTGTCTAGTTTGACCGAGTTGACCTTGACCGATTCATATTTGACCTTGACCCTTTTGACTAACGTTAACTGATAGATGACTTCGTTGACCAAACGTTGACCGTTAATGTACCAGTTGGACCAGGCCTTAGATTAATGGGCCGGATTAGTGGACTTGGGCTTAGGCCTAATTTTCCTACTTTGGTATTTTGGACCCTTTTGGTCTGAATTAGCTTTTGGTTCTTTTTACAAAGTTGTAGATGTTCTTAAAATTTATCAAATGGACTATAGAACCAATCTAATTGAATTAGTAAACCTTTAAATATGTTAAAGATAGATAATGAAAAGATGCAGAACCATAAATGGGCTTAGAACCATTAGATAGTTCACTTAGCTTATAACTAAAGAATTGTATGAGATTATGTTATGAGCCTTGTATGAGCCTTTTGGCTAATCTCTTAGAGTGCTTGTGTGATTAACAGTTAGTATATAATAACATCGATCGATTCAAAGGATGGACCATTGGATCGTGGATCTCGAGGTAGGCATGGCTTGTCATCAATTCAGGTGGGAACTCTGTAACCTTCTTGTAATCTCTGAGCATTTTTTCTATCTGCGAGCATGATGAGTCCTTACTTTCTGTTAGCATGTTGTTTGTGATTGAATGGGTATGTTGTGTGATATGCGTTGAGTGGTTCCCCGCGAAGATTGTCTGTGATTTCCCATAGCTCTTTGATAAGTTTAGTAGGTCAATGCTACGTTGTTTGAATAGTACTTAGTAGCCCGGCTTTACCCCGGATAAAGCTCTTTGATAAGTTTATTGTCTTAAGATAGTAGTCCGGCTTTACCCCGGTTGATTATTACCTAGTATTCCGGCTTTACCCCGGTTGATTATTATATATACTACATTTTATTTGGGGAAGTCACTCTGTGCATATCATACTTGATTGTTCAGTCTTAGTAGTATGACTGGGTTACTATGACCTTGACTTAGGAAAAAATTCTAGGTTCATGACTGGATATGGTCATTATTTGGAGACTTCGACCTACGAATAATGATTGGGCCTTTTGTGAACCTGTTGTGCGGGGTCAGATCATAGTAATCAAAACCTTATTATATTCTAGACTTAGATGGTGGCATTGGGTTTATGAGGTGTACTCATTCCACGATGATATCTTACGGTACCTGGATTCATGCTATCATTTGAGACTGGAGTTATTCCTAGCATCTTCTTCTCCATTGAGTGGGACGAGGTTGGGATAACATATTTTTAGGTTGTTTGATTCGTTTCTCGTAGATCCATCCGGTGGTGGATCTTTCACGAATATTGCCACTATGGACGCAATATCTGGGGATGCGAGTTGAAGCAATCTTCTGCTCTATGTTGTGTGTAAATATGTTTACCGTATTTTCTTTAGTAGAACTGTGATACATGTTGGTGATTACATGAGAGTTATATGTTTCCATTGAGCACCCCTTTGGGATGACGTGCTCACTAGTTCCCACTACAGTTTCAGATTTCAGAAGTGATGGCGCGCTCGGAGATTTTCGTTTCGTAGTTCAAAGTTTTAGCAGATTAAGAATGTTTATGTACCTATATATTTAAGTATTCTTGTTTATCTGTAAACATCACATTAATATATTCATATCATTTGAGAGTAATTCATCTATGAAGTAATCATAGTGTTCGGGTATTAGTTTTGTTTTACTTTATGAATTTACGTTTTTTTTTGTGGTTAGGAGATCTAGATTCTGTTACTGCAGGTTTATGTTATTTTATTATTAGCTAAGCAGGTTTTAGAGTTGGGGGCGTGACAATTAATATGGCTCAGAATCTTCACAAGAAGTCTCAAAAGCTTTTGTCTAAAATCAAAAGGTTTACAAAACTATGACAAAGGCCAATGTGAGAAATAATGTCAGAGTTTTTGCTCTTAAATCCACTTCACCGTTCCAATGATTTCTTGATAGTTGATTTAGTCGACACACGACATAAGATCTCTCTTGGTTCGTGAACATTGATGACTATAAAGGAGAACCCGTAGCCTTCGGAGATGGGAGTTGTTGTTAAATCAGCAAAAAGGAGACGATCAAGCTACACGTAGTTCTTGAAATTCATGATGTTGTTTATGTTAAAGGTATGACTGTTAATCTCCTTTATGTTAATCAAATTTGTGACAAAGACCATAAAGTTGTCTTCAGCACTGAAGGATGTGATATTGAAGACTCGTCAAGAAAAGTAATTTTTCATGGCATTTGTGGAAAAAATAACTGTCATCTTTTATATATTCAGTTTAATGCTTATTGTAACCTGACTAAGATGGAATCGACTCATCTATAGCTAGAACATTTTTGGTCACATCAATTATCACTTACCTGTAAAGATTATTTACAAAGAACTTGCCATGAGAGTACCAAAAATTAATGCTAAGGTCGATGGTATTTGTGGGGATTGTCAAAAGGGTAAACAAGCAACAATTCCACATAAATCATCAAGAGACATTTCCACCAAAGCTTCTCTTGATTGAATTCATCTGGATCTCTTCGGCGCAATCCAACAAGCAACGGTTAAAGGGAGGAAATATGCTTCGGTAATTGTTGATGATTACAGCAGATTCACATAGGTTGCCTTCTTAGAACATAATGATGATACCTTGGAACAATTCAAGATTATTGTGAATAGATTCCAAAATGAACAAGCTCGCAAATTAAAAAAAAAAAAAAATGATCCTTGAACAGAACTTAAAGACACTAAAGTTTTTGAATTCTATGATAAGTTGGGTATAATTCAATAATAACTACGATGAAAAAGATAAATTACAAAGTCTGAGATGAAAAATAATATTTAATTCCAAAAAATCTTATTCCCTGATAGATAGTTCTTGAATGGCCCAGCCATCTATTCCCGTTCATGGAGCAAGAAGGAATCCTTCTTCTATTCGAACTCTAGAAACCTCGTTCGTAAAAAGGGGTATCGACCCTTCTGTTTTTTGTTGCTCGTCCGGCTCCGTGCTTTCGTCTGCAGCAGCCGTCTCCTCTTCGTCACTGTCAGCAGCTCCATCGTGCCAATCGTCAGCGACAAGGTAAGTACATCTTGTTCTTTCTTTTTCTTTTTTGCAAGTATGAACTTTAGTTGTACGTATAGCTTTCACGGTTTTGAAATTTCATCAAATCCTGAGTGAACTCCATCGATCCTCTCCGAAATGTGTAATAAGATCCTATCTCCAGAAAATAAGTATATGGCCTCTCCAGTAGATTTTAAAATTTGCCAAACTCCATTGTGCTCAATTGCAAGAGGCCTTGACTTTAAGTTGTTTGGTGTTTGTACTGCTGAGTCGTAACTAAAATGTTCTTTAAACTCCTGAGCATTGGTGGAATGAAATTGGGTTCATTCGACTCTTTATCTCATAGGCTCGTTCTTTCCATTCTCGATTATGATGATGCTATGCTTGGGATGCTTGTATGAGCAAAATCTTCCGAGCCATCGGATGGAGTAGACGGTGAGAAGCGTTCCGTTTCCGACGTCTTTGCTATCAAGTCTTCAAGGACTTCGTATCAGGCGACACCCTTTGAACTATCTTCCGAATCTTGGATTGTTATACGGAACAAGCTTCTAACCCGGTGCATACGCACCGGTAGAATAGCTTAAAAAAAGAACCAAAAATGTCATCAATACAGTAAATTTTCATCAATTTGCCACAACACAAAAATGTAAACAACAAAATATTACCTGTATGTTCTTCACATATAGATGGAAATGAAGTATACAAAATAAAATAAAAAGCTGACTAATAGTCTAATAGAACTTAATGGTGACAAAAGATGCCAAACATCAAGTAAAAGGGATTTAGAGTCATCTGACCGTATTATGTAAAAAAGATCCACCTGAGATCACTTCATGATGAAGTATTCGTCCATTTGAATAATTTTTTTCCACTTTTGCTTCTAAGAAATTTGAAGCACTTTTGTTGTACGAATAAACACACCAATAAGTTGATCAGGCAGTAAATGTGCTAAGATAACAGTGATGGCTTCTTCTTCTTCTTCATTTTTTTGTTTGTTTGAATAGTGACGACTTACTATTCGCATGAACTTCTTTCAAATCGTCGGTCATTCGAATATGTGATCTTCCCTTTGTTTCTCTCTTGTTCTTCTATTTCTCTTCTGAATCTCAAACTCAGGGTCTTCTTTTTCCTCTGCCACTATAAAAACTCCTTTCTCGCTTTAATCGAAACAACAAAAAGCAGTAGACGAATGAAGAATAAAATTCAAACGAAAGCACACGGAAACCACACGAATCTATCTCGAATCATGGAGGAGAATCATGAATCGATTTCATGTTAGAGATTTTACCGTTACCACTAACAATAGTAAAGTTCACGGATGTAAAGAAGTTGTTTATCCAAAACGTCATGCAGCGGGGAATATTACAAAGGATGTAAAAGCGAATGGTGGTATACGGTATTTTTAGATACTACTTACCCAGTTCTCGGGATCGAAAACTCCATCCCTTGTAAATTCGATGTGCTTTCCTTACTTGGTCGTCGTCCATTCTTACGGAATTTTGAAATATAATGGGTTTTGTTACTTGTGGTGTTTATTTATAATGCGGGAAATGACCTAATATCCTAAAAGTAAAGTTGTGATTTGTATCCCGAAGGATTGTGATTGTTTGTTGATTTTTTAAGAGAGAATTTTGAGAGAAATACGACTTGTAGTTATCTCACAGGATATGTATAACTATTGTGGGATGTTTTTTTTGGATTCTTCCAATATATACTCTCCAGGATTATTATAGTGATTGTTAGGGATACACAATGCTCGTATATCAATGGGTGAGCAGATGCAATTTTATGCCCTCTTGCAATTGTGAAAGGATGGTTTCTTTTCAATTCTGACAGTGACCCTTCAAGTTTCCAGCTGGACTGCTGGATGAACAGATACAACTTTGTGTACTCTTACAATTGTGAAAGTTTGGTGAAAGTTTGGTTTCTTTTCATAGTGACCCTTCAAGTTACCAACGGGGATGCCCAATTTTTACTATCCAATAAGGTGCCGATGACATGGAAAGTTCATGCTGATGTGGCCTCACCAGAATCAAGAATAACTGTAGGGACGACATGTGGCGTTTTCGGGGTCTCTTATTATAAAGAAAAATATGGGATGCGATTGAGCAGATCCCAGTTACATTTTTTTTTTAATTATTAGAATTTGTATTTTTGAGTCGGCTTGGGAATACAATGCGATCTTGTAAGGAGTTGTAGATGCGTGCTAGATCCGATGGCGTGGCCGGATATGTGAAAATATCTCTGCGGCGTACTTTTGGAGTCTTTGATGCACGTGTACAACTTCATGTTGAGGAATTACTGCGGCTCGTAAATCTTTGTGATGATGATGTTGATGTCAAAAGTAACACGGTCGAGGGACGTGAAGACATCCCATGCTAGCAGTCCCCAAGTGTAATTATCCTGAGCCAATTTTCTCCCGAAAGATGTACTTCTATTGTATTTGCTGGTTTTGATGGTGGATTTTCATTTAAGGTTAAAATTGTAAAAGCCAGAAAATTATGCGCTAACATCTTGCAAAAGATAAAGCCATTAATAAGTGATGAATACTTCTTCACTTTACTAATTCACCTAGAATGGAGCATGTGACAACAATCCCAACATTCTGTGAATTAAATACACGAAATTCATCCAGGTTGGAGCATGTAGCAACGATCCCATATACCACTGTGAATTTACAAACATTATTAATTAATGCATAACCACCTTGTATTTCGTACTCATTACCGGTGCGGCATGACGGCGATCGAGTGTTGTTCTTAGCAGAGCAACACGAATCTCCAAGCATTAATAATAAAACATGTACGAAATACCCATACAGGCTACAACTCTCGGTGTGTTATACTAGCCCGATTGAGCATATTTTGAATCTGGACTGTCCATACCAGTCTCAGAAACAATCATGACCACGCAAGTTGTCCGCACGATTTAACCAGCCTGGACGAACCTTAGCAGGAGCAGGCAGCCACAGCAATGACCACCAGCGGGCCCCTTAGTGCCATGGCCGGTCAAGTACAAGTCACGCCCTCCAAACAACCACCAAACACCGGCCTGGAGTTGGATGTCCAAGCTGGTATGGAACGACTTGGAGGAGCTCGTATGAACAAAGGCTGCCTACGGCAGTCTCAAATCCATCACGTTCGTTCATCTTCGCCGGCGCGATTTGACGGCGCGGATCGCCCCATTTCCGGTCGTACAAGCACCGTTATGAACACCGGCGGGCCCCCTTTCTACCTGCATAGCCGACCATCTCACGACCTAGCCGGGAAGGAGCAAACGCTTACCCAAAGTTTGGCCGGCGTGATGCTTTAAGGGTCGTAGGAAATTCCACTAAGGGTCTTAAATAGATCCCGACCATCCAACTTCATAGGCATGTTTGGATGGCTTAGATCGATCCCAGCCGTCAGACAGGTATTGGCGTGGTCACCACCGGCCCAATATGGGCCCCACATGGTCGGCCTCCCCAAAGGAGGAGCATATCTTTCCAAACCGTTAGGTTGGAATCGTGTACACACGACCGATCCAAAACCCTAATTAGGGTTTGCGGCATGTTACATGTGTCGCTAATCGATCACGAGCGTCCATCTTCGCAAGCTTGGACGAAGGGTGTAGATGTAGACTTAAAAGGTCCTGAGCATGTCAACATGATCATCGTGGGACCACCTACACACATGACCGGTCGACCAAGGCCAACCATGGCCGGATGTCTCGAAACGGGCGCCCGAAGTAAGCACGGTGCGCGGTTTCCAACTTCTTTGCAGCATGGGATTTCTGTTGCAAATCGATCTCAACCGCTCTTCTTTACCGGTAAACTTGAGTGGCCTAGATCGCACCTTCGTGGGATAGTGAAGTATAGACATGGACACCAGCATGTCGTCTACATACATGCCTGATTGGTCCTCTATAAAGCACTTCCCATGCTTAGATTCGACCAAGTTGAAAGAATGAATTTACGTACCTCTTAAGCCCTAATCCGACGGTCGCAGATGAGGGTTGAAATTCATCTCGCCTGTCCAACTTCACCAGCTTGGACGGACAGCCTAAGACATGAGTTAGGCTATCAATGAGGCATCGCCACAATCACCTTCCACCACTTTTCCACATGGAGTGATCGGTCAAGTCAGGGCTTACCTGTATAGCCTCCAAACGATCACTCGAAGATGGCTGGACAGGATGCTATTTTAAGACGCTTAAATTCGTGACTTACTCGGTAAGCCTTAAAAAAACAATGCTTCATACTGCTTGAATATACTCGATGCAAAGACTGCGTAGAATACACACGATACTTCACAAGTATCGACCTCCTAAATAATTTAGTTATTTAGTCTAGCATTACATGCTACTTTCTGTGGGTCCCACGATCCACACACTCGAGACATCAATCATGTCACAACCGGGGGATACATCTTGGGGTATTGGTCTGGCGGTTTACAACGTACAGCGTGCAACGCGCCATCACAAGAACGTGTCAGGAAGTCATTGACGGTTAGAGATACAAGAGTAGTGGGCAAGACTGGTCGTGTAACACCAACACACAACTCCACTACTCCATCACTCCACATCCTCCACTTCCCACGAGAGACGTGAATAAGGCTCAAATAACTTGTATAAATAGGTTCTCCTCCCTATTTTTCAAAAAAAAAAAAACAACAACAGAACAAGTCAAAACAAGACAGAAACCAAGTGTTAATACAAAACGTATTCAAACACTCAAAGCCTGCTTGCATCAATCGTAAGCCTGCTCACCTTCCTGTTACAAGTCATAAACAAGCCTACACCTTCACAATCTCAACACCTTCTTCGCTTCCATCCCTAAGATCAACCCCATCTCCTTCACTTTGTGACCGAAGCAAGTACGGAACGGCCATTTCTTGGTTTAGGCCGAGTTGTACAAATTGATTTCTCGAATCACAAGCACTCACCGCGCAAAGTGCATTTGTTTAGGGTTTAGATTCATTCCTCATCCACACACCCCAAATTACCAAATCCGGCAGAAGAATAGTTTTCACCCATAAACAATTGGCGACCACGGCGAGAGGTTGATCTCTCGGTTGCAAAAATTGAATTCTCAATTCTTCGGTTTTCATCTCGCGATGTATCCTCACTAGGAGGAGACCACAGGTGGTTCGGATATCATGGGAAGTGTAGCTAGAATATCTTGGAGGATGTCTTGGCAAATCAAGCCGGTATCGCTAGAAGACAGAGCGAAACATTCCGACTTTTGAATGATATAACAACACAATTACAAGAAGGGTCGACAGGCATCTACTCAGACAGTGCAAGAAACGCTGGATCCTTAGTCAGGAGTCACACCTTTACCAGTGGAGATGCAGAAAGAGCGCGTAATCACAGGGGACTCAAGAGAGATGAACAACATGGTCCAGCCGACAATGAAGACTCGAGGCAACTCCACAGAAGAAAAGACTTGTCCGGGGTACCACAACGTCTCTGGGATAAAGAAAGGAGCACTGCCGACTTATGGATCCCTGCTAGAAGATTTATATCTCAAGACCCTTGTCAAAGCCCGGAAGACTGTTCAATCCGCATCGACCTTTCAACCAAGTGAAGAAATGCTTGAGGAAGGAGAGATCAATCAAGGAACACATGAGTATAGAGGATGGGAGCGTTCAATTCGATCACTCAGCAGTGATATTACGATACCTTCCACACCCCGTCACCAGGGCAAACGATCCGCGGATATGATGACACTCACAAGTCTTCCAACTTCATCTCTGAAACGTGCTCCACATCGAAACCATATAGAGACACCACAACGCCCACGAACGCAGGAAGAGCTAGACTCGAAGTACCTACACTTTCCGTTCCCAATGGAAAAGATTTTGGAGTTCTTTGGAGGCGTGGGTACGAAACAGAGAGGTGGAGCTACCTCCGGTATGGCGTCCACCAACTGATCAAGAAGTAATGGACCCGAGGTATTGTCATTTCCACCGGTTCCTTCACCACCCTACCAGTGAATGCAATGCTTTGAAACGCATTGTTCAGAAAAAACTTAATTAAGAGGGATAGCTTTCCTTCTCTGAGAGATTGATGCAGACGATTTCCTTAGAGAGGCTACTTCGGTTGATACAAGTAAAGCTTCAAAAGCAAGTAAGTTCTATTCAACAATTTTACAAGAAAGATAGTTTTAGAATCCACTGGGGACTTAGCATCCCGCACATAGAGAAAGGGGCTCAATGATCAAACACCGTGTTTATTTCCATTCATACTTCCCTTTTATGCGACATTTGCAATTGCATATGACATGTGCAATCATTCATGACCAAGATGCAAATTCCATTTAAAATAACCTCTTTCAGAAAAGTTATTCACAAAACTATCTCAAAATAAACCAATTCAATTACCTATTAATTCAAAACCGGAAGTCAAATTATGAAAGGAAATCCTCACTATCACTCAAAAAGAAAAAGTATCTAAAATAAAAGACAAGTAGGTAGCATGAATCCTTCAAGGAAAGTCCTTCAGCAGCAACTCGTCCTTCTGGGCAAGAGAGACTTTCATCCTTTGAAGTACAGCCTGCTTCAGCTTCAACTCCTCGGATAACTTTTCAACCTCTTCTTCCTGGCGAGTAACACAATGATGAGAAGGGACTTCATCTTGTAATTTATGGAGCTTACGGATCTCGGAGAACCCTTTGAAGAACCAAGGAGCATTGAAGTAAATCTTGCACAAACACATCTCGATGGCACTTCCAGTCTTCAATCATCTCCTCAGAAACTGTTCGACCAGTCGTGACGCTCATCCCATGGATAGAAAATAAAGCTTCCTGGACGCGGTTGACCAATGCAAGACGACTTTTGAGCTTCGTAGTAGTAGCAATGTGACCGTGCTTCTCCCATATCGCCGTGTACAACCCTTCGAACTGAGCTGGCATATTGAATCCTCCAACCAACACATGACAGGGATAAGGGACAGTAAAGGGAGGATCGAACAAAGCCCTAGGCTGCATTACCAATACTTCATCAGTCACAGAAGCCTTGTCAATTACAGGAGGCCTTTCAGAAGAAGTCACCACGACAGCCTTATTGATTGGAACCTGCTCAGAACGTTCTTCAAGGGGAGCCACCTCAACAATAGCGGATGTTGCCCCTCCTACACTCCTCCCGATATTTACTTCACTCTGAGTGCTGATTTCCATCACGGCCCCATCAACAAGATCACTTAAGGAGGCACCTTGTCCGACCGAGCTTGCATCATCTCTGTCATTATCTGGAAAAGGAGCGGTTTCGCCAGACTTCTCAGCATGAGGATCAGTGTCACCAGACTTCTCAACATGAAGGCCAATGTTACCAGACTTCTCATTCTGAATGCGCGCCAACCTTGTGAAAACATTCTCTTTCGGAATTCCCTGATTTCAAGTAAAGATCACTCTTAGAAGAATTCGCTCTGGAGAAATGAAATAATCGACAGAAAGAGATTTAAATACATGCATATTGGAAGAATTTAGGATCACCGAATCACATGCCTGCCTCTTAGATCTTTCTCCTGCTTGGGGACTGCAATCATCAGCTCTGGTCTGTTTGGTTGGGAGTGGCTTCAACCGGAAATGCTTCTTCAGAACGTCAGAAGATGGCTCACCACGGGGATCTGTCACAACATCCTCCGAGAATTCTTGGAAAGCCAACAGTTGCTTCCTCCAAAATTCCTTATACTTACCGGTTACCACTGAGTTTCTCCCAATAGGCCAGAAGGGAAGACTCTGCGATGTCAAGAACACGTCAGCATCAAAGATACCCGGGAGGAGTTCTTTCGGAGCCTCCGACGGACGGATAAATGGAACACCCTGGTCAAATCCCATTTGGCGAGCAGCCCTGTCAATGTTGTACGGAGTCACAGTAAGAGCTTTGTTGAATAAAGACGGGATATATCCCGGAATGCAGTTGTGCAGATAAATAAGTTCTCCAAATTTCATAGTGTTGGCATCAGTACGCAACGCAACATCAGGACCGTCAGAAGCAATAGCAAAAGTCTTCGGCCGAGCAATGGAAGAGTGGATCGTCCCCCATGGACGGAAATTTTCAGAAGACACATTATCAAAGATATCCACGAGTTTCGCACCGGTTCTGGGACGCCTCCTCTGCCAACGAAGTATTCTCGAGCCACCATACAAATTGCCGAGCGAAGTTGCAGGAACAGGAGCATAAATTTTGAAATGTTCCCACAAGAATGCCTGAAGAAAAGCGAAGTGGACATACGACTCCACCTTCTTGTACCCGTTGGAAACATGCATATCCATTGCTAAGGCGTCCAGATGAGAATACAACGATCCAAGGAACAAGGCACCTAAGGGAAGAACTTCACCTTTTGCTAGCTTTATAGCAATCTTAACCAGGACACCCCTTATGGTTTTCTTTCCAGAACCGTCGTCATATATATCTCTGGATAGCCACAAAGACAGGAATGTAATCATGCTGAGCTCGTTTTCCAACTCCTGATCCGGTTCTGGGTCTACAGGAGACCACTCCGATACCCACCAGGTGTAAAAGCATCTTGTATCTTTTTCTCCTCCTTGTCCAGATCGTCGAATTCTGCCACCTTTTGGAGTATAGTGTCATAATCACGTTGTTCCGTGTCAGAAAGCTCATAATAAAAACTCCCAGCGATAGGCAGGTTCATCAATGCAGCTACGCTTTCCAGAGTAATAGTCACCTCTCCCCATCTAGATATAGCTGTATGAGTAGAAGGGCGCCACCGAGAAATGAAAGTAATCAAGCCTGCAACATCTTTCTTAATTTCAAGAGTAGCAGATGCCATGACTGCATTGAGGATTTGCGCTTTGGTCAAATTGGCCTTAACGTCCTTATTATTCAACATGCGTCCCATCCATCCTTCATAAGAAGCCAGTGGAGTATGACAAGTCTTGAATCGGAAGTCGATAGGAGAAGGCGGATATTCATTTCTTCGAAGACAGAACCTCATCACAAGTGCCGAAGAAGAAGATGGATCAGCTTCCATATTTTCTGAATCGGAAAGCAGGACTATCCTGTGAGAGGGATGTTTCCTAATGTTTGGAAAAGACAAGGTGAACAACTCATCAGCAATGTTCGGCATATCTTTGATGGTGGATTTTCATTTAAGGTTAAAATTGTAAAAGCCAGAAAATTATGCGCTAACATCTTGCAAAAGATAAAGCCATTAATAAGTGATGAATACTTCTTCACTTTACTAATTCACCTAGAATGGAGCATGTGACAACAATCCCAAAGATTGCGTGAATTAAATACACGAAATTCATCCAGGTTGGAGCATGTAGCAACGATCCCATATACCCCGTGAATTTACAGCATTATTAATTAATGCATAACCGGACCTCGTATTTCTGTACTCATTAGGTGCGGCATGACGGCGAGTGTTGTTCTCGCAGAGCAACACGAATCTCCAAGCATTAATAATAAAACATGTATGAAATACCCATACAAAGCTACAACTCTCGGTGTGTTATACTAGCCCGATTGAGCATATTTTGAATCTGGACTGTCCATATCAGTCTCAGAAACAATCATGACCATGCAAGTTGTCCGCACGATTTAACCAGCCTGGACGAACCCTAGCAGGAGCAGGCAGCCACAACAATGACCACCAGCGGGCCCCTTAGTGCCATGGCCGGTCAAGTACAAGTCACGCCCTCCAAACAACCACCAAACACCGGCCTGGAGTTGGATGTCCAACCTGGTATGGAACGACTTGGAGGAGCTCGTATGAACAAAGGCTGCCTACGGCAGTCTCAAATCCATCACGTCCGTTCATATTCGCCAGCGCAATTTGATGGCGCGGATCGCCCCATTATCGGTCGTACAAGCACCGTTATGAACACCGGCGGGGCCCCTTTCTACCTGCATAGCCGACCATCTCACGACCTAGCCGGGAAGGAGCAAACGCTTACCCAAAGTTTGGCCGGCGTGATGCTTTAAGGGTCGTAGGAAATTCCACTAAGGGCCTTAAATCGATCCCGACCATCCAACTTCACCGGCATGTTTGGATGGCTTAGATCAGATCCCCAGCCGTCAGACAGGTATTGGCGTGATCACCGACGGCCCAATGTGGGCCCCACATGGTCGGCCTCCCCAAAGGAGGAGCATAGCTTTCCAAACCGTTAGGTTGGAATCGTGTACACACGATCGATCCAAAACCCTAATTAGGGTTTGCGGCATGTTACATGTGTCGCTAATCGATCACGAGCGTCCATCTTCGCAATCTTGGACGAAGGGTGTAGATGTAGACTTAAAAGGTCCTGAGCATGTCAACATGATCATCGTGGGACCACCTACACACATGACCGGTCGACCAAGGCCAACCATGGCCGGATGTCTCGAAACGCGCGCCCGAAGTAAGCATGGTGCGCGGTTTCCAACTTCTTTGCAGCATGGGATTTCTATTGCAAATCGATCTCAACCGCTCTTCTTTACCGGTAAACTTGAGTGGCCTAGATCGCACCTTCGTGGGATAGTGAAGTATAGACATGGACCATGTCGTCTACACACATGCCTGATCGGTCCTCTATAAAGCACTTACCCTGCTTGGATTCGACCAAGTTGAAAGAAGGAATTTACGTACGTCTTAAGCCCTAATCCGACGGTCGCAGATGAGTGTTGCAAGTCATATCGTCCGTCCAACTTCACCAGCTTGGACGGACAGCCTAAGACATGAGTTAGGCTATCAATGAGGCATCACCACAATCACCGTCCACCACTCTTCCACATGGAGTGATCGGTCAAGTCAGGGCTTACCTGTATATCCTCCAAACGATCACTCGAAGATGGATGGACATGATGCTATTTTAAGACGCTTAAATTCGTGACTTAGTCCGGTAAGCCTTAAAAAAACAGCAATGCTTCATACATGCTGAATATACTCGATGCAGTACCTGCGTAGAATACACACGATACTTCACAAGTATCGACCTCCTAAATAATTTAGTTATTTAGTCTAGCATTACATGCTACTTTCTGTGGGTCCCATGATCCACACACTCGAGACATCAATCATGTCACAAACTTGGGGATACATACTAAGGTATTGGTCTAGCGGTTTACAACGTGCATCGTGCAACGCCCCATCACAAGAACGTGTCAGGAAGTCATGGACGGTTAGAGATACAGGAGAAGTGGGCAAGACTGGTTGTGTAACACCAACACACAACTCCACTACTCCATCACTCCACTTCCCACGAAAGACGTGAATAAGGCTCAAATGACTTGTATAAATAGGTCCTCCTCCTTATTTTTCAAAAAAAACAACAACAGAACAAGTCAAGACAAGACAGAAACCAAGTGTTAATACAAAACGTATTCAAACACTCAAAGCCTGCTTGCATCAATCGTAAGCCTGCTCACCTTTCTGTTACAAGTCATAAACAAGCCTACAACTTCACAATCTCAACACCTTCTTCGCTTCCCTCCCTAAGATCAACCCCATCTCCTTCACTTTGTGACCGAAGCAAGTCTGGCGGCCATTTCTTGGTTTAGGCCGAGTTGTACAGATTGATTTCTCGAATCACAAGCACTCACCGCGCAGTGTATTTGTTTAGGGTTTAGATTCATTCCTCATCCACACACCCCAAATTACCAAATCCGGCAGGAATAGTTTTCACCCATAAACAACTGGTAAGGTGGTTGACGAATTGACGAAGGCGGCAATCTTTTGGATTCGTCATTTGTTGATCAATGAGCGGAGTCGCATATGATAGATCTTTATTGTATCCAAACTTTTGGCAGCTCATGCACCCCTTCCATAGGAAATTGGAAATCTAGAAACACTGAATCTGACTTTGTCGGTGATGTGGTTGTTGACGCGCAGCTTCATGCAGGCCTTGGGAAGGCGGTGCTGAGTTCTGAGTAGGTGATGTGACAGAAATGATGCGGTTGGTTTGTGTGGCTTGTTGAGGCGCAACTTTCCTCTTTGATTCTTCACTGACAACAACACTTATGAATGGTTGAACCAAATACTGCTTGTTGGCCAGGTGCCTTCTAGACAGGGAGGTGACGATATCTTTGCGCTACGTCTTTGAAGAGTGGTGACCTTGTCACGGTTTCTTGGTTGACCATATCTTCTGAGTTGAAGAGGTCCTTGACAGTGAAGGGATTCCGTATCGAGCCTCAGTCCCCCAAGTGTAGTTTACATGGTTCTATCTTGTATGGTTGATGGGTTTACCATAATAATGATATCATTATCTTGCCTCCGTAACGGTGACTCTATTACTTCCTTCATGGGAAAATAAAATATGCATAAGTGCGGATTACCTTTGTCCGTAGTTGTTGTTTCTATGGTAAAGTTCTGGCGGGTATCAACAAACGAGCAGCAACGGTTCTTGACAGCAGTTGTGATCAGAAGAGACTGCTTTTTCGTGGAAACAAAATAGGTTAGCTGGGGATTGGTTGTCTTCGGTCACAATCCTTGATAGGGAGGAATGATGGCTACGGATACGGCAGGGAGAGGCGTGGTGATGCGGTCATGGGCTTTGGTAACCACGACCATGAATCTTGGATGAGCGGAGAGACATAAGTAGTGGTGGCTACATCTACAAGCTTTAGGCGAGCATAGGCCGGGATGCTTTCCACGACCACGAACATTAAAAGACTTTGATCGGCCGTTATGTCCCAAAGGATGAGTTTCTTCCTTTCATATAACTCACATACGTGAGTTTATTTTTCCTTCTATTATTTCCCCGCTTTTATTTTCGGTGAAGCGACTCCTCCCTGATTCCCTGTATGCGGAAGCTCGCCTATTGTTGCTTGCCTGATACAACACGGTTGAGGGCTGCAAATATGTCTTGACGCCGCGCCTTGGAGAAATACAGAATCTCACATAAATGTTCCATCGTGGACTGTACGGTTTGGTGCACGGAGTCCCCAGAAATCATGCAGCTCCTGACAGGAAGAGGATCTATGTGGACTCCCTCAGTGCTTAGTTGAAGTTCTCTGCATCCACCTTCTCTTTGAAAATGTGCTTCAATTTGTTGCAATCGCTGGTGGGGTGATTGACGAACCTATGGTAACGACAATATTTTGGATTTGCCATTTCTTCTTCGATTGGAGGACGTCTGGTAGGAGGTAGCATGATGACGCCATCTTGTATCCAGACCTCCAAGAGTTCAATCACCTCTTCCACTGAAGAGGGAAAATCCGAGAATGATGGGGTCTCATTTGACATGTGTGAAACGGGAGTCGGACGCTTAGATTGTTGATAGTCGTTCCCCATATGCATTCTCTTTCCACCCTCACTAGCGATTGATTGGAGGTTGGATCCTTTATTGGAAGGTGTTGATGGTGGTTTTTAGTTTAGAGCTAAAATTGTAAAACCCTGTATTTAATGTACCGTCATTCTGCAAAGAGACGAAGCCATTTGAATTAATGAGTGCCCAACCTCTTTACTTACACATTTATTGAGCAATTCAGTGTATTTACATGAAATTTATCCAGAATGGTGCCCAGATATTCTGTAAATTTCGACACTCTGCCTGTATTATTCATTAATATAGGACTCACAGAATACTTTCTGTGCTGCGTTTCATGGCTGAAACCTTAATTTTAATATGACATGACAATTAGTGTTCACGTGCAGCAGAGTAACATGAATTTCCCGAAGTATCAAGGTTAAGGTCTTTGCATAAAAGTACTCAATCGGAAAGCATACTGCTCTCTGGCAATAAACTCGAAGAACTCTGTGTCAACATACAGAGTTCAATCAATTTTGTGATAACTTACGAAAATCAAATCTCAACCTAATTAATTTTAGGGTTTTGAGCCCCGCGCAGTATATTAGACCTTGTTGGTCGAAACTAAACCTATGCAAACTAGGCAATTGATCCGCCATGGATTAGTAGGTTCAAAGTCCTACCCAAAATCAGAAAACAAGGAACAAAAGAGGAGCCACGGGAAATAGGAGCAGCAGAAAGGGAGGTGTGGCCGTGCCATAGGCCAGCCGGCACCACTTGCAGATGGCCACCATGCTGCTTGACCGGCCCTCCTCTTTCCTATCGACCAATCAGGTCACTTTAAATGCGCCATGAGCACTAGAGATGTGGCCATGCCCTATGTTTGGCCGGCCCCCTCTTTTTACCAATCAGGTCGCTTTAAACCCGCCTCATGTGTTGAAAGGCCAAACGAGCCCTGCCACGCCACCATGTTAATTGGCATGCCAAACGTGCCCTTCCATGCCACCATTCTAACTGGCATGCCAAACGTGCCATGTCGCACCACCGTGCTAGTCGTCATGCCAAACGTGACATGCCGTGCCATGGCGCAACTGTGTGCTAACCCACTTTCTGTTCGTGGCCAACGCCATAACGGACTCTTATTAGGGTTTTATGATCGAAACACGACTTTTGCTTCAGTAGCATTAGTCGAAACCCTAATTTTTGGTCATAGCCCAGAACTACACCACTTTGGCCCCACAACATGCCACGAGACACTTTAGCCTTGGCCATGCCGCCAAAGCCCTAACTTTGGCCACGACGCCAAATCCTAGCCTTGGTCATGCCGCCAAGCCCTAACTTTGGCCACGGCGCCAAATCCTAGCCTTGGCCATGCCGCCAAGCCCTAACTTTGGCCACGGAGCCAAATCCTAGCCTTGGACATGCCGCCAAGCCCTAACTTTGGCCACGGTGCCAAATCCTAGCTTTGGCCATGCCACAATGCCACAGGCGCGGCTATACCATCATGCCATAGGCGCGGCTATGCCACTATACCATTAACAGGTGCCAACAGAATGTGGCCATAATCAACGGCCACCCTCTCTCCTGAATTACAATCTCAGCCGTCCAAATTCGCCACAAAATTGATCGACCTATGGTCAGTATTAGGCGACCAACCAAGACTAACCTAATAGCATCACACGCTATTCTCATGCGGCAAGTCTCCTGACCTTGACTTGCCACACATGGTTATCCGCCACCTGGATGGCGTACAATTAATCAGAATAACTAGGTCTTGCATACGAGACCCACTCAGCAATCTGCTGCACATTTTCCACGAAAATACTCGAGACATCAAACATGTCACAAACCTGGGGATGCTCATCAGGGTATTGGTCTGGCGGTTTACAGCGTGCGGCGTGCAATACGCCCATTGTAAGAAAGTGTCAGAAAAGAGAGCAGTTAGTAACGGCAAGAAGTAGTGGGTGTAAACTAACCCGTTTCCTTTATAGTGGGGACGTGGTTTCTAGCATTTACGCATTACCACACTTCTCCATCACTCAGCTACTCCCATTTCCTACGAGACCAGGGTGCGTTCAATTATGACTTGTATAAATAGGTTTCTACCTATTTCGGTCAAATAATAGTTGGGTTAAAAACAATACAAGTATCCTGAAAAACACCAAAGAACTGATAACTTACAATCCGCAAGCCAGTTCCACATTCTGATACAAGTCATAAAATAGCCACACCTTCAGAATTAACCATTCTGGTCTCAACACCTTCTTCGCTTCCCTCCCTAAGATCAACCCTTATCCTTCACTTTATTACAAAAGCAAGACTGGAACGACCATTTCTTGGTTTAGGCCAGGATTGTACAGATTGATCTCTCGAATCTAAAGTACTCCCGTGCAGTGCATTTGTTTAAGGTTTAAGTTCGTTTCTCATCAACACACCCAAATTTACCAAAATCGGCAGAAACAGATTTTACCCCAAAACAAAAGGACGCTTTGCTTTCTTGAACATCTTTACGAGCTTCTTCATTCTGGGACGGTTTAGATCGACTGAGTAAAGCAGCAGCGGATCTCTTAGCATCTTCTGATGCAATATGGGAATTGATATTTTCCAGGAAGGATGCATATAATGAAATTACCTTTTCATTGCAAGGACTCTGATGAGAACGTGATAAATCCCACGAGTCTTCTTTCTGAGATTGAGGAAATATATCTTGATCTTCATGAGCAGACAAGTTAGTTTGGTGGCTACTTTTCCATTCAACGTGACCATAGGCTTCATCTTCCTCACCATGAATAGGAATACGAATCTTGGAAGACGGACTACTACCATCGGTATTGATCCAAAATGAATTGTTGACGGCATTTCCTCCAAAATGAATACGTGTTGGTTCCTTTGATAGTTGATCCGTGAGGACTTTCAAAAGAGTAAATACTTCGTCCCGCATCTTGCATTAATAGCTTGATCCCTGACAATATCATTCAGGATTTTCATCAAATCGTGAATAGTTGTTAAATATTGAGACTCCATAGCCTCGACAAGGGTTTTGAATAAAAGAACGGATTCAGGAATAACATGTGAAATATTGTCAGTGCTAGGAGAAGTAAAATTGGGATTGAGGGTTTCTGAACCATTCCTAAGATCAATCATCTTGAGAAATTTAAGAAATTGAAAATGAAATTGGGAAAATGACTTTTTGCAACCGAGAGATTAATCTCCCACTATGGTCGCCAGTTGTTTTGGGGTAAAAACTGATTCTGCTGGAAATGGTAAATTTGGGTGTGCCACCGAGAAACAAATCTAAACCCTAAACAAATGCACTGCACGGGAGTACTTTAGATTCGAGAGATCAATCTGTACAATTCTGGCCTAAACCAAAAAATGGCCGTTCCAGCCTTGCTTCGGTCACAAAGTGAAGGAGAAGGGTTGATCTTAGAGAAGGAAGCGAAGAAGGTGTTTGAGATCAGAACGGTTAACTCTGAAGGTGTGGTTGTTTTATGACTTGTATCAGAATGTGGAACTTGCTTGAGGAATGTAAGCTATAAGTTCTTGGTGTTTTCTAGATACTTGTGTTGATAACCAATGTTGGTTGAAATAGGTTGAAAACCTATTTATATAAGTCATAGATGAACGCAGCCTGATCTCATAGGTAGAGGGAGTAGTTGAGTGATAGAGAAGTGGGATCGTATGAAAATGTTGAAAACCACGTCTTTCAATGAGGGAAGACGGGTTGGTGTACACCCACTACTTCTCTGCCGCCACTAACTGTCCGCCTTTCCTAACACTTTCTTATAATGGGCGTGTTGCACGCCGCACGCTTTAAACCGCCAGACCAATACCCTGATGAACATTCCCCAGTTTGTGACATGATGTCTCGAGTTTTTTCGTGGAAAATATGTAGCATGTTGCTGAGTGGGTCTTGCTTGCAAGACCTAGCTATTTGACCAATCACGCGCAAGCTAGGCGGTGGACGGTCATATGTTAGGAGTCAAGTCATGAGACTTGCCGCAAGAAATAGCATGTAATGCTTTTTAGGTCAAATAATTAAATTATTTGTGAAATCGATATTTATAAACATCGTTTGTAATCGATGCACATAATGTATCGCTTTTAAGCAAGCGGCTTAAAATAATTGATGCTTATGAAGCATCGTTGTGTAAGGCTTGTTTAAGTTAGTCGCGGAGCCTAATGTCTTAAAAGGAGCATGACCGACCATTTTCAAGAAGCTGCTGGGAGCCATTTATGAGCGCCAAAGGTAGGCCGATCGGTCCTTATAGGAGAGTGACGGTTGGCGACCACGGAGACATCTTATTGGTCGCCTAAGATTTGATCTAGGCCGGTCAATTCGGCTATCGAAGTTTGGAGGCCGAGATGATTTGCGTCATTTAATGGCTGCTGCTGAATTTATTAAAATTCCTATTGGCAGCGCGACTAGCCATTTTTGGGTGATCATTTAGGAGCCATATAGGCAGGCTGCGGCTTGGCCGATTGTTCCTTGTGGAAGAGGGGTGGCCGGTGATCACGGCGACATCTCATTGGTCCCCTAAAATTAGATCTAGGCCGGTTGATTCGGCTAGCGAGGTTGGACGGCCGAGATGATTTGCGGCAGTTACATACTGCCATTAATTCAATTTAGGGTTTAATAGCCGTGTGGCCAGCCTACTTTGGGGCTAACGGTTTTTGGTGTTAGCCGAGTGCTGGGAGCTATTCGATCGGCCAACACAATAGTCGGGCCGCTGGTGAGCGTATCCACACCTTATCTGTTGATTGAGATTGAATCTAGGCCGGTCAATTCGGCTGGCGAAGTTGGGCGGCCAAGATCGTTTTGGGGCAGCAATATACTGCTGCTAGCATAAATTAGGGTTTTGTAACTCACACGACCAACCCACATTGGGTAATCGTTTGGTGGCTCCGCTTGCGGGTGGGAAGGATTCTGATTGGCCTAAGCATTAGTGGGCCCGCTGGTGTGCCTGATGGTGCTTGTCCGACCATGTTAGGAGGTGGCTAGACTTGATAAATCGACCGGCCAAAACGTACGGCCGTGATCGTTTTAAGACTGACATGAGCTACCTATATTAGATTCCTTAAGGAATTAGGTGCGTCGACCAACCAACTTCCAACTTTATTTAAAAGTGTGTGTGGCGCTTTTGGAGTGATCTGATTGGTCGGTAGGGAAAGAGGGGCCATCAAGCATTAACATGGGGAGCGACTGGCCAGACACGGGCAGTGCCTGCTAGGGCAAACCGGCCAGCCAAGTGGAGTGGCTGCGCTTCCTTTTTCTGCTGCTTTTATTTGCCGCATTTTCTCTTTTACTTCTTGTTTTCTACTTTTGGTAGGATTTTGCTCCTGGTAGTCCATGGAGGATCAATTTCCTAGCTTACCTAGGTTTGGTCTCGACCAATAGGGTTCGAGATATTGTGCAGTCCGCAAAAAAGACCTAATTTTTGTAAATTAGTAAAATTAAGTTTAGAAAGATTGAATTTTGTGGGCTGGCACAAAATCAATCAATTTCTGGTGAATTTTGTGCGTTCATACAAAATCACTAATTATATTTCAGAAGGCAACATAACTTTGCGTGCCTCTAATTGAGTACTTCTATGCGTGCCTCTAATTGAGTACTTCTATGCGTACCTCAATCCTGACATTTCGGGAAATTCATGTTACTCAGTTGCAAGCGAACATTAATTGTCATGTCATGTCAACATCAAGAGTTCGGCTGGGGAACATAGCATGGAATAAGTACTCGGCAGGCTCTGGCATTAGTGAGTAATGCGGCTAAGAGCTTAAATACTCATTAAGCTCTATACTAGTGAACAATTCATCTAGGAGCTTGAGTTTCAATATAATATGAAGAGAGACATAGGCACTCATCAGATTTTGATATATTCTTCAAATTCCTTACGGAATATAAACATATCAGGGTCTACTACTTCTGATGCCGAGTCAGGTAGACAGACTTTTACAGTTTTCACCCTATACTAAAAACCACCATCAACAATGCTCTAATCCTAATCCAAGATTGACTTTAGTAGTTTAGAAATCAAGATATATCTGTGCAACTAACATTGACAACAAGCTTGGCATACCAAAACTTTTGAGTTTGATCGAATGATGCTCTAACACAAATAATTTTACATTTCTTGTTATAGTGCATCCATAATTTTTTTCCAACTGGTGATGAAATCGACGGAGTCATTTTTGCTATTAACAACTCATGTCCTTTTTGCTTTAAGGGATTAGATAGCATGCAACACTTTTTATTAGTTGCAATTTTGCTAGAATGGTGTGAAAAGAAGTCGATCCTCTCTTAGACCAAATGACTTGCAATTTACGGTTTGATAACCGGTTGTAATCCCGGAATGCAATAGAGCCTACATAATACCCGGAATGCAAGTCTAATTATGGTCATATGGATTGTGTTGTGATATCCATGGAAATTCAGAGCACAACTCTATCTGAGAAAACTTATGGTGGGTTTGGATGCAGAATTTTAAAGGTGGATTTTGTGGGTTCCGGGAATTTGGTGGAATTATGTTTCCCTCGGTATGTTTGGTTGCCAAAATCCCCTAGAATCATGTTTCCTACGGGAATCACTTTTCCAGCAAATCCTCCATATGGAGTTCAATCTCTGTCCCCAATATTTGCTAGAAAACTTATCAAGGGATTTATCGACCCACTAATTTTAACCTTAAAATCTCGTATAAACAATATTAAGATTCTGAGAATAATGTTAAACAATACACGGACTTTAAAACAAGAGAGTTTGATGAGTCATAGGAATTTTAACCGAGTTACCAAACACACGAGGGATTTGTGTGAATCCCGGAATTTATAATCCCACAAAATTGTAAATTACTCGGAATTGTATATTCTGCAACCAAACACACATTAGCCTAATAGTGAGAAACTTGTGACGCAACTTAGAATTCATCACTCTAAAATATTTATTTTTATTCTGAACATGGATACTAGTGTCATTATGTTCAGGAGGAACATCAACGTTAGACAAATAATGACTCAATCTCTTCTCAGCTTGCATCGTGTGGATCCAATCTCTTCCCAGAATGACATTATATGAGGACATGCTATTGAGTATTAGGAAAGCCACATTTGTTTTGATTAGGTTGGCTTCAACTGTGACAGTAATTTCTCTTATAAGATAGGTCTTTGAGCCATTGAAACCCACTACAGCTGAGCCATTACTTTTTAGGACACCATCTCATGTCAGCTTCATCTGCTCAGCTGCTTGTAGATATATGATGTCACATATTGATCCTTGATCAATTATGATCTTTCGACAATACCAACCATATATGATGAGATTAATCACCAGTGCGTTAGAATGTGGCAAAGTGACCTGACTAGGTCCTTCTTTGTGAACCTTATGTCATTTGATGGTAGGATAAATTATTCGTAGCTGGGGTGGAGACCTGTGATATTTACTTCCCGGTATTTTCTTTTTCTATTAGTGGGATCTTGTGGTAAGTTTGTCTCAGCCTTTGGTGTTGTATGTATCATGTTGATACCCCCTTTGACTTGCACTGCCGGAGACTTCCCATTGTTCCCTTGCTCTTGAAGAACTCTGTCAGACGTTCTTCTCGTGCCTTGCGTTTAATAAACCTTATTAGTTTTTTTCATTTATTGATGAGATGTCCGTTTGTTTCATGATACGAGCGGTATGATTTTCCTTTCCTATATGTTCTCAGCTTTCTGGGTGGTAGGAATAACAGTTTATCTTTCATGTATTGGAGTATTATCTCAGGTGTGGTATTCATCTTTAGAAATTTCTAGGACTCTTCTTTCCATTTCAACCGGGACTCTTCTTTGAAGTTTTTCCTTTTGGATTCTTTGGTTTGGGTACACAGGCGAGAGAGCTCTGTTTTCTCATGAGGTCTGTCGAGCTGAGTATATCTTATGGTCCGAGCTGGGGAAACTTAAGTTTTCTTGTTCTCTTCTGACGAATTTTCCAGCTCTGGTATAGACATCATCTATGGATTCGAGAATGAGTCATGTGAAGAAATCTCGGAGTGCGTTTCTTAACAGTCTACAAAGGACTTTTTTATGTTTTTTATCAACTGGGGTTGCTGCTTCCTTAAAGTGTCTGAGAAAATCGGTAAAGCTTTCATCATTTCCTTGATTGATTTTGCAGATATCATCTAAAACATCTCCTTGTTTGATGTTGCAGGAGTAGTTCTGTATGAACGTAATGCTTTCAGCTCCTCAAATGTGCTGATTGAGTTTGATGGGATACATCTAAACCATATCAAAGCATCTTCTTCTAGACTGCTTGGAAAAATCTCGCTATTATCCATGTGTTGTCGAGGTACAAAGCCATCATTTGCCCATAGTGAAATATGTGTTCGTTTGGGTCTGAATCCCCTTTGAAACTTCTGAAAGTAGGCAAATGAAACTTCTGGGGTAGTCGACAATCATGAATCTCTGTTGATAATGGACCTACTTTGAAAATATCAGCCTTTGATTTGCTAACCATCAATTTTATCATTTCCTCTTGAGCTTTCATCATTCTGTCAATTTTTTAGTCTATAGACTCATGAACCAGATCAACTGTGATAGCTGGTGGAGATTCATAAATTATTTGTCTAGAGTTTTGTACCTGCTAATGAGTTGTAGTTTTCTAATTCCTGCCTCATGTCTATCTTTCAGTAAGGATGACTGAGTTGGAAGGGGTGGTGTATTTAAATATAATTTTGATTGTTCTAGCTGTGTACTTTGATGTTGTACGATCGACGTGCTATCTATATGGGTTGGAGGTGGCGTCGGCTAATTTAATTTTTCAGCTAGGGTGCTTATGGACATGAGAAGGTTTTGTAGCATGTCACATGAGATTTGTACCACTGGAGTCGTAGTTGTTGTGGTAGGAGTTGGCGGTCTTGCTGGCATCTTGTATTGTTTATGTGTCATAGTTGGACCTATTAGAACACTTATGCCTGACCACTAGTCATCACTGTTGAAGTTGTGACTGTAGGTGGCACAACCGTTGTTGTTGGTGTAGGTGTTGTTGTAAGCTGGAGCTGTTGTGCTTGAGGGTGTTTATCTCATAGTTGGCACTTATAGTGTGCTAACACTTTGGTTTTCCAGAGTTGGTGTTATTGTCTATCACAACGGTGAGGTTACTCCAGTTCTAGGTGGTACCCTTCTATGTTGCGTTCTATTGTATAGATTTTTACAATCATAAATAAGATAAGATGAGTATATGTGAGTTTAGCTTTTGGGTCAAGATGAAAATCATTGACTAGATCTGACTTAGAAAGATCACCGCCTTTCATACTAGCGACAATTTTTTTTGAGTTGGTTTGTCTCATGACTTGGTAACAGTTGATTAAGTATTGCTTAATTGTTCTGTGATGAGAGTCATTATCGAGAGATCAATCATCAAAGTTTTTGCTTAGCGATTCAAGTATCATATTTAATCATTCTTTGATCAGTAGTATATGATTTGGTTGATTTAACACTTTATGTTTACTGGAAATCACAGTTATCGTGCTCTTAACATGGATCTGTTGGTGAAAACCTAATAGTAGATGAGTTTTGAAATTTTGATCGCCTATAACATGTGATTCTATATGAAAAATGTGAATTTGAGAAAATCAATTATCATAACATCATGTGGTAGACAGATTTATAGTCATGTTGATGAAGATGCTCAATTAACGATATAATCATGCTTCGATCCTAATAAAACATCTTTTGAAATCTAGATATGATATTTCTATTCATACAAGATCATGAATCAAACAAGATTTTGACCAGAAAAACATTATGACTCTGTAAAATTTTGTTTTAAGTTTGAGGAATTTTTTTCAAGAAATTTTACCATTGATTTATAGATCTGGTCAAGGTCGAGATGTTTATGAGATCAAAATCAGCATGCGAAAGTTCAATTTCAATCAGAATTATCATGATATGGACTAATAAAATTATCAATATTTGAGCATATCATGCTTAATCACGCAGTTCTTCAAGTAATTATACTGAATCATGTATCAGATTTATGATATGATCCATATTATGTGCAAGAATCATGAAATTCTATAAAGCTTAATCGACGCCAATGAAGATACGTCAAACCCGTACCTTTAAAAATTCCCTATCATTGTCTTCTGTTCGGGATTTGATCACGGTAGCTGCTCTGTTCTCTGATCTCCGATCAGGATTCCGTCGGTGTCAGATATGGATTTCCTGATTATCTTCTAAGTCGGTTAGAGTTAATGGCAGTCAGAAGAGAAGCAGAGAGAGAGAAGAGAGAATTATCTAAAGCCTATTTTTTTATTATCATAATCAACTTGTTTACATCATCAGCCTTTCCGGCTATTTATACATTACATGAAAACGATAATTACACTAAATGACTAAGTACGTGACATCCTGGACTTCAACAGTTTCCCGCCTTATGCTTTTATCGACACAGGTTTGGTTTTCAGTTATCCCTTATTGACATCATCGAGAATTTTCTTTAGCTTTCGTATGGACTCAGGTCATCCGCACCCAACTTCATGTCTTTTCCTTGTTTGATCGCCTATGACTTGGTCAATGGACATCTGGTTCAGGTCTTATACGTCTGACCTTGAGTTTTATTTCGTATCTCAGTTATATTAGTCTTCCGCTGCCAGTTCTTAGGTATATGCTATATTTTTCATTTACAATTGAATACGTATAAACTTGTGTAAATCCAATTATAAATTTAAACAATATAATGCAGAAAAGGAAAAACACAAGACACCATAAGTTTTATTAACGAGGAAACTGCAATAGCAGAAAAATCTCGGGACCTCGTTCATATTTGAATACCAAACTGTATTAAGCCGCTAAAGACACTTGACTAATATCAGACTTAGGACTGGAATGTAGTTGAGATTGAATCCTCTCTCCAAGAGATTCAGTTACAGTCGTGCTCCTTGGCTGACGTCCTTTACAGCCTAAGAGTTTCTTCAACATAAGTGAAGACTTTTGATACCAATCCTCCTCTAACAAATAAGCCTATTTGATTTTAGTTTAGATCAAAGATCAAGTGGGGAAATATTTTTGAGACTTCGTAAATATGGAGAAGATAGAGAAAATGAAGTTGGTGATAGAGAATATTCTGATGATATGGCGACCTAACTTGGACCTTTGTTTAATACAACCGTGTTCGTTATTTTAGATCCTCGTAGAACGCTCTTTCAACTTAGTATGTCTAGAAAAGAGTACCTGAAATCTCTCGTTTTAAACTGGGCAAACCCAACTTTATTTTACTGAGAATGATGCCAAATTGACCTATGAGCCATCATAGTCGATCGATCATTGGAATGCTCGCTCTGAAGAAGTAAACCAAATGAGTTGAATATGACATGAAACTTTTCATGGCACTTCCGATGCGAAAGGGGGTTATACAAAATGGTATAAAGAGTGGTCTCTGTTAGAGCATGGCTCGGTTGAACCCACCAAGCGTTGGTATGTCAAGTTTGGTTGTCATATTTTAGTGAATCAAAACTTATGTTAAGAGTCGCTTGATTATGTACTAGAGTTAAACTTCGTATAGGTTAGCTTGAAAGTATTAGGATATAAGACATTACAAGTATTGCAAAGACTTGAAGATGTGAAGAATCAAGGAGCTACAACGACAACAATCATCCTTCCACTTGAGGTTAGTGATATTTGACTTGAACTTTTTCATTCCCTAACGTATCTTTCAAGTCGTGCATATTGAAAACATAACTGCGAAGCATATTTGAACTCTAGATAGACATGGTATTAGGAATACAATACGAGGTTTATTGCTTAACCATTAAACTTTGTAGATAAGACATCGCCTTAATCATTTGAATGCTATTGTGATTATGTATGAGGTGAGGATTTCATCCTAGGGAATAATGTTTACATGTGTTCTAAGGAAATAAGTTCATAAACTTGTTTGTGAACCGAAAAGAAATTGCCAGTGTTATTGGTTTTGTTATTCATTGCATATCTTATGAACAACCAATATGTGTGATAGAGTATATAACCGCTCACAACTTGTTGTGTTCTTGGTAGAAGCTGTTCACAAAGGCCCGACTTATGTATTGGTATAACTTTTATTAGTAAAACCGATCTTAAGTAATCACCTATGGTATGATCGGATTTTGTATGTCCGACCTTGTAAGGGAAAGGGAACCGATCCTTGTAAGGGAAAGGGAACCGATCTAGTAAGGGAAAGGGGCTGATCCCGGTAAGGGTGCGAGTACATCAAAGGGAACCGATCCTTGTATGTGGTGCAGCAAGGTTTATTGCAGAAAGGGGAACCGATCCTATGGACATGTGAAACACATATAAGATAGATACCATATATATGTGGGGAACCGATCCTAGTACCTAGTCAACCGAACTTTTGGGAAGCTAGTGTGACTATGCACAGTACTCACATGGAGGTAGAACCGAAACTTGTTTTGGTAGAACCGTAAACCCATGATTGTGATTGAATGTTGGTTTGATCAATCACATAGTTCTTGAGAATCGAATGAACCAATTCTAAACTTGTTTGGAAGTGTGGCAAATCGGTTTCAAGGTTGTAAGTGTGAAAGAGAACTTACAAAGTTAAGATGTCGACAAACTTTGAACACGTCTTTGTGAATGTTTATTTTTATAATTGTTCAAAGATATTCCTTAACGGCTAAGGGAAGAGAATCCCAGGATCGAAACATAAGTAAGTTAAGAATATTTTAATTAAGGTTATTAATTTCATTTTGTAGGTAAATTACAGAATTAGTAATGTGCATTTACTAATTAGATTTTCCGAGAGATTTCGATCGTTATTTTTGGACAGAGCATTTCCATGAATTATGAAAACCGAATATGTGCTTTTATGAATATCTTGAGAATATTTTCGGTTTTGGAAATTCCTTGGTGTCCAAACTTCCTTGTCTATAAATACACGAAGTTTGCCTTTCTAGCAAACTAATCCTTCGTAACATGATTTACTCTTTTGTTGTTGTTTCGGTGTAGCCGCCTTATTCGGAGAGGAGAGTAACCTAATTAGGCGAAATCTCTTACGGACGCTCAATTTAAAGTCTTCTTTGGGATTGAGAAGCTCTAGCGCGACACGTTGGTGGGAAACTAGATAATTGCGGTTTATCTTTGTTTTCGATTGATTTGATTGACTAACGGTGGTTGAAATCTGATTGCACCTAGTTTGTTTATTCTTGAGAATCTTCTCTTCTGATATAAGATTCACTCAAACTAGTTCGGAGTTTTGTGAGGATCTTTAGGCTGTTGTTAGTTCTAAAGACGATCTTGTGATAATCCATTGTTAACGAGACTCTTACATGCGTGATTGATCACAAGAGATTCAAGTGATTGTGTCGGGGGTTTTATTGAAGATTTAAGAAGATTTGAAGACAAAGAAGATATTGAAGATCGACTTGGGTTTTATAATCTTTGGTGTGCACAATACTTGTTTCGGTAAAAGAGGATCCAATTAATAATCGATTTATCCTTGTGGTAAATTGGATTGATTAATTGAGTAGATCGGCATCAGTACGTTTCCTTGTGATTAAAGGTATTGATTGGCTTAATCTTAAACGATTGTTGTATTGTCTCGATCTCGTATCCATAGACGATCACACGAAGTGTGAACCGATTAGTTGCATTGTCTCGACTCAGTCCATAGAAAATCACTTTCGGAGAAAGGACTTATAGGTAGGAAATTTTTTAGCTTGAGGTATATTTGGGTACCCTCGCCTTTTCAGTCTCATTCTTATGTGGAAAATATGGATACAGAAGCAAAGAAACACCGAACATAGGGAGAGAGTTCAAGTTCGAATAATGATGAAAAAAATTGGAAGGATAGATATGCTATTAATTTTTATGTTTTTATATGTTTTTTAAAAATTATATACGAATAATTAGGGTTCGGTTAGTTGATATAAAAATAGGTTGAACGAGTTAAGTGGTTGGTCAAGACATGAGCTACAACATTGATGAGAGTGAGGTGTTAATGGTGACTAAGCAAAGAATACTACGGAATCGAGTTAAGGGTTTACGAGACCCTGACAAAGGAGGTCTATATGTTTATGAAGAGGACCAACCAAGTGGTACCGAGAGGGGTAGTTTTCCTTCATCTATCGAGGACTCAGATCTCCCTCTAATGAGCATGTTAAATCAAATGTCATCTCGCAAAGGCAAGGAAATTGGGTAAGTGGTTGAGGTGGTCATGGTGGAGGTAAAAAAGGTCCAATAAAAAGTGAGCGTGGTCGAAAAGGACGTGGTCCAGGTGGTAAAGCTCAAAGTGGTCGTGGTTGAGGTGAACGTGGTATAGGTGGTAAAGGTCAAGTTATAGAACATGTTGCAAAAGATGTTGGGGAAGAGGATGAGGATTCGAATGACGCATCGGGATCTGATGAGGATTCCGACGAATGAATTATGGAGATGTAGTGGATAGTTTACTGAGTTTTTATTGTCCAAGACTTTGAATATCTAGTATTTTGGTAGTCGGTAATGAATATGGACAGATATATTGCAGTTTGTTTCCAGTTATCTACATTAACTTAGCTTATATGAGCGTGTATGAATGAATTTTAGTGTTTTCATATGTCTAAATCGAAGTACAATGACTAAAAATCAACGTTATGGAAATTCGTGGACGGTTACGGCTAGGTCGATTATTTACAGAACCTATACGTATCGCATATAAATTCTTAGCAAAAAAACACACCGGCCATCTCGACTGTCTTTTCTAGCCGTAGGTACAGACACAGTTGAGTTGTCCAGCCGTGAATTCGTTTTACGGCTGGGTATCCTACCTGCAATTGCCTATTTGGTTCTCTAAAAAAAGCGCCCAATGTTTCGATAGGAAATCCTAACCGTAACATATTTTATGGTTAGGTTTCCCAGCCGTAGTTACCTTTACGGTTAGGAATCACCTAGCCGTAATTTTTTTCTGTAAACCCAAAAAACATTTGAACCTCCAATACGGTTAGACACCCTGGAGGTATAACCCTTTTACTGTTAGGATTTCGAGATGTAATCTGACATAAAGTTAGAACTCTGTTTTATGCCTTGGATTCCCAACCGTGATTCTGAAATTGCCAAAACAACAGGTTCATACTTTTTTACGGTTAAGTCGACATAGCCATTTTCCAGCCTTAAGTACCTAGAATATCCTTTTTTAGAACATCTTACTGGCTAGTTTTTAAAATTTTGAAAAAAGATCCCTTAAAAGACTAATTTATAGACAATTGAAGAAGAATATAGTTGTTCAACCAGTTATTTATATTTGAAATAAGTACATCTCCATATAACCTTTTACATCAATAATCTCCACCGGAACCCCTACAATCTCAATGCAATATACTCAAAAATGGATAAACCCAACTTTACTTTGGATGAAAACATTATCTCTTTGTAAGAATTTGTATTATGCTATCGAAATAGGTGAGAAGAACGAAGGTATGGTGGTTTAGCGAGTGTTAGTTATTGGAGACATATAAAAAAAAGTTGGAGAATATATGGCTTTACTTCTTATCTGCAAGCAACTTCGACTTAGAGGTGAAACTGATGCTGAAGTCGTAGCTCAAGCTAGGAAGGAATAGAGAAAATGAAAAGGTTCAACTTTCAACTACGAAGCTCATTTTGCCATTATCAAAGACTTCTTAATATATCTTAGGGATGCTATTAAATCCAAATTTGTAATGTGGATTTAGTAAGTATACACCGGATTGTAATGTGGTTAAACTAATGAATGTATTTTCTTTCAATCGTAGTATGTATTTGTCGAAACTATAAATATATGAATCAACATATTCAATTACGCATGGAAATTTTCCTTCCAAACTGTTAACCCGGCAGTATCTGAGACTCAAGTAATTACGGCCTTAATTACGGATGAAGTTCTTCACTTCCCAGTAGTTAAAGCTGCATTACGGCTGATATTTTATCAATTACTAGCCATAATCCTTTAATTACGGCTTGGAGATATTAAATTCCAAACCGTAAACCGAGCTCAAGGTTGGGTCGACGTTTTTTCCCAGCCGTAACTGCAAAAATTACCCGATTTTTTCCTCGATTTTTAATGGATTTGAATTAACAAAATTGATATTGGGAGTTGAGTATAAAGTTCTCCCGAGTATTGTAAGGATATATTTCAGCATTTTCATTCAAGATTTTCAAGAAAGTTCATCAAAATCATCCTTCTCCTTCATCTAAATAAAAAAATAAGAAAAAAAAAGTTCTGATTTTCAAAATCTTAATCGACTGATTAATCTAATCAATACACTAAGCATAATTAATTTATTTAATCACTATAATTACTCCTAATCAAATCGATTGAAATTAGTATGATAAGAGGTTATTATTGGCACGAACTCATGCATGTGCAGGTTAAGCCCATGATGTGGTACAGGATAAGAATGTTTAAATGTATTTTCCCTCTATCTCTCATGTGTCTGTCGTGTGCTCTGTTTATTTCACACTCGAATATCATGTACGTGTGCTTCATGATTAAGTGTTTATTGTGAAAAACAGACTTCAATCCTAGAACATCTTAATCCCTTTCACAACCCATACTCAGAATCTCCTCTCTTTTAATTCAATAACAACTTCTGTAGATTAATATTTTGTAAGACTTCTTCGTATCATCAACGAAGATTTCCTAAATTGATTCATTTTCAGAATATTTCAATTCTCTAGCCTTTGGCACAATCAATACCTTTTACAAGTTCAATCAATATGTCTCAACCATCATCATCTAACATCCAACGATCAACCCAAAATACAGAGATGTTTAAACAATTTGCAAATCTCCTAAATCAGGAAACACCCTCGAAACAGATTTTCATAGATACCCCTTTGCAGAATACATCCAGAGATTATCATAATTGTCTTGTACTTTTGATTGTTTCTCCTAGAACATTTCAACTAAACTCTGTCAGGGATTTACTTCACAAATCATGGAAGTCTTTTAATCAAAAATTTTACGTCTCTGAATTTACTTCTGTTGCTTATCTCATAAAATTTGAGTCTCACCCGGACTCAAAATTTATAATGGAATGTTCTCTATGGGTAAATAAGAGATGATCTTCTGGCTCTAGTGTGTGCTTGTCATTATTTTTTGTGTAATGGAATTACCTCTCTGCAATGAATCTTGTTGTTGACTTTTATTTAGAAAATAGAGTTTCCCAGTTTAAGCAGTTCCTCTAATGAGCTCTGCAAATCGGGCAGTACAGAGTCAAAACCATATATCGATTTACCATTAAAATACCAGCGTCCCTATTTTTGAAGGTTAATGGTAGGCTTTTAAATGTTACCTACAATTATAACTGCAAGTGCACAGTGTTGTTTTGCAACACAGGGCAAGCACAGGTCGATCCTCAGGTAAATGGTGTGTGTGTAAGTTGATCTAAGGGCTTTCCTAACTGAATTCTAGAGGTGTGTATCAAATGTTGTTGCTTTGGTTGTCGATACGACTGAGTTGGAGTTGTGACTCTAAACTGAGGCGTCAAATGAAGTGTAAACAGGTTATTGAAGGTACTAAGGTGATAGAATTCACTCTCTAACCTATGCTAAGGTAATACAAAGCCTCTCTTTGTTCTCATGCCTTCCCTTGAAGGCTTCAGATGGAAATTGTCTAGCTAACTCCCCTTAATTACTCCTAGTATCAATGGTCTTCTTACAGTACCATTGATCACAAGTAATTTTAGTTTACTAACTAGCTATATCACTAAGCAATATTCATAATAAGAACAAATTGAGACTCTGATGACTTTCACATTAAATTAGATAGTTTCATCTTCACCCTAGCAGGGTGAATTAGAACATCATGCAAAATAAAACAAATTCAAATTAAATTACAGCATTCAAACCCTAAAAACAGACTGTGTTTTTCTCTCACATGAAGAACAACAATTTATACCTAGAATTTCTTCTCTAACACTCAAAACTTACAATTAATGCGAACCCAAACCTCTTTCCTCCCTTACTTTGTCTCTGGTAGCTATGCATGAGTTGTTGGAGAAAACCCTAGCTCCATCTATCTCTAATTTAGCTTCTAGGGTTATGGGAGAAGCTAAGAAAGAGATAGCTAGACCCTAGAGATGTGGTGAAGGTGGTTCTTTGGCGCCGTTGTCGGGGTAAGGAGATGATGGAGGTGGTGAGGTGGTGGCTCGCCATGGTATGGGTGAAGGAGGTGGAGGAGAATGGGTTTCTCGATTTTGTGTCGGGGAGAAGAAAGAGAAGATGAAGTGAGAAATGGGTTTGGTCGAATGGGTAAGGGGTGTAGGCGACTTTGCTGTGGAGCGGGAGCAGCGACGGATGATGTGCATGGTGGAGCGACCGTTGGATCAAGGAGAACCCGATGCGTGGTTTGATGCGGCCGTAGGATGAAAATGGATCAAATCTCAATGGCTCAGAGTGATGCGGGCTCGGATCCGGGTCGTGGGTCGGGTCTTGGACTGCTCAAGCCCATGTCTTGTAAATGGGTTGCTCCTTGTTGGGTTGCAACTGATGCGCGCGCGGGCTTTGGCTTTCTGCTGCTCCATAGACGCTTGTCTCCAATTCTTTGCTCTTTTGGCTCCTTAATTTCCCAGAGCTTTATTTACTACCTAAAAACACAAAATTAATTAGTACAAATATTTATTCTTGAAAACAAAGAAAATACAGAATTTGGGATAGTATCTGATTTCTGAGCACAAAAGATGAGTTAAATGCCAATAAATAGATGTAGAAATATGCAATATTTGGCACTCATCAAATACCCCCAAACTGAATTTTACTTGTCCTCAAGTGAAACGAGAAATTAAGAAATCCTAACTATCTGGTCTCTCGAATGCATTTAGCGTATGCACTAAGCCTTTAAACCCCTAGGTGTCCCTAGTGGACGAGTTGTAGTCTCGTGAGGGTTTACCAGAGGTGTACCCACAAAACCTTCTCCAACTTCAGAGTGTAAAAGAGTCTCAAGCATCCAAGGAGCTATGAGGACATAGAGTTTGCATGCTAGTAACACGAAGTTAGAACTACCAAAGAACGCATTCTCATCCTTAAGTGTTGAGCGAGAAATAACCATACCATATGAAAGAATTCGGATTCGATTGTGATCATAAGACTCGACTTCGCCTCACCATTAGGGTTTTATGATAATTGCACTCAAAAAGATCGCTTTTTTAGTCTCTCATGTGTGCGAGCGGGAATAAAGAGAGAAATCCCGCACACGTTGAAGGTAAGAAGGATAACCTTCGAAATAATTTCGGAGGTTCCACGAAGTGTGGACAAAAAGAATCTTTTTCTGATGATCTCTAAGAAAGGAAATCAACCATTAGCAAGGATGGGAGTACTCACTTACCTTCTCACCCGATCGGCAATTAATATCACTCTCTCAGCATTCATAGAAACGTCTTCAATCTTCGGTCTTCAACTGTTGATGACGAACTTCTGAACTTCACAAAAACTTGACAAATATATATATATATATATATTTTTACATGGAGTTATGATGATAACTAGACCCAGAAAAATAAACAACATTTTTTTTTTTTTTTTGATATGAAATAAAAATAACAATAAAACAATAAAACTTGTATTGTCTTGATTTCATAAATTTCAGTAATTCTCATCCTATTTTCTTTTCTTTTCTTTGTTGCACGTAAACCTTGGACTATTTCAACTTTTCTTCAAATATTCTGATGATGCTCCGCTTGCTGACGATGATGTGTTTCTATGAATCTGTTGATGTTTTTGAGAGGGAGAGAGTGATGCTAACTGCAAATCGAACTACAAGAAGGAGTTTTCATCTTTAGACGTCACCCTCATGATTGACGGAATTAGCACTCAAGAGATCAAAAATAGTCTTTGAAAGTGGTGCGAAGTTGGGTAGCTCACCATTCCTACCCGGAATTGACGTACGGTGACACACACTCTAACAGCTTTTTTAGAAAGTCACAAAAATTGAAGGTCGATGCCTCGCTTGATGTAAAAATGGGTAGTCTCCACTATGGGTGATCACAATTCTACTACCGAATATCTAAACAGCACCTAATTCGCCCTCGGGTATGGTTAAATCCAACTTTAACGCTCTAATCAACTAAGAAACCCGATTGTGTTCTCCGGTACTTCCAAGTTCATTATTTCGGTCGAGACTCTCTATGTAAACATAGATAGAAGCATGCTAGTGACTCTAAAATCTCTAAAAGTTGGAGGTTTTTATGCAAGTATTTACAAAGAGTTTTTTTTTTTTTTTTTTTTTTTTTAATAAAATACTAAAAACTCTATATGCAAATGCACCCCCAAACCTAAATCAAACATTGTCCTCAATGTGTCAACAGATAATAAGAATTCAAAAAGTCACATACCAAGAGAACTATGTTGAGTAGAGAAAAGGGAAGAGATTACTAGGATGTACAATGATGTTGCTAAACCAAAGGAGGATGAATGCTTTGAAAGCAAACAACCGGAGCGCAAGACAAAAAGGTTGGTTAGCACAAATAAGAACTATGCAAAAAGAAAAAGAAAAAGGGAAAGAGAATGGATTGTTAGTCCATATGTATGTACACAAGTGAACTAGTCTAGTCCACATAGATGGGGTCTTCTAGGTCGACGGTCTCGGCCACGGTGGAAGATGCTCCGAAATGGTTTCAATCTTTGACCATTGACCTTGAAGATGTTCTTGGTTGCTTTGGGTTTTCGATTTCAACGGCTCCATGGGGAAAACAGACGTACCAAGAATGGTCCCGACCATCTAGAACGTAACTTCCCCGGAAACAAATGCAAACGAGTGTTGTACAATAAAACTTTTTGGCAGGTGTGAAAGACTTGCGCGAGAATGCGCTTGTCGTGAAACACTTTCATTCTTTGTTTGTACAATTTGGCACTATCATATGCATCATTTCTCAATTCTTCTAACTCATTGAGTTGAAGTTTTCTTTGGTTACCAGCTTTATCAAGATCAAAATTCAACTTCTTTACAGCCCAATATGCACGATGTTCTAATTCTACAGGGAGATTACATGCTTTACCGTACACAAGTCTGTAAGGAGACATCCCAATGGGAGTCTTGTATGCAGTTATATAGGCCCATAAAGCATCATTTAAGCGCAAAGACCAATCTTTCCTAGAAGGATTGATAGTCTTCTCAAGAATATGCTTAATTTCCCTATTAGAAACTTCTACTTGGCCACTGGTTTGAGGATGGTAAGGTGTTGCGACCTTATGAGTGATTCCATACTTGCGCACTAGTGATTCAAAAGGTCTATTGCAAAGATGACTACCTCCATCACTGATTATTGCTCTAGGGGTTCCAAAACGGGAGAAAATGTTTTCCTTAAGAAAAGAAAGAACAACTTTATGGTCATTGGTTTTGGATGCAATGGCCTCTACCCACTTAGAGACATAATCAACAGCAACAAGAATGTATAACTTACCTTCAGAGTTAGGAAATGGACCCATGAAATCAATACCCCAAACATCAAACAGCTCAACAATCAAAATGGGTTGTAAGGGCATCATGTTTCTCTTAGAGATACTTCCTAATTTCTGGCATCGGTCACAAGCAACACAAAAGCATGGCTATCCTTAAACAATGTTGGCCAATAGAAACCGCTTTGCAAGATCTTTGCAGCAGTTTTCTTGGCACTAAAGTGGCCTCCACATGCATGGTCATGACATAAAGAAATGGCGTCCCTTTGTTCAGAATTGGGGACACATCTCCTAATGATTTGGTCTTGGCAGTACTTAAACAGATATGGGTCATCCCAAAGGAAATGTTTAACTTCAGCCAAGAACTTAGAACGGTCTTGTTTAGACCAATGCAAGGGCATTCTACCTGTAGCAAGGTAGTTCACAATATCAGCAAACCATGGCATTTCAGACACAAGCATCAATTGCTCATCAGGGAATGACTCTCTAATCAGCACGGATTCATCAGATTCAACATTCAACCTAGAAAAGTGATCAACAACAACATTTTCTGACCCTTTCTTATCTCGAATTTCGAGGTCAAACTCTTGTAACAAGAGTATCCATCGAATTAGACGAGCCTTAGCATCTTTTTTAGACAAAAGATATCTCAGTGCAGCATGGTCAGAATATATGATGACCTTAGACCCTATCAAATAAGATCTAAAATTATCTAATGCAAACACAACAGCTAGCAATTCTTTCTCAGTAGTGGAATAATTCAATTGAGCATCATTAAGTGTTTTACTAGCATAGTAGATCACATAAGGAAGTTTGTCTACTCGCTGGCCCAAAACAGCTCCTACAACATAGTCATACGCATCACACATAATCTCAAATGGTAATGTCCAGTCAGGTGGTCTGACTATAGGGGCAGAGGTAAGGAGAGCCTTCAGTTGCTCCTATGCTTCCTTACAAGCATCATCAAAGACAAATGCAACATCTTTTGCAAGAAGATTGCACAAAGGTCTTGAAATTTTACTAAAGTCTTTGATGAATCGGCGGTAAAAACCCGCATGGCCTAAAAATGATATTATGTCCCTCACAGAACGAGGTTGAGGCAAGTGTTGAATGAGATCTACCTTGGCTTTGTCTACTTCTATGCCTTTTCCGAGATGATATGCCCTAGGACATTGCCTGAGTTAACCATGAAATGACATTTTTCCCAATTCAAAACCAAATTCTTTTCCTTACACCTAATCAGCACACAAGTGAGGTGATGCAAACACTCATCAAAAGAAGACCCAAACACAGAAAAATCATCCATGAAAATTTCAAGAAACTTATCTACCATGTCGGAAAATATGCTCATCATGCAACGTTGAAAAGTAGCGGGTGCATTACACAACCCAAAAGGCATACGACGATAAGCAAATGTTCCATAAGGACAGGTAAATGTGGTCTTTTGTTGGTCTTCGGGTGCTATGTGAATTTGGTTGTATCCCGAATAGCCATCTAAGAAACAATAGTGACTATGCTTCGCCAACCTCTCTAGCATTTGGTCAATGAAGGGAAGGGGAAAATGGTCTTTCTTTGTTACTGTGTTCAGTTTCCTATAATCAATACAAACTCGCCACCCGTGGTAGTAGCACGGGTGGGGACAAGTTCATTCATCTCATTTTGAACTACGGTAATGCCGGACTTTTTGGGTACCACTTGAATGGGACTCGACCCATCTGGCTATCCTGGAACTGGGTAAATGATACCCGCATCAAGCAATTTCAAGATCTCACCTTTGACAACATCTCTCATATTGGGGTTAAGTCTCCTTTGCATTTCCCTAGATGGTTTAGTGTTTTCTTCAAGGTTTATGTGATGCATGCAAATTGTGGGACTTATACCCTTAAGATCGGAGATGGTCCAACCTAAGGCTCCTTTATGCTCTTTAAGTACTTCTAAAAGTTGACTTTCCTGTTCCGTGTCTAAACATGATGCAATAATCACAGGTAAAGTATCAGAAGGACCTAAGAATGCATACTTCAAGGTATCAGGTAATGGTTTCAAATCAAGCTTAGGTGGGATGTCAAGAGGTGGGGAAGATTTGGAATCAGAGAGTGGAAGTGGTTCCACTGCATTCTGCCATTTAGCAATATCCATGGGTGGAACGGATTCAAGCAAAGAGTGAATTTCACCAATGTACTTAGACTCAAAGAGATCTAAGTCAAAGTTATCTAAACAGGCTTGCAAAGGGTCCACTGACAAAATGTCGGGCAAAGAGTCTTGGATCAGACTCTCAATCATGTTAATCTCATGCAAATCAAGTATCATCACAATCAATGGGTTCTTTGACTAGTGTTAAAGACATTCAGATCTACGGTCATGTTACCAAAAGACAATTTCAACACTCCATTACGACAGTTGATGATTGCATTGGACGTCGCCGGGGAAAGGACGTCCTAAAATCACGGGAATGTGATTACTTGGGTTTTGCACGGGTTGAGTATCTAAGACGATGAAGTCCACGGGAAAGAAAAATTTATCAACCTTGATTAACACATCTTCGACAATACCACGGGGATTTTCACGGATCCGTCCGCTAAGCGTAGCGTAACAGGTGTGGGCTTCAGCTCCCAAGGCCCAATTGCACATACACAGAGTATGGCAATAGATTCACACTGGCTCCTAAGTCTAGTAACGCCTTTTCGACCGTATGGACACCTATGGTGCATGTAATTGTTGGACTACCTGGGTCTCTAAACTTAGTGGGAATCTTGTTTTGGATTATGGAGCTCACTTGCTCAGTGAGAAAGGCACGCTTATGCACATGAAGCTTTCGCTTTTGTGTGCATAAGTCCTTCAAAAACTTAGCATAGGTGGGTATTTGTCTGATTGCTTCGAGAAATGGAATGTTTATGTTAACTCTTTTGAACATTTCCAAAATCTCATTGTATTGGTTACCCCCCTTCTGTTGCACCAACCTTTGTGGGAATGGAGCAACAGGTACATGACTTGGCAAAGAAACATCTATATTGGTAGGATTCTTGGGTTTATCAACATGCTCAGATTCTTTCTCTACAGTAGATGTTTTCTGCGGTGTTGTGTGTACTGGTGAGTCTGATGTAGACTCGCTTGACTGTGGTACACCTACATTGTTCTCAACAATTCTACCACTACGGAGAGTGGTGATAGCATTCGCCTGACTATGTGAAGGTTCATTGCAGGTTGAGGAGCCTGCCTGAAACACATTCTTTGGATTTTGTTGGGGTTGACTAGGGAATTTGCCTTTCTCTCTCTCATTCAATGCATCACAGATTTGACCCATTTTAAGTTCTAGACTTGTGAAACGTTGGTCGGTAGTTTTCTGAAGTTGTGAAAGATTTTGGGTTAGCCAGACACGTCTTCAAAGCTAGTCTTTTTTCTCTGTGGTACCTGAGGGTGTGGTTGTACTTGGGGGTTTCTAGGATATGAGTATCCTTGGTTGTTATTTGTTGGTCCCCCTTGTACAGGCCCTTTGGACCATGAGAAGTTAGGGTGATTCCTCCACCCTGGGTTGTAGGTTTGAGAATAAGGATTGTTCTCTTGCCTATGGTACAATGCATTGGCTTGCTCGGTTTTAGACTCTTGGAATGCGTGCAAGTCTGGACAGCTGTCCACTAAGTGGTCGGAGCTATGGCATGCGGCACAAGTGGCCATTTCAATTTGGTCACGGAGAGTAGGGGCATTAGGTTTTACATTCTTCTGCAACTCAAGCACTTCTATTCTCCGGGCTAAAGATGCCATTTTTACATTTCCCTCAAAGTCAGACTCGATTCTATGAACATTACCTACAGGGGTAGTCCTTTTTGGTTCACGGATGGACTCTCACTGTTGAGTCTTTTCAGCGACTTCGATTAAGAAAGTCCAAGCCTCATCAGCACTTTTGTCAATAAATGCACCATTGCACATTGACTCGATTGTGGTTGGGTTCTAACATCTAGACCCTCATACAATATTTGCACGAGTCTCCATTTTTCAAAACCATGGTGGGGACATTGGAGCAATAATTCATTGAATCTCTCCAAATATTTTGCTAGAGTTTCGTCTTCTAATTGCACAAAACCATTTAGACTTTGGCGAATTGTCGCCGTCTTATGGTTGGGGGAAAACTTTTTGAAAAACTCTTTTGTGAGGTCATCCCAGGTTCTAATGGACTGTGGTTGTAGGGCATGTAGCCATGACTTGGCTTTGTCTTTCGAGAGAAAAAGGAAACAATCTCGGTTTGAGGGACTCCTCCGGCATTTGGTTAAAACGCAGAGTCCCACAAATATCCTCAAAATCTCTCACGTGATAGTAGGGGTTTTCAAAGATCGACCCCTCTAAACACGGGTAGCATGTGAATGGTGCTTGCTTTCGGTTCAAACCGACAAGCATCACTGTGAGAATGATGCAAGAGGGCTGGCTTGCCCTAGTTGGGTACATGTAGTCCTTGAGACTACGGGGTTGGTTTTGTTCATCACCCATGGTTTTGTTTCGGATGGGCTTGGGCTTTCGTTGAAGAACCGGGTATCTTGACGATTTCGTCCAGGCGGATTCTAACTAGTCGATTTGTTTGGTCTCTAAAAGACACAATCATAGCCTAGCTAGCGCATCTAGCATGTTAACATACAATCAAGTTCAACACAGATGAGCAAAAACTCCAAAAATGATACACTAATTCCAGACTCAAGCCCAAAAAGATTGCTTTTTGTTGATGTAAGGCCCAGCTGATTAGGTGGATTCCAGCCCAGATGATGTGGGCTCAGTTTTTTTGCACGGCCCAGGTTATGTTCAGCCCAGTGGTTATGGGCTTCAGCTGTTATGGGTTCAGTTTATGCAGCCCGAAAGGCTCGGCTAAGGTTGGCGGTTGCAGATTGGCAAATGAACACACACAGGGTAGCACAAACTCACACAAGGTGACAAACTTTTTCACAGAACTAAGCACACAGAAGTGCTTCTATTATTAGAGACTACACAACACAGCTTAGCAGGTTTGTGCACACAGTTTATGCAGGTCACGGCACAACACATGACAGTTTTAAGAGCATCTCAGCTTATGCACAGCCCAGTTGCTGGTGGGTGCACAAGAAAATCAAAAGAAAATTTTATATGAGGTGCTCAGGGTTATGGGATATGCTCACTCAATGGTGAAGCATGTGCTAGGTTGTGTGTTTGAAAAACAACTAATAGCTATCACTAACTTTGCTCTTCAACAATTCACTCAGGCACCCAAGATCACACACACATTTTATAGATGCTGGTGTACAGATGTAACAGCAGCATATGCACAATTTCAAGATAATTGCAAGGTATATCAACTTCACAGATAGCAGATCATTCACAGATATTTGCACAACATCAGATTCAAAATATCACAAGTTCACGAATGCGTAAGATAGCCAGCAAATGAACACTACCAGGTGTTTTCAACATGCTCAGGGTGTGTAACAAGTCAAGATGTCAGCAGGGGTATGAGTATGCTTTCAAGAGTTGCAGGGCAGAAATTCCAGCATATGACCTAACACTTAACAAGTGAAGATGGTAGCAAGTGAAGATAAATTAGCTACTGGAAAATTATAGTTCATGCAAAGTCTGTCAACACTTGGCTTTCCAAGTCTCACAGGGGAGTAGTTGGCTCACAGGGTCTGTGGGGTCAAGTCACTCAGCTGACTTCACTTGGTTTTCACAGGCTATGCTCAAGGTTGACAGAGTCAACTGGATCGATTGATTTCAAGTGGGGATTGCAGCCAACTTGGTTAACCAAGTTACAGCTCAGTCTCACAGCTTCAGGGGCTGGAGCTAAGCACAGAGAAATAAAGGAAGGCACAAAACACACAAGCACAAAGATTTCAGGTGTGAGCAAGGTTGAGCAATGCTTGGGAAGATAGCTAGGTTATCATGCATTCAGAGTGTAATAGCTCACAGGTGCACAAAGTAAGTTGCTCATCACGATTTCAGGCATGCATAGATCAATTACAGGTTTGGCTAATCTCAAAATCACAGCTCATTCATATGCTTTTTGGGTCAGCAGCATTCATGCAGATATCAGGGTTCATTGAGCATACATGGAGTTCATTTCATCACAAAGGTTCAACTACTCAATGCTACTCAGTGAGACTCACAAGTTTAAGACAAACATTCAGGGAGTAATGGGGTTGGAGAGTACAATACCACCAGTATCAAACTGGGTTTAGGCACTCCACAGTGGTCCTGCGCTTTTCCTTGTCTTTCCTGGGTTGCACAGCAGCACAGCATGTACCTGTTGACTCAGAGGAGAAGTTCAGTTCTCTGAAGTGCACAGATGAAGCAAGGGGCTTAAAACAAAGCAACACCAATGCTGAAATGACAAGATTCAAAGCTCCACCTAAGCTACAAATGAGTTATGCTCAGGCTGAGTAAGCAAGAGGCATGGACAGATGCAGAGATGCATAGGGTTATCATACAGATCAGCAAAGCAAAGTGCAGAGCTATAGCAGACTGAAAGTTACAGGATGCTATGCAAGATGCAGATTTAACAGTAAAAGATAACAGGGATGGTTCTAACAATGCAGATTATTATGCAGTGTACACAAGCAGCTAAAATAACTAGCTAAAATGCAATGAGCAAGATGCAGAAATGTGAAAAGTTGCAGAAAAAGCTAAATTTCAGTTGAGTTATGCTTACTACAAGGCTAAAAGCAATAATACAAAATAAATATGTACATAGGTAAGTTAGAATTCAGTGAAGTAAACAATAATCAACACAGCACACGCCAAGTCCCCGGCAGCGGCGCCAAAAACTTGGTAGGCTTTTAAAGGTTACCTACAATTATAACTGCAAGTGCACAGTGTTGTTTGGCAACACAGGGCAAGCACAAGTCGATCCTCAGGGAAATGGTGTGTGTGTAAGTTGATCTAAGGGCTTCCCTAACTGAATTCTAGAGGTGTGTATCAAATGTTGTTGCTTTGGTTGTCGATACGACTGAGTTGGAGTTGTGACTCTAAACTGAGGCGTCAAATGAAGTGTAAACAGGTTATTGAAGGTACTAAGGTGATAGAATTCACTCTCTAACCTATGCTAAGGTAATACAAAGCCTCTCTTTGTTCTCATGCCTTCCCTTGAAGGCCGGATGGAAATTGTCTAGCTAACTCCCCTTAATTACTCCTAGTATCAATGGTCTTCTTACAGTACCATTGATCACAAGTAATTTTAGTTTACTAACTAGCTATATCACTAAGCAATATTCATAATAAGAACAAATTGAGACTCTGATGACTTTCACATTAAATTAGATAGTTTCATCTTCACCCTAGCGGGTGAATTAGAACATCATGCAAAATAAAACAAATTCAAATTAAATTACAAAGACTCAAACCCTAAAAAGCAGTCGAGTTTTCTCTCACATGAAGAACAACAATTTATACCTAGAATTTCTTCTCTAACACTCAAAACTTACAATTAATGCGAACCCAAACCTCTTTCCTCCCTTACTTTGTCTCTGGTAGCTATGCATGAGTTGTTGGAGAAAACCCTAGCTCCATCTATCTCTAATTTAGCTTCTAGGGCTATGGGAGAAGCTAAGAAAGAGATAGCTAGACCTAGAGATGTGGTGAAGGTGGTTGCTTGGTATTTGTTGTCGTGGTAAGGAGATGATGGAGGTGGTGAGGTGGTGGCTCTGCCATGGTATGGGTGAAGGAGGTGGAGGAGAATGGGTTTCTCCGATTTTTGTGTGGGGAGAAGAAAGAGAAGATGAAGTGAGAAATGGGTTTGGTCGAATGGGTAAGGGGTGTAGGCGACTTTGCTGTGGAGCGGTAGCAGCGACGGATGATGTGCATGGTGGAGCGACCGTTGGATCAAGGAGAACCCGATGCGTGGTTTGATGCGGCCGTAGGATGAAAATGGATCAAATCTCAACGGCTCGCAGAGTGATGCGGGCTCGGATCGGGTCGTGGGTCGGGTCTTGGACTGCTCAAGCCCATGTCTTGTAAATGGGTTGCTCCTTGTTGGGTTGCAACCGATGCGCTGGCTTTGGCTTTGGCTTTCTCGCTCCATAGACGCTTGTCTCCAATTCTTTGCTCTTTTGGCTCCTTAATTTCCCCGAGCTTTATTTACTACCTAAAAACACAAAATTAATTAGTACAAATATTTATTCTTGAAAACAAAGAAAATACAGAATTTGGGATAGTATCTGATTTCTGAGCACAAAAGATGAGTTAAATGCCAATAAATAGATGTAGAAATATGTAATATTTGGCACTCATCAGTTAATCAATCAGTTATTCAAACTTAATTTAAGATGGTTTTTCAATTTGATGTCGGTTGAACAGAATTAACTACACAGTTGATGGATTCAGGTGGATTATATTCTTCATACCTCTTGATTTTCTAGATTGTTTGGTCGAGTTCTACCAGAAATCGGAAACCGGGTTGAGTACCTAACATCTTCCCCCGCTTTGCCTCATGTAAGTTTTTTTTTCTAGTTCTTAAGCATCGTGCCTTTATATTAGTTTGTCTATTATATGGTTATCTTCTTTGAGTTGGGAAAGGTTTATTTATCGTGTTCACAGTCCTTGGTTGCTTCAAAATCGCAGTTCACCTCATACTCACTACTGTTCAAACCACCTTGTTGTACCTTAACCCTCTATAAACCAAAACCAATTACAATAGTTCCGACAACAGCACCTTGTTTGATGAAATCACAATCAACTTCACTCAAATCTGGATGCTATCGTTTATCAGAAACAACACTAAAAGTATGTCCCTCTGTTTTAATCATGTCAATCCTCATACGTATAATGAGTTCCCCATCAATCCCCTGGCTTTCAAAAGGATCCACAAATGGAGCTCCGAACCGATAAAGGTAAAGATGATTAAATCGCTGGCTACACAATTCCTTCTTTTTTATCAGGATAATAAGATTTTTAATCAACGAAGAGAAGGTAGTTGGATACCAAAACTGGAGGAGAAATCATATCAATGGGTAATAGTTCATCCACAACACGTTCAAGGTCCGGAAAATTTAGGAATTGATTTGTATCCTAATCGAATCAGGGGAAACCATATTCAAAATGCTGTATACGCGGGATATTGCAAAGAAATTTCACTCTTGTTCAAGTGTTTTACATGAAAGAAGACGTTACTTTCTCTATCTTAAGCTCACCCTTCACTGAACAGCCTTGCCGAGTCATGGAAAACCCGGGTTATGGAATCAGAATACATCCCACGCCGGAACACTAGGGAATTTCGACCCGGTACACAATGGATTTTGTTTTTTTTGGCTGAGCTGCTTGAGCGAGTCAAAGGATGTCTGGGATGAAACGAAAGACAGCTCACTCGGGATGACTCATCCGCTTCGATTAGAGATAAGGAAGACCTGGATTAACATAGCTATGGTGGGGACATGTCAGGTCTTGGGACGCGAGCCTGTCTTTTTTTTCTGATTCTATGTCTGTCTCATTTGTTGTCTCTTCTAAAGAATGTAATATGGGTCTTGTTGGACGACATGTGGAGCAATATGGACGGGAGATTATTGGATGAATAATGAATGACCAAGTGGCGCAACTGTTTATTATTAACACCCAAAATCCATACCACGTCTTACCAGAACTCGAGGGTATGCACCAAGGCACTATCAAATATGGTAAGGACATTTCATACCATGCCTTACAGGAAATGTCAGGGTTACACACAGGTTTACTCATCAAATATGGTAAAGTCAAGTCAACGGTCATCCAATCAACAAGCAGGCCAAGCTGTATTACACCCCCGATCAAACCGATTCAAAGGCAACCACAACCGAGATCGGACTTCTCAACTGTCGAAGAGGACCTCATTGGCACCCTTTGTGGAAAAATGCGAGATGTTGGCAAAACCCAACTCTCGCACATAAAATGAGTGATGACTGGGGGGGGCTGTCAAAGGAAACTACATAGTTTGACAGTCCAAATTCAGCGCGAACTCGCGTATAATGTTCGGTTTACTCATCCTTTATTGTATATAAATAATTGTACTTTAGATCTAGGTTCAGGTTATGGTCTCTCCATGGGGTCATTATGCAGGCTATGTTTACTCTAGACCACCACGGCGCTACACCAACAACTCAGCTCCGCGCCATCACCAACATCACCAGCAACCACAACATGGTCTTTATCATGCCCTTTCATGGGATCAGTCTGCAGGCTCTGATTACTCTCGGCAAATGTGATGCGACATCAACAACTCAAATAGTCGATGTAACTTTGCCAACCACTTTGAGAAAGACCGTAATCATCAACCCGTATTTACTTTTGTATTTTTTCCTTCCGTGTCTTTAGTCAAGCTTATTAGTAGTACTAAGGATAGTTCAGAGTCTGCGGAACATCAACAATCAGATTGCTTTATGCAAGTTTCACATCAACAACAAGAACAAAAGGTGCTCACAGAAGGTGGGGATAGGATCCACACACCACAACACAGTAGCAGCAGCAAGTACCAATCCACCAATCAATCGGCTACACAACCATCGTCAACACCCTCGGATCACTTCAAGGTTCACACTATGAAGTATTTGTCAAATCTCGGGCTATTCTTATGGATAGTCATTGAAGAAGGTTTCAGAACCTTCACACTATGGATCTACCACCACCACATCATCAACAACTACTGGGCTAGCTGTAAATGTTGTGTTCTACACCAACTGTGGATGCAAACACCAGGATCAAGAAATAACCAAGATTCTGACGAAACTATGCAGGTAACAAGGATCAAAACAGGAATCAAAAACCGCAGGAATTTCCACGCTATCAAGGAGATAAGGTTTAATCGAACAAGACGGTCAGAAGTTAATGCTTATAATTGGGATTTAGTTAGGCTAATGTTTAATTACTCAATTGTAAAGACTGGGAATGCCACATGCCCTGACTATGTAACCCTTGACAATTCGAGCCTTTAAATAAAAATTTCTCCTTTTCAAAAAAAAAATAAAAAATAAAAAATAAATCTTGTGGATCTTGATGATAAATTGCTACTAGTAGTTATGTCATTTACTATTTCATGATCCTCTTTTTGTCCTTAAATCAGCCCCGAAGCCCGGTCATTTGCGGCACCGATAATAATTTTTTTTAACTTAATCGATCCGGTGGAATGGACTAATCATTTGCCACAATGGATCCAACAAGGGTGTAATAACGTACTTTTATTAATTAATGTAGTCTTTTCTTATGCAGCCTTCTTTCGCGTTAAAAAATATAAAATCCAACCCATTTTATGCCTGGCGAGATTGGGGTATATTCAAACTAATTGGGGTATACCCAATTTTAAATGGACACTTTTTGTGGGTTTTAGGGGAATCCTAATGGGTAAGTTACAAAACCACCCTTACCCATTAATAATCTTAATTACCCTAAATCAATTTTTATTCTCTTCATTTCATCTTCTTCTCTTCTTCTTCATCTTCATCTTCATCTTCCATCAACCAAAGCCATATAAAAATCTTCAACTTTGATTTTCCAAAAAAATTGTTGACTCTACCAAATAAAAGAAGACTATAAATGATGTTTAAACTCAAACCCATCATTGTGTTGTGTGATTTGATTGTTATATTAGGTTAGAAATCCAAAATTATGATTTCGTGTTTTTGGTCGGCAAGGTCGTAACATGCATATCTTGCCGACTTTTCATAACAACCATGGCGGCGATCAGAATTTTTCAACAATTTTACAGGTATTTTTGAATACCTTCTTAGGCCAAATACTGACGAAAGGGTATTTTTGAATACCTCATAGGCTAAAACAATGGGAAGGGTATTTTTTGAATACCATGCCTACCAATAATTTTTTATGTCATCTCTTGTATGTCAAAAAACAAAAGTCGGCAAGGTCGACGATGAATACCATTTTTTGAATACCATGTCGACCTCGCCGACTTTTCATACTTTCAGAACTGAAAGTGTTGATTTATTCTTTGATTTTGAGTATGATTTATATAACATTTGCAATCCCCTTTTTAGAAGTATTTCGGTTGTGTGCTTCATTTTCGTTGCAAGAGATATTCTCAAAAAAAAAAAAAAAAAAATCATCAAAAATCATCCCACAAAAGTTCAATCAAAAACAAAATTTCATAACTTAAAATTCATAAGTTTTAATCTATTCAATCAATTTAAACTTAATTAATTAATCTAATCAAAATTTTAATGTTAATTAAACGAGGACAATTTTGCCATTTAAAAAATACAAGGTTAAGGGGTGGCTTGGTTTTACTTCAAAATGACCCTATTTTATTGGGTAAACCCCAATCTCGCCAGGATTTTATGCAGCCTTCATAAAATGTAAAAAACCCATTAGTTTGAAGAGTTACCAACCAGGAAACGTCACCAATACGCTGCACGAAATATTGTAATTTTGGATAATTACAAGATACAAATAGTAAAAAATAAAAATAATTTTCTCCCGTGGGATTGAACCTAGGAGGCTAAGAACTATCATGACTCATGAGATCCGTATGACTAGTTGATGATGGGCGTATTCGTTTCCGAACCGTTGATGTTTACACGTAAAACAAGATGGATGGTTGTGGGCCCAATAAATCAAAGATTTTACTGAGGTGTCGAGTTGTTATATGCCTCTTGAGCTGAGTCTTCAACCGACCTACTGTTTATCAGCCTTAATTAATTAATTTATTTATAGAATTTTAATATTATAAGGAAATTGTTTGTTTTTTTAGAAATACATTGTTTTTCATCTTCTTTTTATTTTGTCGAGAGACGTGAGAGAAGGAAACAAACAAACAAAAGGGTAAAAAAAAAAAAAAAAAGGAACCCTAATTATTAGGGCAACAAAACATCTTCTTCTAGAACCTCAACCACAACCACCGCCTCCTTCGTTTTCCTTTTCTAAATCTGAAACCCTAAAATTATAGAAATCCTGTCCCTTCTACAACCATCAAAATCTGTATCTGTTTTTAAAATAAGTTTTGTATCATAAGCTATTTTGTGTATAAGATTTTTAACGATTTTTTTCCGGTCACCGGCAGATCTAGATCCGACCACAGTTTTTTCTTCTTCTGTGATTTCTGAGTTGTTTTTTTTAAAGCTTGATTTTCTTCATCATCATGGTTGTTAATGGAAGACCTATTAAAAGGATGAAGAGAAGAGTTACTGCAGATCTAAAAGATTTCTTGACTTTTCCGTCTGCTTCCGATGAGTTTTCCGGTGACTTCGACGGTCCATTCCGATCTAATATCATTTCGTTCTTAAAAAACTATGCTCAAATTTCTCCACCAGTTTGTCTATTCCCACACTTACTGGTTTGGCAGATTACCTTTCGAATCGGTAACTTGAAAGAAGATCCAGATTCAACACCTGCTGTTGTAACCTTAGATGTTGTTGAAGAAGATGTTCCTAAATCCAGATCTGTCTATTGCGACAATTGCAAAGTTGTTGGTGAGTTAACTCACTGTATTCCTTGTCCGATTCCTTCTTTGTTTTGTTTTTCTCCGGCGCCGGGATCTGACCCTTGATGTGATCATAGTCAACGTTTCGTTAATTCTTAGTAAATTGTTTTCCAGTGGGCCCAACACCGAATTATCTTACCTAATCTAATCAGATGACATGCCACCTATATTACCTTATCCTTGTCATCTAAAAGATTCGATCTGTACCACAACTCCAAACTCCAGCACGTGTACTCTGACTTATTGACTTAGTCAACCACGTAGACTAATGACTAAAATCAGTGGACCCAATAATAACTCTATAGCCCTACACAAATCGTAAAAATAAAAATCCAGGGTGACAATTGTTTTCCATTTTACAACTCTGATAAATTTGATGCTTATATTTTCAGGTTGGAGTGGACATCCAGTATGTGCCAAGCGTTACCATTTCATAATTAGGTCAGGACTATACAGTTCAACCGATGGGTACAGTAAACCATGTGCCAGCTGTGGTGATATACTGCAACTTCCTGATTCTAGGTGCAAGTCATGTAATTATGTGATGACCAAAGATGAACTGGAAGACTGGGTTTATCTTCAGTTGGGAACAACAACTCATCTGTTGCATGGTGTTGTGCATTCAAATGGTTTTGGTCACCTTCTTAGAGTTAATGGTAAGGAAGGAGGGTCAAAGCTACTCTCTGGATGTGATATCATGAATTTCTGGGACCGATTATGTACAACACTCAGAGTCAGGTTAGGAATTTTTCACTTATATGCTTTCACTATAATAATTGTTAGTGTTACTGTCAAGAGTGGTGTTAGTGAAATCTACTTGGAGATTGTATATCATTTTTCAAGATTAAGCAACTTCCTCAGGCTTAAAATGCTTTAGTATTCAACCTGAACAGTAGTGTAAAATCTTATCCCACTTCTTTCTTTTTTATTTATATATTCTCTCCCATTCAAAACAGGAAGATCAGTGTAATGGATGTCTCGAGAAAGTACGGTTTGGAGTATCGTCTGCTTCATGCTATTACCAATGGGCATCCTTGGTATGGTGGATGGGGTTATGAGTTTGGTGCTGGAAGCTTTGCACTCACAGCTGATACTTATAAAAAATCAGTAGAGAACCTGTCCAAGATACCCCTTTCCCTATTTCACTCCGAGTCGCGCAAGCCTAGAACCCGACTGCATAGTGTCATATCTTTCTACCAATCATTGTCAGAGACTCAACTTTTAACTCTGAGCGACTTGTTTTGCTTTTTGATGAGGCTGATCCGAAATGCTGACAAGCAGTCACCAGCTGATACTGACAAGAAGCCCAGGAATTCTTCCTCGTGGACCAAAGAGGACAGTGAGCATGTTGAACAGGCTATGATCAAGGTTCTTCGAGCTGTTGGTGGGGATCGATGGGTTTCCTGGCGCTCTCTTAAAGGTGCTTTGTACAGAATAGCATCATCAGAGCTTCTTGATTATTGCCTAAAGGATTTGGGAGGAAAATTGGTTCAAGAAGGCATGGTTTATTCTCGCTGCAACCCTGATACTGATGCTTTGGAATATAGGTACGCCAGTAGGAAACCTCTATCTCTTTTTTTCTTCACTCGTTCTCAATTCAACAACTACTCGATCTTACTTTTGGAGCCCTATTTCCTTTTTGCAGGCTCAACACAAGTCAGGATATTTCTGAGGACATGAGAAGTGAAATTGCAAAAAGCCCAACAAAAGATCATCTCTTACGTGACTTGAAATTTCTTTACGCCTCCCTGTTAGACCCCAAAACAATGGTATGTGACAGACCCATAAGAACAAGTGAAATTGCAAAAAGCTCAGCAGCGAAGCTCCTTGATTGCAAACAGTTTGTGAAAGATTACAAACCTGAGAAGATTGACGTGGTGAATCCTTTTGCTGTCCGTGTTTTATGTGAGGTGGAGCTTATTGACCACCCCAAAGACTACGCAGCTCCACCACCTGAGTTGATCCTTTTGGCCTCGAATGCAACATTAGCAGATATCATGACTGAGGCCGCAAAAGCTTTCCAGGAAGTGTATCTTATGTTTCAAAGGTTCAAAGTTGAGGAAGTTATTAGCCCAGTTACTGATCAATTTAAAAATGAGTCAAGTTCCCTGATACGAGTACAAGGGAGGTGCCATGGAAACCTTGTCCATCTCTTTGGGACTGAGAGAGGACTTGATGAATGGACTGTGAGTTGTGTGTGTGGAGCCACTGATGATGATGGTGAGAGAATGCTTGCATGTGATGGGTGTGAAGTATGGCAGCATACAAGATGTGCTGGTATCGATGACTCTGATGCAGTCCCAGATCAATTTGTCTGTGGCAGATGCGCTAATCTTCTAAACTCTTCTCTTCCCACAAGTGGCATTTACAGCTGCAAGGATGAATATGTCTCCGATGATAAGTCCAGCAGGAGAGATGGAAAAAACCTAACAGCTGTTGTTCGATGAAGTTTCATTCTCCTAAATGTACAGTGGAAAAGGAAAAAGGAGATGATCTTCTAGTTTGAATGTACATGATGACCTAATGTGATATTCTCAATTTATCCTGTCTCTTTTTTATTCTACAATGCCTTTTTTATGGCTTTCGGAAAGAAAGAGGTATCCGGAGATTTGATTAATTGTCACCTTTTCTTTTTTGTTGCCATTCCGTGGAGCAACTTGTTCTGAATAGGAGCAACTTGTTCTGAATAGCTGCCGTAGCTGTAGCGTTCGAGTTCCTTGCACCTGGTGGCAAAATCCCAGTGCCAAACTCCCAATACCAGCTTTTCTTTAGAATCACCTAAGCTTAAGAAACAAAGGGATAATATGTTAAAGCAGTTAATATTAAATTCAACATGCATTATTGACAACAGTGGCAAACAAAGTCTTCAATGCAACAAGGGATGATATGTTAAATAGAATGCGCATGTCCTGGAAGTGACATTGTATTTAGGAACTCGAAGTGACTTTAGACAAGTGGCTTTTCCTCTAATTCATTTCAATATTCTTTTCTCATGCATCATTACATCAACAGAATAGGACTACATAAGAAGATGGCATTTCTTGGTCGCTCGACAATCAAAATTCATAGTGAGCCGCTTCACTTCCTCTTTAGGTTAATAAAGCTAATGGCTTTCTTCACCATTACTTTCAAACAAAGTGCAAGGATTTACTGCTTACCGCCGATACAATAAGAAGATCCAGGATCTGTGTTGCGAACTGTTGGTTGAGCATGTTGCCAACTGGAGTTCAACAGCATCCTTAGATACTTCATATCTATCTAAAACGATAACGGATCTGGAAGATGTAATATATAGGATGACATGTACTTCATATCTATCAGATGGAAAAGAATTTATGACCCTTCCATAATTAACATAAATGCAAAATTGAATCTACTTATTGATAAAGCACATAATTTTAAACAACAAGTTTCACATCAACCACATCACTTAACTGATTAACTAGTCCTAATCACTACAAACCAACTCTTGAAATGCAGACTTTTCCAGCTTCATCGACATTCATTAAGAATTTTACAGGCTATACCATAATCTATGCAACATAAATACTGAACCACCCTTGAAATGCAAGAATAACATGTAAAAAATACGATATCAAACGAATAATGAGCTACTTCTCAGTTAATACTGGGAGTTAACAAAATTCGGTACACATCCTTTCACCCCTGGATGTTGACATCATCACTCAGAGCAGCCTATAGCACACTATTTGATAGATGATAGTTCTTGGTTGCCTGACATCACATAGGTATATGCTGTGTTGTTAACTTGATAATGGAAGTAACTGATCTAACACATATAGGGACATTGCTCTTCAAATATTATCACATAGGCCTCAACAAAGACTTTAAAAATGTGACAAGTCATACTATTCTGTATTTTCAGACACTTCTCGACATCCATCCGTTTTCTCAACTATATATCCTACAGTGTAGGTGAAAATGGTGAAGCCAACTCTTGTTCACTGAGACTACAATTTGTCCAATAGCATAAGAAAGTATGATTTTTGCGGCCAGTCATGACTAGTTACACGAAGAAAATAAATCAGCACATAGGTGAATATGATACCTTGTGACACAAACTAACTTGAAAAAAGAAGACACCATTTATCATGCTAAAAACAATTACTACTAAATACCTAATCAGGCAGAACTTAACACAAAAGAAAAACAAAGTGACAGGAAAACAATTATTTCATCAATCTAATCCAAATCCTCATTTGTGGTAATACCAATACAGGAAATCTAAACCAGATAACCCGAATGAGTAGGATACCTAAAGAGGATGTCGAATACTAACACTTTGGCCGAGGAAAATACATAAAAACAATAATTGTAATATCAGGGTAAAAATTAGACAAACAGTTGCACACAAACGTTTTACATAACAATCAATCAAAACCCTAATTACACACCAGCTCAATTTGAAAAACCTTCATCACAAGCAACAAACATCCATTCATAATTAAAAAGGTAAATTACAAACATGAAAATTGAATATCTAAAGATATAAACATGAATTTGGAATTTCCATGTTCATAGAGAATCCCAAATTCTCCACTGCAATCAAATTATCAATCGAAAACAAACGGGATATGAAAGTTCTCCCAATTAATAACCAAACCAATACTTACAAAAATAACAATTAACTTACCTCAATTTGGCAGTGAATTAAAAAAAAAAGTTTCTTGTTTTGATTTCATTGTTCTGCCCTAAAAATTCAACCTTTATCAACGCCATATCTGTTCTGCCTCTATTATCTCTCTTTGAAGTTTAAATAGTTGAGAGTTATTGTTATCTTTTTATTGGGAAGAAAATAACTTGTCTGGTTTACCCAAGTGCGTATTTTCTTTTATACCAGTATCAAATTGTGCGCCACATTTTCTACCCTAGAGCTGCGCCACATAATTCTTCGCCGCGGTGCCGATTTTTATGTCCGAAATAAGTCGCGGACAACAAAGATAGTGTAACCTCGGCAAAGACTAACCTTAGTTGATTTAACGTTTCCACATAAATCATGAAAGCTATTATTGGGGAGTTACATTCCAATAGAAGGTCTTCACTTGGATTTCTAGTGACCAGAAAATTGGTTATGGGTATTCTTGATTCAATACCAAATGTCTAAAATAACCTTCAACTAAAATCAAAACCTAATTCTCATTCAAAGATCAGCTCCTCCTCCTCCTCTTCTTCTTCTTCTTCTTAACTTTCTCTCCTTCATCAACCATAAATCATTCCCTCGTTTTTTTTTTTTTTTTTTTTTTTTTTTCATTTCACCATCTTCGATCAATCGATGGTTCGAAAAACTTATAATCGTCGATTGAATTCTCTATTAAAGGTGCAGAAGAAGCATATTGATAAAACTGATGGTTGTACATCCTTCTTCTTTCAATAAATTTTCTCTTCTTATATAAAAAAAAAGAACTGATGGTAATCAACAAACCAGTTGCATCTGAAATGGTTAGATTGATTGAAACAGTAGAAAAATTAGGTTTCAGAACCAGTTACGGTTGGGTTTTCCTCAAAAAACCACCAGAATCGTTTACGTTTGGTTCGACCAAAAAAAACCTAGTCAGAATCGATTTACAATTAGGTTCGATCACAAAAACCAGCCCAGAATCGATTTACGTTGGGTTTCGACCAAAAAAACCTAGCAGAATCGGGTTTAAAATTGGATTTTCCTAATTTTACCTAGTTACGGTTAGGAGTTCATCATCACCTAACCGTAAATTTGTCTTACGATTGACTATGAAGGAAAAACCCAACCGTAAACCGCTTTGAAAATTCAATTTTTTTTTACTTACTTTCATCAATTTTGAGAAATAAAAAGAACATTGGTTGGGTCATTTAAAATCTAGGGTTTTAGTTTGAAAAAAATCTCCAAAGTTTCTCATTTTTTTCAACTTTTTCTTTCCACCAAAATCACTTAATATGATTTTTTATCACTAATTATATAAAAAATCTTATCAATCTAATAATTAGTTAATTAGATTATTAGCACTAGCCATATAAGGGTTGTTTAGTCATTATAAAATTATTTTAGATAAGGGGTTTTCGAAATTACTTATGAATGACCCGTTTTTGTCCTATTAAGTGAAGCCCTTATATTAGAATGTGACGCCCCAATAATAGCTTTCTAAAACATAGCACTATAGGAGTACAATTTAACCTTCTTTTTTTTTGTTGATGAAAAGTACAATTTAACCTCAATAAACGCATATAGAAACTAACCACGTTGGCACCAGTTAGGTTTTTCGTGACCATGCTGGCACCTGTTTGTTTTTTCGTGACCATGCAAGACATTGCAGAGGCATCAAAAAAACATACCCAACAGACTGCGTAGATCCGGAAAAAGCAGAATGCAGAGCAGTACGTGAATCTTTATTATGGACCAATGCTCTGCAGCTTAAGAGAATCAACATTGAATCTGGCTAATTCTATCAATAAATCTTTTTGTTATAAAAAAATATATTTGTAAATCTTTGTGGTTGGCTAGTTCTATCAATAAATCTTTTTTTTTTTTTTTTTTGAAAAGGAATAAATCTTTTTTTGTTATAAAAAAAATACATATTTTTGGTACGAAAAATAAAATAACCTTAATAAATGCCTATCTCTGAGACAAAAAAAAATAAAAAAAAATAATGATTTTATCGTTAATTCATTTGGCGATGTTATTAATTTAGAGAGTATTTTCACATTCAAGAAATCAAATTCATATTCATACTTTACTAGAAACTTTTTATTGACATTCACTTTGTCTAGACACTAAATTATTAATAGTCCAAGTTCAATCCCTAAAATGCGTGGTGGATAATTACTACTAGAAATCACCTAGGAAATTAAGATTAGATATTAGAAAAGATACCTGGCCTCTTAAATGATCAGGGTGCAGGGTTTAAATACATAATACTTTTAATTTTGCTACCATGGCTTGGAGGATTGATAAGACTACAAATACAATTGCAAATGAAAATTGCAGGATTCAGTCAGATGAAAATGATGGTCGCTAACCAAAAATTGGTCAATTAGAAAAAAAAAATCGGGGTTACTAATATAATTTTTGATTTACGCGATGAAATGGGAAGAACATCTTTTGAACTATCCTCACGAGAATGATGCAGTTATTGAATCGCCTATAAACGAAGAAATTATCGGGTTTGTGATAAATGTTGAAAATGATCTTAAACCAAAAAATAGTAATGTCATACTAAACGAGTCATCAGAAGCGTACATTTAAACATAGTCACCATAAAAACTATTTGCTACAACATGAAAAATATATTCCCAAAAAAAATTAAGGTTGGAATGCAACTTGGTTTAAGCGGAAGGTGGAAGGAAAAACAACAAACTTTAAATGCATTTATTTAGAAGAAATGACTTCTTAACAATTTAAAAGTCCACATTTCTTGGATGCTGGTTGACATAGTGAAAAGACGAGGGTACCAAGTTCACCACAATCTTTTCGATATCCAGTTATAAGTCTGATACCTTGTGTGATATAATATAGATAGAGACTGTCAAGAAGATGACAACAACAAGGTATATACTTGGTATATAGTATTAGTTTGATAAAGTTTTCTTATCAGTAAAGAGATTATCAAAAAAATTCCCTCGATTTCCAAACCACTCACCCCATGAAGATATGACGTTTAAGCACCAGTTCAAAATAGAACTCTCCCCCTGTGAGTTGTTATTCCCTGCAAGACAAAAGAATAACAAGCAAGACAACCTTTACCAAAGAAAGGTCGAACAGGTCATAGCTATTATGTGCCAATAGTAAAAAGCTAAAACCGAAACTCATATGTATACTAAATACACAATTTATGAAATATAAATTGATAATCGCATAATTGTGACTTCACACATGAGTTTGATCAATACCTACTTATGATTATTTGATAAAGCAACCCAATAGGTTAGTTATGAAACTTGCTATATCAGAAAGCCACACAATCATAAGAGATATACAATATTATGAGATCGGTACATTAAGGTTAATAAAAAACGAAACTGAATCTCATAAACCAAAAGCAAAACAAAGAGAATCAATCAGATTAAGCAATACAATCGTAACTATAAAAAAAATGACATTAAGGATTTAAAATAAAAACTTAATTATTTGATAGTTTCTTTTAGATTCTTTTTTTTTTTTTTTTTTTTTTTTTTTTTTTTTTGGAAAATCCTTATATTTTATGATTGATATTTAGTTAATCATTTGTGAAATTACTACAATAATCAAAAGAAATCACACAAAACTATTGGTTGGCAACCTAGGAACAAGCTGGGCACCAACCCCCCTCTGAATAGCAATACCTACTCTATGAAAAGCAAAACTACCATAACCACTACTAGCATCATTACTAACAAGACAATTCTTCAGACGTTTAAAAAAACATAAAGTATCTTCGCCGAACTCACCCAAAGTAGAGAAGGCCAAGACCCCGAGACCATAACCAAGTGAAGTGCACTTGTCCAGATATTTAGCACGCTTCCTTGAAACTGCTTTTGAAATGGCTTTCCCTGGGACAAAAGAACGAACACCATCACCAGCAAAGGGCGAGACAACCGTAACATCCATGCAGACATCTTGCCCGTTTTCCCAGTTGAGAACGAGAATATCGGCAGGCCTCAAATCTTCATCCTCATCTGAAACAATACCCAGATAAACCTCCTTGCGGGCAGGTACACTAGCCTTGTAACAAATATCGACAGTAATATCACGGACAACATCATGTCGAAACTTACTTCCAACATCTTTAGCACAATGAAGCGCATGGTCTCCAAAAATGTCCATAGATTTGTTGCAACTGGTGCATAAGCCATTCTCAGCAAATTTTTCTTTTAGATAGGAAAAATTTGTACAAAGTCTATCCTAGATTTTCGTGAGTCCTCAAGGGAGTATTGATGACATCACTATCAAACTCAAGATCCAAACTCTTACAAGAATATCCCTTTTCATTAGTATGATTGTTCATCTCAAGCAATTAAGGTTGAAGATCAATAAGCATCTCTTTTGAATCCTTGAGCATATGTTCATAATGCTTGATACTCTCTTTGACAGAAACAATCTGTTTTCTTAGAGAATCTTGTTGAACCTTCAATTGTTGATCATCTTTTGTTTCATTTGTGATTAATTCATAATCTATATATGATTACAATGCTAAATCACCAAAAGATGACAAAGTCTCTTTCACTGATTTCTCCATTCGATATCCGATAAGACTTCTTTTTGGACAAGATGTAAAAATATATATCGAAAATAAGAGAAAAATAACGAATAATTTATTTTGTTTACGAAAATATAATATATATTCCAATCTTAAAAGATTTTAATGAAAGATAATTAGAACACAATAATCTACGTGAATATAGTTTACCTGATTATGAATATATTTCTACTTCCTCACGATCATGAACAGGGCAACAACTGAGGATGCATTTTTCTAAGACAATCAATTTGTGTTAGGATGAGAGTTTATCTCACTACAGGTAACTGAAACAACCCGAGGATGATCAATGAACACAGTGGCTTGTGTTCTTAACTTATTTTGTTCCCTTTCTTTAATTTTACAGGAATCTACAATCTTTTTTCTAGATATGGTAAATTCATTAAGATCTGACTCCATCTTTTTCATGCCCTTTTTAAGTTTCTTTGTGAATTTATTATTCCGTTTGGAATCCTGACAGAAATTGATAGTGTTGCCATTTCTTCCACAGAAGGAACATATCATGAGATCTAGATTTTTTTGAGTATTGACAATTATCAATAAATCTTTTTTATTCTTCAATGCCTTTTGACAGACCAGGTTTAGCAGAGACAAATTATTATTCCTGGTACAGGTATTTCAAGTATACCCAATACCACACATGTTACCAAAAGTCTTGTCCAAATAGCATAGCCGAGACTTTACTAGAACTACCTGAGAGACGTTTTAAGTCACCTTTTAAGATGTCAATCTCTCTATCTTTTAGAATAATTGTGTCGAAAAGTTTTTCTTGCTCAATTTTTTCCTCTCGAGTCTTATCAGACAAAAAATTTCTTAAATTGTCCAGTTCCCTTTTCAATTTTAGATTTTCCTTGATGATCATATCAAGATTAGCTAGACAGTATTTCAGAAGTTGATCGAACTCTTCCATGTGACAACTGCTAGCTTCGAAAAATAATGCATCACAATCCGACGTTTCTTCATAAGTTTTATCCTTAGGAATATCATCAAGGGTAGTGTGATATGTTCTCTTTCCTTTATAGGTTCTCTTGTTGGGACAACTTTTGGCCATGTGCCCAAAACCGTGACATTTGAAGCATTTGATTTCATCATCATCTTCAGACAAAACTTCTTTCTTAATTGAAAAAAAAAAAGGTTCTTTGGATGATAACTTGATAAAGATATCTTTGTTTATCATCTTTCTTATAAGATCTTTAACACTTTGTATTAGAAGTGAAATTGTTGAATCAAGCTCATCTTCAACACATGACTTATCTTTGCGTCGGGAAAATGTTGAAAGATCATTGCCTTTTATGATAACATGTTTTTGATACCTGTATCTAGATGGTAACAATATTAGAATCTTGCATGCTATTTCCTTTTTAGAAATAGTCTTTCTAAGAGAAAAAGAGGCATTGAAAATCTTAGACAGCTTAACATGAAACTCTTCAAAGGTATCGTTATCATCCATTCAAAGGTTCTCCCAATCAGAACTGAGAGATTGAAGTCTAGCTTCATATTATAATGTGTTTCCTACAAATACTGTCTTAAAAGTATCCCAAGCTTCATTGGAAGTTTCACACGTGGAGACATGATGCTAAAGATCTCGACTCACTGTGTATTATGACATTCAAACCATTTGAATTTTGCTTGACGAGAGACCTTTCTTCATTTGAGTGGAACACTAGGCATTTATACTCAATTTCCGAAATTTCCACTTTTAGACGATCATACCCTTCAACAACTAATAACCAAGTATTGAGATTGTTTGACTAAATAAAATATCTCATAACATATTTACACCACAAATAGTTGGTACAATCAAATCTTGGCGGTGCGTTAAATGAAATCAATTCATGAGAACTCGAATTCATATCTTATAAGTTGAATCGCACCAAACACAGATTGTTAGATCTTTTCGTCATTGCCTGCTCCAATACCAATTGAAATGACGAGGGTACCAAGTACACCACAATCTTTTCAATATTCACCTATAAGTCTGATACCTTGTGTGATCTAATATAGACAGAGACTATCAAGAAAATGACAACAAAAAGGTATACACTTGTGAAATGACGAGGGTACCCAAGTACACCACAATCTTTTCGTTGTATCCTATAAGTCTGATACCAAGTGTGATCGTCTATGGAAAAAGTCGAGACAATACGACAACAAGGTATACATTTGATAATAGTTACGGTATGAAACCGATATACTATAGGATCACAATCAAGTGTATTGGATTAACGTGCTAGTGTTTTTACTTTTAATTATAATAAAATAATTATAATTGTGGAATGTGAAAGTAAATCACACAACAAGATTTCGTTAACAAGGAAACCGCAAATGCAAAAAAACCCTAGGACGTAGTCCAGTTTTGAATACTGTCAGAATTAAGTTGTTATACAAAGAACAAAGCCAACTTCGTATAGTTGAAACCAAGTAATCTACCCCTAGTTACTTAGTTCCCTCAGTATCCCCGTGCCTACAACCGTCTGCCCAACTCACATGAATCTAAAGATAGAAATCACTACCTTGAGTTGCTTTAACGATGTAAAGTCTTAAGCACTCAACTCCTTTTGATCGTATTCCGAACAATAAAGGAACAAAACTGTTTGGTAACTCCTCTATCAATCTTTTAAGAAAAGATATGTTGATTTTTGACAAAGGAACTTCCATTAAAATAAGTAAACTCCTTTGTCGGGTAAGATCAATCAAGATCCGAAATAATCAGATCTAGATTCACAACTATCAGATTCAGATATTGAAGAATACCACCAAATGATATTTGTCGATCTATACGAATACTTGATCAAATCTATCAAAAATAAATCAGATCTTAGTCGGATCCTAGCCAATCAAGATGTGTGCCTAAAGTAATATCACAACGGTACTCGTAGAGCTTCTTGATCCCAAAGAAGTCTTTAAATGAGCGGACGTAAGAGATTTCGCCTAATTAATGTACTTTCCTATCCGATATAGTATTACCAGTAATACTAGTAGTCACTCACTTAGGAAACAATGAAGTTCGCCTGGCCAAGGATAGTTTGTAAGAAGAACAAACTTTAGTATTTATAGACCAAGATTGTATGGACAACAAGGAAATTCCAAAACCGAAAGATTCTCAAGATATGCAATAAAGTACCTAATTTCGGTTTTCAAATTTCCAACTAATATCCAACCAGTAATTTTGAAATCTCTCTTTAGAAAATATCTAATATTAGTTTAACACTTAAGTGATATAGCTTTTCTAGAGATATGTTTTGATTGCTGGAAAATCAAAAACATATAATTCGAAAATCTTAATTAAAAGGATTCTCAATATTTCGGTTTGGGATCACCTTCAGTATCAAGGAATATCCATGAACAATCAATGATAAGAATCATGTACATGTTCAAATTATTTCGACATCTAGAACTTTCCTATTTAGAAAACTCTAATTCCAAACTCACACAAAACTGTAAAGTGATACTGTATGTGAATGTTGAAAATCGGTTTTGCTCTTGGAACCGATTTTACCATAACTCCCAACATAGATTAGGATCGGTTCTACCAAGTCTCCAAATATAGGTACGAATCGGTTCTACCATGACTCCCAACAAAAGCTAATCATTTCTACCAATTCTTCTAATATAGGTAGGGATCAGTTCGACCAAGATTCCCAACAAAAGGCAGCGATCGGTTCTACTAAGACTCCCAATATAGGCAGCGATCGGTTCAACCAAGATTCTCAACAAAAGCTAGGATCGGTTCTACCAAGTATCCCAAGATAGGTAGGGATCGGTTCTACCTTGACTCTCAACATAAGTTAAGATCGGTTCGACCTGAATTCCCACCTTAGGTTCGAATTGGTCATCCAAAAGATCTTCATAGAAAGTCGGACCTATTGATTTCTTTTCTATTACGAAGCAAGTTCGTATATGTACTCCCTTTAAACTTATGTAATAAAACATAGTTTCCCAGGATGAAAATCACACATATGTCCACTACACAATCAAGTAACAAGTTACATATATTATGTCGATGTCGCATTTACGAAGTTCAAATGATAAACATTATACTTCATAATTCAAAATATGCTTCCTTGAAACTTTGATCTTACTAATATGACCAAGTCTAATACTAGAAACTTTGCATGTTATGCTTTCAATCTTAAACAACTTGAAAGAAACGATATAAATGGAAATAAGTCAAGTCAGTATCACTAACCTCAAGTGGAAGGAAGATGTCGTTTTTATAGTCGATACGTCTTCGCGTTCTTCGGGTATTCAGACTAATACTTGTGCATCTCAACATTCCTAGACTTTCTAGTCTAACCTAAACGAAGTTGACTCTAGTAAATTTAATCAAGCGACTCTAATTGAGTTTTTGTTAGAGCATTGCTCGGTCGAACTCACAAGCGTTTCTATCTCAAGATTGTTTGTCAAGTTTAGGTGATCAAAACTATAAGTCTTGATTTCTAGTCTACTTATTGCTATGTCTCGGATTAGGATATAATGTGTAGTTGAGCTTAGACTTCACGGCGTTCATCGATTGAAGACGAAGATCCACTGAGGGGAGATTGGAGGAACTTCATCAACAAAAGGTATGTGGAGACTTAAACTCATCTATCACTCAGAAGTCTATTTTATTTTATCTCCTATTGAGACTAAGTCGCATAGCTATATAGACTTCTACATTATGCACATTTGGTATTTCGAGCTAAGTGTAACTCGCTTATATATTTCTCAAAATATGTGTTGGAAAGCTTTTTGCTTTAGCCATGTTCATCATTATTCTTGACGAGTTTAGTTGGAAATAATTTATTTGTTGGAAACTGAATAATGAGTCAAAAGATGATCATGTGAAAATTTCCTTGAAACATCTTACATGATTTACTTGAGACAGTCATTTGATGTGAGTCCGAAAGTTTCGTATTGATCATTCAATTATTTGAAAATTACTTGTAAGCTAATAATTTATGTGAGACATCTATTGTCGTCTTTTAAGGATGTTTCAATGATTGAAATGGGAGTTGACAATGATTAACCTTTGTCTGGATACAATACAGTATGCATACTAGTATGCAAACTGTTTGGTATGATTCAGGTCCGGAAACCTTGTTTGCATACCAGTATGCGAACAATTTTAACTGTTAGAGTCCGAGAACCAAGTTTGCATACTAGTATGCAAACGGTTCTACCTGAGTTAGGTCCGGGACGATAGTATGCGTACTGTCGGACGTGACCAATGTCCGGAACTAAAGTTTGCGTACCCGTTTGCAAACTTAGTGGTTAATGTTATAAAATCAGTTAAGTATGTTTTCATACTCATGAACAAAATACATTAATAGATTGAGGAATGCAATCTTTGCAAACCATGGCTTAATGTTCATGAATTGATTCCGGTATAAGTACTTTGTACGATTAAGAATCAATCCGATTTTGTTTCAATTGTGTCTTATATACTTCTATGAGAATATAAACAATTGAACAACTCTATGAGTAACACAATTAGATTCATTTGATTATCATTCTTGTTTGATTGATAATCATATTTTTATCTAGAATTGTTAGATGAATATGGTTAATATAAAAGTGTTCATATGGCTAACTTTGGTTAACTATTGTTGAGCCAACTCAATATACACGTTTAAGTACGGTTACCCATATCTAAATGAAAGTATATTTAATTTGTGTGTAACAAGCTAAGACCATCTTGTTAGAGCACTGCTCGGTCGAACTCGCAAGCGTTGCTATCTCAAGCTTGTTTGTCAAGTTTAGTTGCCAAAACTATAAGTCTTGATTTCTAGTCTACTTATAGCTAAGTCTCGGATTATGATAGAAAGTTTAGTTGAGCTTAGACTTCACGGCGTTCATCTATTGAATACGGAAAACTACTAAGGGGAGCTTGTGGAACTTCATCGACAAAAGGTATGTGGAGACTCATCTATCACTCAAAAGTCTATCTACTCTATCTCCTATTTGAGACAAAAGTCGTATAGCTATATAGACATCAATTATGCACATTTGATATTTCGAGCTGAGTTTAACTCGCTTTCATATTTCTCGAAATATGTGTTGGTAAGCTTTCGCTTTAACCAAGTTCATCTTATATTCTTGAAGAAAGTCAAAAGATGATCATGTGAAAATCGCCTTGTAACATCTTACATGATTTGTGTGAGATAGACATTTGATATAGACTCGGAATGTTTCGTATTGATCATTCGATCACTTGAAAATTGCTTTGAAGCTAATAGTTTGTGTGAGACAGCTATTCCCGTCTTCCATGAATGTTTCAATGGTTGAAATGAGAGTTTAGAATAATTGGATTTAAGCATAGTGTGCGTACTTGCATATATGTAATCCATGTCCGGGAACCATAGTATGCATACCCGTATGCGTACCTGTTGGTTTGTGAAAGTCCGGGATCCTAGTACACATACCGGTACGCGTACTGGCGTAAGGTTTAGGTCATGGAATTTCTGCTTAATTTGGAGGTATGCGTACCCGTCCGCATACTAGCGAACCCAAACTTAGTCCGGCCACAAAGGTATGCGTATACGTTTGCATACCTGAGTGGATGATGTTCTGAAATCAGTTTGTTCATGAACTAATACATTTATATAATAAGGAATGCAAACTTTTGCAAACCGTGGCTATAATGTTCATGACTTGATTCGAGTGAATCAGAATCGATTTTGCTTCATTTGTGTCTTGTATACTTCTAGAACTAGTTTCATTTGAGTCATTTGAACTAGTTATGGTTAAGATGAATAAGGTTGATATGAAAGTGTTCATATGGCTAACTTCGGTTAACTATTGTTGAGCCAACAAGGTGTACACGTTTAGGTACGGTTACTCATCGATAATCACGTAAATTCTACATTTTACACCCATATTTATATTAGTTAGGACTCGATATTTTGGCTAATGACATTATTTTAGTGTTTTTATAGAAAGTATAAGGAAACTCAATTATTGGAATAATAAATGGCTAAAAGAAATCAAAAATGACATTTTCTACAGCAGAGATGCACATTTATTGGCAGCCCACATTTTATGTATCTAGCAACGCCTGCTTGGCTACATTTCAAGGTTGGAAAGCATCAGTGAAACAGTGCTCTTATGCAAGCACGTGAAGTCCACTAGGAGTAACAATGAGTGGCACATGGTGCTGTTAGAGGCTAAGGCGTGGCGATCTGTCCACCAAGAGTTTAAATGTGAAAGAAAGTCTCATTTTCATTTCTTAAACAAACTGGTGTTGAAATTCCAAGCAGCTGCAGTACCAGGTGCGAGATTGAAATGTTACGGAGTAGTATAATTGGTAGAAGAACAGGGAAATAAGGATGATACTCTTGGTAGCCAGTATCTCGTTGTTGGCGGAATGAGTTCTCGGCGATAGTTAATGGTGATGCTGCGAATAAACTTGAGTAACTTGCGATACTGGTGGATTTTATTCTCTCAAGCTGCTGTTGGCTTTGGTGGAAGTAACAAGTGGAGTTCTGAATTGAAGATTAGCAGCGGCAAAGCCAGTTGCAGTAGGGAGATAATGGAGATGTCATTCCACATAAGGGTTCAGTCCGTGAAGATTCCAGTGGCATACTTAGTTCTTACAGCAACAACGAGCACTCCATGGTGGAATGGGATCTGACGAAGGAATAGGAGAAATGGAATTGATGGTTGTTTGATGTGAAGGGAGACGGATTTTCTAGCATGGAGGTTGTAGATGTAGAATATCCTACTACTACATCCAAAAGATTTCAGACGTATGCTAAGAAGTAAATAAGCAAAAGACATAGAAGAACACAAGATGTACGTGGTTCGGCATGATTACCTACGTCCACGGGGGGTTAAGGGATGATCTTATTACTTCACACAAGATTACAAGGATCCAATACACTCGACAATGCTCTCTCAACAATACACTCAACACTGCTCTATCACTTCCCTTTCTTACTCTCCAAAAGACCTTCCCTTTACCTTTCTACACGATCTCTATTTATAGTTGCAGGTGGTGATACATCGATATTACAGTGTTGAGCCTGGTGTAGCTTCCTGGATGTTCTTCTCGGGCGACTTTCTGATGCTTCAGTCGATCTCTCCTTTTGCTCGAGCCGAATCATCTAGCCGAGTGGTGTTATCACCCGATGTCGTTCGTTTGGAGGTGATCGATGTCGCCCTTCAGATTCTTGGCCGAGTCTCGCTTCGACCGAGCTTCTCTTATCTCTTCACCAACCCTGTTAGTGCATTAAATATCCTCGAACTCGATGAGCATCACATCAGAGCTTTTCTCCTTTATGTCGACCTCTCGAGCTGTCTCCATTCCTCTTTTCTCGCGCCCAGGCCTGATGAGATGATTCAGTGCTTCTAGTACTTGTTTCTCTTGGTGCTCCCTTGGCCAGGATGGTTCCACCTGTCTCTGTGGATTATTTGCACCTATATTTATGCCCCTTCTTCCACTCGTGTGATCGACACGTGGGGAAGAAACCGCCTCGTCTTCCCATGTCCTCAGTCATGCCGGGCTCGCGCCATCTTTGTTCCCCACTTTCTTCATTTGCTGCAACCGGTTTACCTTCCTCGTCGGTTACCACATGTGAGGTTTATAAGTCCGATCCTTAAACCTCATTCTCTCTTTACTTTTCCTTAGCCATTTTTTCTCCTCTCTCTCCGTTCTCCTCTGCTTTTTTCCTCGCCATTAGTTATCCTCTCCATAGGTTTCTTTCCTTCTTCCTTCACTGTCCTGGGTCTTCTCGGTCTCCGTTGCCGCTGCAATTTCCGATTCCGGTAATATTTTTACTCCTCCTGTCGTTTTCTCTACCAGCTTTCATGGCGTCTTCAACTCCTTCCATGGCGGAAAAAAGGTGCGTGAGCTATGTGTTTTCAGATGAAGACGATGTACCGCTTGATTCTCTGTTTGTTATGGAGAGCCCTTCTAGGCATGATTATCGTGCTCTAGATTCTATCTTTTCTGATAATCCTTCTTCGTTTTCATGTAGGGCTGACAAGAGAACTGCCAGAGACTTGTCGGATGAACAATTCGTCCGACAGCTGAAAGATGAATTCGATCTTCATGGCTATGACGTCAGGCTCTTGTCGGGCCAAAAAGGCGTTTTAAAGAAGGATGATGTTCTAAAGTTTCCTCACTCGGCCGAGGCGAGCATTGTCACCAGGGGTCAGCTAGATCTCGGGCTGCGTTTTCCTTTGTACGATCCTAGCCGCTCATTTTAGTACGAGGCTCTTTCTAAGATCCGCCCGTCCCGTGCCTTGGCTCAGTGGAATGGCAATACCTTTCGTATTTTGTCCGAGTGGGAGAGGCGCAGTCGAGGCGAGTGTACTCCTACTACCTGGTCTACCTACGATCCTTCCCAAGTAGGTGACTATACTCCTGCCAGTTTTGCTGATAACTATCGGAGCGGGACTGCTACCAATGGTGACCTTGCTGGTTTTGCTGCTAGCCCTCATCGCCATAAAACTCTTCCTGAGGGTGTCAAGAAGCTTTTGTTGGACGAGGATCCCGAGGGGAAAAGTTCCAACATGCATGCCCGTCATACTAGTGATGCGGCTTGGGACCGAGTTCCTTTGGCTATCTCTGGTCCCCTTCTGAGTGGAAATTTTCCTCCGTCCGAGACTTATCCCTTCTGGGTGGTCAATGTTGATCGAGTAAGTATGTTTCTTGGCTTTAGATTTATTTGATCGGCTCGGGCGACTGATAGGGCGATGTTTCAATTTCTGTGTTTTTTCAGTCCAAGTTCCAGAACGTTCCTTCTGATTCTCTCGTTCTTCGCAAAAGGGATAGGGGTTCTGGCGCAGGGGCCAAGGAGGAAACATGGAAGGTAACAAATATATTACTCCTTCTTTGCAAAGACATGTACTTTCCCTATTTGTTGCCTTGAATGGTTCTCGACATTGGCTCATGCGCAGGCCGAGGGTCGATGATCCGGAGGTGCTTTGGCGAGGGATGGTGAGGATCTCGAGGATCGGCTGCCTTTATCACATTTCATGAGGAAGTCGCCTTTAAAACTTCTGATGTTTCATCTACCCTTGTAGGTGGGAAGCCCAGTGGAAAGGGCAAGGAGACTAAGGGCGATTTATGCGTCCCAGAAAAAAAGAGTGCCCCAGCAGTCAGCTGGTAGAGGGGTTGTTCTTGCCGATGGTGTTGTGTATCTTGAGTCTGATGGTGATGATGATGATGATCTTTTTGATGGAGAGTACGAAGCCGATGGTGATGAAGAGGAGCCGAAACAATCGGAGAAGTCTGGTGGAAATAATGTGGGTACTCGGGAAGTAGAGAACACCACTTCTGGGGGTGAGTTTCTAGAGCCCCTTTCTCCTGTGGTTCCTAATTCAGGGAGCAGCACCTCTTTTACTGTCTCAGGCCCTATGTGCAATTCCCTTGGAGCTCTTATTTCTCCTGATTTTGCCTCGCTGTCGGATGAATATATGATCAAGGCGGTCTCATTGTATGATGCCGGCCTGAAGAGTACTTTTGACCTGCTGGTGAGTTGTGTTGATCAGGTCATGCATTCATGTTATAGGGTAAGTGCTAATGCTGTTGGTGTTTGTAGGATGTCAATCGTTCGTTGCTAAACGCTGCCATTCAGCGTAGGGAGGTTGCCGAGAGAGAGAATCTTCGTCTCTTATTACAGCAAGAGCGCAAGCGATCCCAGGGGATGGAAAAACGACTAGCCGAGACCCAAGGTAGTTACTTAGCTTTCACGTGTTTATGATTGATTCTGTAGTGCCAATATCCTGAGTTTAGTACTGCCTTCCTAGCCGAAACTTCTAGTGCGGAGGCCGATGCTGCTACGAGGTATCGTTTGTTGAAGAGAGAAATTAATATAGAACGGGATCACGTGTCGAATTCACAACAGAGGATTGTCAACAAGGATGATAAAATAGATCGTCTAGAGACCGAGATTGAGGGTCTGCAGACCCAACTGCATCGTTATGAGACTTTTGAGTATGTCCCCGAGGAAATTGATAATCTTAGGGCGAGCTTAGCTCGGTTCCAAGGTATTGCCGCCGATAAAACACTGTTGGCCGATAACTTAGAGAGTCAATGTGGTCGGCTAAGGCTTCAGGTTCGAGACTTGCACGCAGATCGCCTTCGGATCCCGGGGAGAAGAATGATGCCGAGAAGTGTAGCCAAGAATCCCTTGAGAAGCTCAGAGAGTCCAAGAAAGTTTCTGAGGAGTTGGAGTGGGTTCGCGCTCAATTATCAGGTTTGCAGATAGCCCATTCCCGGCAGAGGGCCGAATGGAGTGATCATAATAAGTACTGCGCCCTCTAATGAGTTTAACGAACAACGATATCTAGAACTTTCTTCAAAGATGTCTTCTCTCGAGTGTAGCTTGTCTGAGTCTGAAGAGACCATTAGAGTAGTTACCCCTTTATTGGAAGGTGGTGTGCCTTGTATTTTGTTTTCCTTGTCATTGTCTTAGTGCTGTTATTATGTAACTGACCGCTCTTGTTGTTTTGGCAGCCGAGCAGAGGAAGGTGGCATCATTGGAAGAGGAGAATGCCCGATTGAAGGGGAAGGAGTCTCAATTACTCGAGCGGGTAGCCACTGCCGAAGCGGCGTCGATGCAGCTGACACAAGATCTCACTGCTGAAAAGGCGAAGTTTAATGATGATCTCGTTGCGAAGGTCAAAGCCGGTGTAAAGGCGGTTCTTGATAAGAAGTGAGCCGATGCTGCTGCTAAGAGGGCGATTCCGGGGCCGGTTCCTTCTAAAGAGTAAGCTTGTATTTTGTAGCGCTGCGTCGCTATCTTACCCTTTGCCATGGGTTGTAATCCGTTCGAACACCTTTAATTTATCGTACACTTTTTTAATGGGGTCTTTGCGTCATGATTTGGTTGTTTTTCTTGCTATCCTACACTATTATGCATGTTACCGTTCTTATTTATGTTACGCCGACGATGTGTGGTTTATTTTTGCGACTAAGTGATGTATACCGCATAAATATGAGTAGATCGGTTAAGCGTAAACGCCGTTTCTGTCGAACACACTCAACAGGGAGGGTCATCGGGCCCAATGCCATGTCCCGATTGAGGTATCTCATCACCGTCTTTATAGATCTAGTGGCAGGGTAGTTGGTCCTTCCTAGTTTCTATGGGATCGATACCCCAAGAAGTTATGAATTAACTTTCTTGGGCAAGTGATTTCGGCCACTTGCGAGGGGAGCAATGTTGTCTGCTCGATTGACGAGTACTCATGCCTCGACAATCGGCCACTGGCTTCCAACCACCAGGGCCCTAAGGCTACCTCGGCACTTGCACACCGCCGTCGCCCGAGTTCGAATAGCCCGTCTTAGTGTAAGTCGCCCGGCACTTGCACAATGCCATCGCCCGGTTCGAAACGACCATTCGAGTGTAAGCCGCCCGACACTTGCATAATGCCATCGCCTCGGGTTCGAAACGGCCATTTAGACGCAATTGTCACATTTCCAACCCCACGTGCCTTTCAAGGAAATAGCTGACAATGTATTATACCTGTTGTTAGGGGTGATATAGCTTTAATCGCTTAGCATTCCATGGTCGTGGCTCGGGTGTTCCGTCTGGTTTTAGTATCTTATATGCTCCTTCGCCGACTTTCTCAACAATGGTATAGGGTCCTCCCCACCGTGCTGCTAGCTTTCCGCCTTTTTTATCACGCTCATAACTGGGTAGATCCTTTAGTACCAATTGCCCGGCTGGAATTATCTTGGTCGGACCCTCTTATTGTATTCTCGTTGTATTATTCGCTGGTAATTTTCCATCTTTTGTAGGGCCATCTCTCTTGTTTCTTCTAGGTCGTCGAGCTTGGCCAAGATAAGATCCGCCGAGATGTTTCGCCTCCATGCTTCGGTCCTTGTTGTAGGTATCATCGCCTCTGTCGGGAGGATAGCCTCAGTCCCATATGTTAGCATGAAAGGTGATAACCCGGTTGCCTCTCTGCGAGTTGTCCTATATGCCCATAAAACGTTATAAAGTTCCTCACACCATTCTCCGTATTCTCCATCAAGCTTCTTTTTCAAGTTGTCGGCGATGGTTTTGTTTGTGATCTCGGCCTATCCGTTACTCTGAGGGTAAAGGGGTGTGGACTTACTCTTTCGGATGTTGTAGGTATTGAACAACAAGTCGATATTCTTACCCTGTAACTGTTTTCCATTGTCCGAGACGATTGCTGCTGGTACTCCAAAGCGACATATGATGTGTTCCCAAATGAATCGAAAAACATCCCTATCCCGGATATACTTCAATGGGGCAGCCTCTACCCATTTAGTAAAGTAGTCGGTAGCCACGATCAAGTATTTTCTCTGCCCCGACCCGACATGTAGCGGTCCCACGATGTCGATCCCCCATTTGGCGAAGGGCCACAGACTGATTACTGAGTTTAACGTCACTGCTGGTGCATGTATCTTCTTGCCGAATTTTTGACACTCGTCACAAATGAGGGCCATATGCTTTGCATCCTCATTCATGTAAGGCCAGAAATATCCCATAGTCTTGGCCCGTGCTGCTATGCTAAGGCCCAAGCTGTGATTTCCTGCGGCCCCATAATGCAATTCGTTCAAGATAGTGTGCCCCTCTTCTTTACTTAGGCACCTTAATAATGGTCCTGTGTATGATTTTAGACAGAGTGCCATCTCGGAGCTCATATGCAGCTGCCTTGCTCTTGATTTTGTTGATCTCGGGTCGCCCCTTGGGCAGTTTTCCTGTTTCAAGATACTCGTGGATCGGTTTCCGCCAGTCATCGGCCTTATACTGATCGGTAGTGGTTGCTGCTACATGTGCGCTGATGTCACTGTCTCGGCATCAAGGCATTAAGATTCTCATAATTCTGATGCCCTCAACACTTGCATCCGTTAACATGGAAGCGATGTATGCTGGGGCATCCGAGTGGCGATTATCTTTCCTACATATGTGCCGAAACTTGATAGTTGGTATTTGGCCGATGTAAAGTTGGGCGAGCTCCTAATATTTTTGTAACAGTGGATCATGTATGGGTCTCGCTTCCGCTGATTTGTCGGATGACTAGCCGAGAGTCACTTGTTAATCTTACGTCTTGAATTCCCATTTCCACTATCAAAGCGCAGAGCATGTATCACCGCTTCGTATTCTCGTGGACGTTATTGGTAGCCTTAAATTCGAGTCTAAACGAGTGGACCATTTTTTCCTTTTGGCGTCGTGAAGACCAACCCTAGGCCTGACCCGTCTTTATTTGATGATCCGTGTACAAAAACTTCCCATCGTGTCGGGTTACATGTCTCGAGTAGGTCGGAAGGGTCCTCTTGGTCTTCCTCCATTCCTGGGATGTCTTCCACTTCATCTTCGTCACTCAGGGGGAAGTCTGCCACTGCATGTGCTTTAACTGCTGTTCTCATTTCATAGAAAATATCGAATTCCTTGACCTGTGCACTCCACTTGGAGATCCGCCCTGATCTGGCTGCATTGTCGAGTACTGATTCTATGGAGGATTTGGTGAGGACCCGAATTTTGTGGGTTTGGAAATACGTCCGAAGCTTTTGAGTTGCGAATACCAGTGCTAATATCAGCTACTCGATCTGGTGTAGTTCCTCTCCGCTGGGTTCATAGTTTTACTTATGAAATATACCGGCTTTTCTTCCGCTCCTACGTTCTTGACTAATACAACGCTAATGGCGTAACTAGTCGCCCATAGGTATAGGGTTAGTACTTCCTCGGGCTCGGGCCTTTGTAACACCGGCAGGCTCGCGAGATGCTGCTTAATTTTATGAAATGCCTCCTCGCATTCCTCAGTCCATTTGAACTTTTCTCCTTTCAACGTCCCGAAGAAGTCTTTGCACTTGTCGGATGATCGAGAGATGAATCGCCCTAAGGCTGCCAAGTTCCCGTTTAACCGTTGTACATCCTTAATTGTTACGGGTGATGGCATTTCTACTACTGCTCGGATCTTATCTGGGTCTGCTTCGATACCTTTGTCGGTAATTATGTACCCTAGAAATTTGCTCGAGGTGACCCAGAAAGTGCACTTAGCAGGATTCACCCTCATCTTGAATCTTCTCATAGTTTGGAATATGTCTCGGAGATCGTCGATGTGGTTGGTGGCTACCTTGCTTTTGACCAGCATGTCGTCCACATATACCTCGATGGTGTTATGTATTTTATCTTCGAACATATCTTCTACTAATCTTTGGTATGTGGCGCCTGCGTTTCTTAGTCCGAACGACATTTTGGTGTAACAATATAACCCTCTGGGTGTGAAGAATGAAGTGTGTTCTTGGTCCTCAGGGGCCAAGGGAATCTGGTTGTACCCCGAGTACCCGTCCATAAGTGTTATTGCCTTGTATCCGACTATGGATTCTACTAGCCGATCGATCTTTGGGGAGAGGGAAGTGTCCTTCGGGCAAGCTTTATGTAAATCATCGAAGTCGATGCGTACGCGAACGCCTCCATTCCTTTTGGGGACTATCACCATGTTAGATATCCATTGTGGGTATTGGGCTTTTCGAATGATTCCCGCTACTTGTAACTTTTTTAGCTCGGCCTCCACCGCCGCTTGTAGCTCGGGTGCAATTGTCTCATCTTTTGTCGGATCGGCTTGACCTTGGGGTCTATTCTCAAGTGGTGTGAGCGGACTTCCGGGTCAATTCCTTCCATATCGTGCATTTGCTAGGCGAATACGTCCATGTGCTCTTTCAAGAGAGTTATCAGCTGCTGCGTCTGTTCGTCCGTTAATAGAGACCCCACTCTCACCATTTTAGGCTCTTCTTCAGTGCCTAAGTTAACTTGTCGGGTGGATTCTAAAGCCGAGAAATTAGGCTTTGGTTCATCGACTGTTGTCGGATCCTTTGATTGCTATAAGATCTCCTCCTTGTCAGCTTCGTAGGTGGTGATGGCCTGTGATATTACCTTTTCTAGCTCTTCCCCCGCTTTTGTTTTCCCTTGCTTTGTTCTTTTCATGTCGTTTCCTCGATCGTCTTTCTTCATTCTGTTGGATGTCAATTTGCACGCATTGTCGTGCAGCATGTGGGTCGCCCAATACCTCCACTACCCCTCGATAGGATGGAAACCGCAATCTTTGGTGGTAGGCTGAGGCGACCCCTTTGATTCCTGCTAACCAGGGTCGGCCAAGGATCACTTCATAAGGCGACACAACGTCGACCACACAAAAGGTGGTGAGTGTGTCTAGGAACCATTCGCCGTCCGAGACTCTAAGGGTGACATCTCCTTTTGGTACCGTCACTGTACCGTTGAAGCCGTAGATTCGGTAGGTCGACGGGATTAAGATGTCATCGGACAGCTCCATTCTTTTGAAGGTGTCGTAAAATAGAACCTCGACTGAACTGCCACTGTCCATCAGTATCCTTCGGACACCCCATTCTTCAATGAGTAGGGTTATCACTAGGGGATCCCCGTGTGCTTGTCCATTTGACGGGACGTCCTTCGCCGAGAAGGTGATTGGATGCATCATCCAAGGTTCCATGGGCAGAGTTTTGTCCACGCTAAATATTTCTTTTCCCGCCCGATCTCTTTTGTGGATCCTTGAAGTGATGCTGGTTCCTAGATCAAACCCCTGAGTGGCCGAGTGCGAGATGGTGTTGCAAGCAAACTGGGTACCACAGTTGATCCTTATCTGATGTACAGGTGCGTCGGGCTGAGCTGGTATCGGTGATGTTTTGACGAAATGCCGCAAGTATCAGTCTCGGATCAGGTGCTGGACGATATCTTTTACCTCTCGACAATCATTGGTGGAATGGCCACGGAATTGGTGGTAATGGCAAAATTCAGGATGGTTCCTCGTTTCATCGAACTGGACTCCCCTAGTCTTCGGGTATCGGATATCATTTCTCTTTTCTACTTCCTTGAATATTTCCTCCAATGGTGCATTTAACGGAGTGTAAGATCTGGGTTCGTGGCGAGGCTTCTTTCCTTTCTCGACCCATATTTTCTTGTTTTCCCCATGATGTTGTGCGCTCGGCCTTTTCTCAGATCGCTTTGGAGATTCTCGTGGGGTTGCCTCTACTGTGGCGCTTGCCTCTTGTATTCCTCTATCTTGCGCTCCTTCATGTATTTCCTCTAAGGCGATGTAGTGTTCTTGCATCTTCCTGATTTCCCTTAATGTTTTAGGCTCCTCAGTGTACATTGTACATTTCCCTTAATGTTTTAGGCTTCTCAGTGTACTTCCCTAATGAATTCTCGAAACCGAATATCTGTTGATCGACCGGCACCTTTCCAATATTTCCAACGGATTCATCGGGCAGGGTGTAGAACCAGCTCTTTGCCTCGCCCTCCAAACTTGCTGGAAGAACTTGCACATGACCACATCGTAATTCTTCCATTGTAACAAGGACATGCTGTACATTTTGATGTGCTCTCCCGCGTCGCCCGTGCCGTCAAACCTAGATGGGAAGATCGGCAACGTACACTTGGGCGGTAAAGGAGTCCGATCCAATTCCTTGGTAAACGGCGTCTTCTGGGCTTCGCTGATTATTTCTGCTAGCTTATCGTCCTCGTTGTTTCCTGTCAGTTTTTTGACCATCTGCTCAAGTTGTTCGATCTTTTGTTTGGTTGTCACATCCGTACCCTCGTTGGTTGCCTCTTCCTCGGTCGAAGAATCCTCGGCTGGCCCATACCCTCCTCTTGGTCGATTAGGGTCGGGTATGTGTTCTCGGCTCGGGGATGGGGTGGGGTGTTTCTCGATGGAGTGTGATTGCTAGAAGCGCCTCGGCTTGACGATCCTCTCGACCCCGCCTCCCCCTGTTGCGGAGTCGGTAGTTTTCATGTTCTAAGGCTAGGTTTCTTCTTTGCAGCTCTCTCATTAGGTCTTCTTGCCTTCTTTGGCTTGCCAATATAGCGAGTAACATTGGGTTGGTGCTTTCATGGCTAGAGTGGCCATTCACTTGGTTTCCTATTACATTGGGGGGGGGTGCAGTTGGAGGCCTTGTCGAGGGAACAGCGGGGGGAACGATTGGAGCTACGTGATGATCGGCTGCTACTGGGGGGATGTCTCAGTTGAGGTCGCCCCTTGCTAACTGCACTCGCCTAAGCCTCTCACCTTCTCGTTCTAGTTCACGCTGGTACTCTGTCGATTGTCTTTCTCGCCGTCGTTCCTCCTGTATTGTCTGCACTTCCTCTTCTTCCTCAGTATCCGATGCAGTTCTTCCGTCTACCATGTCGTCCTCGTTCCCTCGCATCATCTTGCTCGGGTTGATCCTCAGTATCCTAGGTGGGAGATCGTCGTCTCGGTCTAAATCGACCTCCTTGTCGACAGTAGCCATGCCTTTGCCTAGTGCCCGAGTCTCGTCCTGGTTATTTGGCCGATGATCTTCGTGTCGGGAATCCGTGAGTCCTTCTTGTACACTAGATACCGCTGTGACTCGGTTCCTAAGGATCCTGCTCGTCCCGGAGGTACTCGCCATTACCTTCGATACTGCCCTTTTTCCTTGGCTCACCCGTCCGTCCGTACCTACGTCAGCAAAGTATACAACACTTACTTCGAACTGCTTTCGAAAAGGTTAAGGATGAAGTACGTGCAGCTTCGTTGTGTAAGGTGGGAAAAGTTTTCACAGTACACTTCCATTTATGCTCGCGTGTTGATCTCAGCAATCAAGTAGGTTTGACTGCAAAAGGACAATTTTCGAAAAGCTGTCTCAACACATCGCTTTCGGTACTTTTTCTACGCATTAATCATTATTTGTCCTAACATTCCAAGTGCCAGAAGTCATTAATCATCCGTATGTTAAGTCGGAAGATTTCTTTCTTGACTATGGTTGACGATACGATAGCCTTTATCGATTGTCGTGCTGATCATCTACTGATGCTGTGTGCCTTTTATCGTAGGATTAAGATGAGGCTTAATAATGAGGCGCCCACTAAACCCTTTCCAGCCGTGGTTTCCGGAAAACTAAACTCGATCACTTCGAGTTAGCCTTGCCTCTATCACTGTCGTGCTTTGTTTAGATTAACTAAGAAGATCTGAACAACGACGTAACGCTTCAACTTAGCTTCTACCGGTCACCAAAGATGATCCATTCGGGAGCTTTAGAGATGTTACTACATTTTAACTTAGATCGGCGGCAAGGCGGCCTTTGACCGAAATTCTTTATCCCAACGAAAACATTTACGTTTACCTAATTAGTCAAACTTATTCGACCGGAATCCCTTATTCATAAGGTAAGAGATTTCTCGGCTCGTGTTTGATGGAGTTAAGACGATGAAAGTAACTAAACAAGTTTTTCCTTTTAAACTAAATTTCCGTGAGTTTCTCCTGAACTTCAGTAAGTAAAAACAAAGGCAGCAACATTGTGCTTTTGACCACAAAGGTGAACTTGAAACAACAAACCTAGCATCCCACGAATTTTGACCATTAGAGATGAGAAGAAAATAGGTCAGCGAGGTGGAATTTCATTCTAGCTTCTACCAACATCAAAAGATGTTATTTCGGGAGCTTACTGATCTTCCAATAACTCACTTAGACGTCTTAAGCAAACAGCATAGCTTAATGATTTAGTCTTGGCGACTTTATTCAAACGAAAGACAAGAAAATAAAGCGAACCTACATCAAAACTCAATAAGGTTTTGCTAAGAAAACAAAGACAAGAAAATCTCACAAGCTCTGCCTACCAACACTCTTAACCAAAAGAGTTTCTCCCTTAGCTTCAACTAGCACGCAAGGTGACTTAGGAGCTTGGATTTCTCTCTTTTGGTAACCGATTTCAAGGTATCCGAAGATGTTATACGTTCCCCTTAGTCGGCGCCAGAATGTAGATGTATAATATCCTACTACTACATCCAAAAGATTTCAGACCTATGCTAAGAAGTAAATAAGCAAAAGACATAGAAGAACACAAGATGTACGTGGTTCGGCATGATTACCTACGTCCATGGGGGTTAAGGGATGATCTTATTACTTCACACAAGATTACAAGGATCCAATACACTCGAAAATGCTCTCTCAACAATACACTCAACACTGCTCTATCACTTCCCTTTCTTACTCTCCAAAAAGTCCCTCCCTTTTCCTTTCTACACGATCTCTATTTATAGTTGCAGGTGGTGATACATCGATATTACAGTGTTGAGCCTGGTGTAGCTTCCTGGATGTTCTTCTCGGGCGACTTGCTGATGCTTCAGTCGATCTCTCCTTTTGCTCGAGCCGAATCATCTAGCCGAGCGGTGTTATCACCCGACGTCGTTCGTTTGGTGGAGGTGATCGATGTCGCCCTTCAGATTCTTGGCCGAGTCTCACTTCGACCGAGCTTCTCTTATCTCTTCACCAACCATGTCAGTGCATTAATTATCCTCGAACTCGATGGGCATCACATCAGAGCTTTTCTCCTTTATGTCGACCTCTCGAGCTGTCTCCATTCCTCTTTTCTCGCGCCCAGGCCTGATGAGATGATTCAGTGCTTCTAGTACTTGTTTCTCTTGGTGCGCCCTTGGCCAGGATGGTTCCACCTATCTCTGTGGATTATTTGTACCTACAGAGGTGGAGATATCGATTGTGCTCAATAGGTTTATACTGCCAAGAGTTTGGAATTGGATTATGTTCGGTAGTTGGGTTAGTTGGTTCTACCAAATAAAAAAAGATGGCTGAATTCGAAGAACGCAGTGGTGGTATTCTCATATCTATGATGATGGTTGTTAAGAAATGGGCGAGATGTGTATGTTGTGTTGGCAATGAAGTTCGAATTCGAGTTCAATACCGAAATCGAAGCATCGCTTCACCTGAAGTTGTGTCGACGAGAAAACAACAAGAAAGAAGAGAATAAATGAACAGAATGGAGACTGGATGGTTACGAGAAGGAAGGTGGGTGCGCTGAGATTAAAAGGAGTTGGTTGCAACCAGTGGACGTTGATGGTGGCGAGTTAGGGACAAAATGGGTGTTATCGTCTGATATTTGCAAAAAGATTTGGATGTGGAGTGAATTTGGAATTTGGGTCTTATTGATTGGACCAGGCCTTGAGAAATATTTCGCTAGGTCATCCGACCGGTCGCAAAGACTATATATGAAAAATAGAGAAGAGATAAAGAATGGGGAGGCCGACTGGAGTTCTATTTCGGAGAGTTGCCGCTACAAGCCAAAACCAGAAAAGAGAGGGATGTAGTCCGCCGCAATTGGGAAAATTGGGTTTGAAGTTTATTTTCTCCCATTTTTGTTTTTGATTAGCGATTTTTAAGAAAACCATGTCTTGCTAGATTTGTGTAACTAGGGTTTATGTTGAAACGACTTGGAGTTTTAGGCTATTTTGATTGAATAAAATTGAGCAGACGACTATTACGATTTGATTAGATTAATTCTTGAGTATTTTTTATTGATTTAACGATGATACGAGTTGTTGCTTCACCTGTTATAATAACCTTTTTGCGTAATTGTTAGGTTCATAAATATATTTGTCTCATTATTTGATATTCCATGCTTGGGTTATTCTTTGATGGGTTATACTTAGAAGAGTCAGATTTAATATTTGTGAGTCAATATTTTAGTTTCGTATAATTTTCTCGCTAACGCAATTTGATGGTGCATGCTTGGGTTTAGTCTTTTGATGTGTCATGCTTAGGGCGTCCCAATGATATTTGCGACTCTAATACATATAATAGGTGATGTCGATAGAACAAATGGTAAATCATTATTCATGAGTTATGTTTCATTTCAGTAATTGAATAGAAATAGTGGTGGATACTATAAACCATGGTTACCAACTTTCCCATTGATTTTATTTTATAAGTTTAATTTTATTATTTTCTTTTATATTTCTCATTACAAAAATCCCAAAAATCATTTCTGGTTAGTTCATTAGAGATATTGATTAGAGTATTTCCACCGCTCCCTGTGGGTTCGACCCGTTCTTGCCGCTGTCTACTAATTAGACGACGTGCGATTACGGTTATCATATATAGGATTTCCCGAAATCCTATCACTCATATCTAAATGAAGGTACATTTCATTTGTGTATAACAAGCTAAGTTCGATCTAACGGTTGAAAGATATTAGCTTGAGTCTAATCAGGTTTTCATCTAACGATGAATATTGAATGCTTTGTTACCAAGGTAACATTGATTGCAAACCCTGATTTGAAGACTATATAAAGGAGAACTCTAGCAACTGGGAAACCTAATCCCCACACCTTCTGTGTGATACTAGTTGCGACTAGAGTCGATTTTCCTTTAACCTTAGGTTTTTCTAAAACCAAGTAGGTTAACGACTTAAAGACTTCATTGGGATTGTGAAGCCAGACCCAACTATTTTCTTTGTAGTTGCGTGATCTGATCTTGCTGTTTTCTATCGTGATTGGGTACTATCTTCTCTAAGATTGGCTCGAGATTTAATCTCCGATAGGCAAGATAAAAAGTAGTCACAAACATATTCATCTCATCGTTTGTGATTCCATAATATCTTGTTTCGCTACCATACGATTAAGATTATTGTGAGGTGATTGATATTTCTAGGTTGTTCTTCGGGAATATAAGTCCGGTATATCAATTGGTTCCTGTTCACCTTGATTTATCGAAATACGGAACAAAACTCATAGGTTTATCTGTCGGAGATAGATTTATCTATTCAATAGAGTTTTATGTGTGAGACAGATTTGTTTATCAAGTCTTCGACTTTGGGTCGTAGCAACTCTTAGTTATGGGTGAGACCAACTAAGGGAATCAAGTGCGTAGAATCCTGCTGGGGTTCAGAGATGTAAGGAGCGCATCTGTACCTTGATCAGTGTAAGATCGGTTAGGGCTCAACTACATTCCAGTCCGAAGTTAACTAGGAGTATGCTAGTGTCTGTAGCAGCTTAATACAATGTGGTATTCAAATCTGGACTAGGTCCCAGGGTTTATGCATTTGCGGTTTCCTCATTAACAAAATTTCTGGTGTCTGTGTGTTATTTTTTTCCGCATTATATTTTGTTATATAATAGAAATATCACAGGTTGTGCGTAGTTCAATCAATTAGATAATCCAACCTTTGGTTCTTGATATAAATTGATTGACACTTGAACATTGGTCTTTGGTACCGTTCAAGTTGTTTCACATATTAATCAGGCTCACGGATTTCTATCTGTTTGATTTGCTGATTACATTGTAAAACAGAAATATAACTCTTGGATATATTTCTATTGATTGAGTCTGACTATCTAGTTGATTCTCTTGGAATTATATTGGAGTTGTCCATACAGATTGCTAAGCAAAATATTGGGTGTGGTTGTTAGACCCCGCTTTTTCAATTGGTATCAGAGCAGGCAAACACGTTTAAGACCTCATAAGTCTGTGTTTGTAGCGATCTAACTCTATGGACAAAGGTGCTATCTCTATAAACGTACCACCAGTCTTCGATGGCTCAAATTATTCATGGTGGAAAATTGCCATGTGTGCCTTTCTTCAAGCGCGTGATTTTCAGACATGGGTATATGTTGTTAATGGATATGATCCTCCAATCGTTACAGTAGACGGTATATCTATTGCAAAGGATATTGGTAGATATGAACCTAACGAGATTCTCGCTGCAAAGCAAAATTCTAACGGTTTAAATGCTATCATACATGCCATTACCCTGCATCTTCAAAGACCATGTGACTACATGCACTCGGTCTAAAGATGCGTGGGATATCTTAGAAACTGTATTCGAAGGAAATTCCTCTGAGAAATAAGCTAGGCTTCAAAACCTATGTTCTGATCGGGAAAACCTTTGTATGGCTGATGAGGATTCATTTGATGAGTTTAATCACAAAGTGTCTGAAATTGTTAATGCATCTTTTGCACTGGGTAAGACTATTCCTGAAAAGGACATTGTGATGAAAATTCTCAGATCATTGCCAGCCAAATACGATTCTAAGAAGCATGCCATCGTTGAAGGAAATAACCTTGATACGCTTTCCAGAAATACTCTTGTTGTAAAATTAAAAATTCTTGATCTTGATCAAAATACAGTGAGAACATCTGCGTTCAATACTGTGACCAACACAAGCAAAGCTTCTAACTTGTCTTGGGCTGATGAATGTTGTTCCAATCATGTTGATTTTAATAAATCACTGATTACACAAAAGATCAAGGATTTGGTAAAAAGAAGCAAAAGTTGTGAGAAAGGTCTCTTCCCGGTTAATGCTCAGATTGTCAATATCTTACATACTTCCAATGTATGTAATGAATTTTCGGCTCTCGCAGCAGAAACTTCTTCCCACTCAGATTCTGATTCAGAATTTGAGTGTGACACTGAGATCGTTGATTTCTTGAATGAATGGGAAAAGATTCACCATGAAAACCTCCAACTAAAGGATTCATTGGATAAACTTGAATCATCACTTCAGGTGAAAGATCTTGAGATAGATTGTCTTAATGATGAATTCACCAGGACCCTATCTATGAAGGAAAAAGAGATTAATAATCTTAAGTGTGACCTGCTGTTTATGGGTAAAAATCGTTTCCGCCGATTTTGGTAAATTCGGTAGGTGAGTGAGAAACTGGTTTAAACCCTAAACAAATGTGTTTCACGTGAGCACTTTATAGATTCGAGAGATCAATCCGTACAAGTCCGGCCTAAACCAAGAAATGGTCGTTCCGGACTTGCTTCTACCACAAAGTGGAGGAGAAGGGTTGATTTGGGGAGGGAAGCAAAGAAAGGTGTTGAGACCAGAATAATTCTTGGAGAGTAGTGTCTCGACTTGTATCAGAAAGTGAAAGCTTAGGAAGCTTGCAAGAGATGAAAGCTTTTTGGAGAGCTTGCAAAGTTGCCTTTTCTGAGAGTGTTGTATTTTTCTCCTGACCGAGACTTGTCGCGGTGGAAATAGGTAAGACCTATTTATACAAGTCGAGATTGAAACGCACTCGGCCTCATGAAGGAAGAGAGTAAAGGGTGAAATAATGGGAGGAGGTGGTAACCGCATGGTGTTTATGGGTGAAAACGTTTTCACCATTATTTCCTCATTTATTTGACCGCTTTATTCCTATTCACGTTTTCTTAATGTGAGCGTAGTGTACGCTGCATGCTGTGACCGCCAAACCAAAACCCTAGAAATCATCCCCCAGTTTGTGTTGAGGTCTCGAGTGTTGGTTGCACCTTGAGTGCAAGTGGCGCTGTTAGTGGCGCGTGTGGCATGTGCCAATGACATGTGCGGAATGCCTTTGTTGCAGGTTGCAACTTGAGTGCAAGTGGCAATGCCAGAGCTGCCAGTGGCGTGTGTGGCATGTGCCAATGGCATGTGCGGAATGCCTTGGTGGTAGGTTGTACGTTGAGTGTAAGTGGCAATGCCAGAGCTGCTAGTGGCGTGTGTGGCATGTGCTAATGGCGTGTGCGGAATGCCTTGGTTGTAGGTTGCACGGTTTGCAAGTTAGGCTACCAGCGTTTGTGTTTGGCATGTGTCAATGGCACGCATGGCCATTTGGGCTACGTCCAGGTAAGAAAAGCTACCAGCGATGCATGTTGGCATGTCCCAATGGCATGCTCGGCCATTAGGGCCACGTCCTGGTAAGAAAATCTACCAGCGATGCGTGTTGGCATGTGCCAATGGCATGCTGATGAGTGCCAAATATTGCATATTTATACACCTTTTTATTGGCATTTTACTCATCTTTTGTGCTCATAAATCAGATATTATCCCAGATTCTGTATTTTCTTTGTTTTTCAAGAATAAATATTTGTACTAATTAACTTTGTGTTTTTAGGTAGTAAATAAAGCTCGGAGAATCTCGAGAGCCAAAAGAGCGAAGAATTGGAGTCGAGCATCTATGGAGCGAAGCCAAAGCCGCGCGCAAGCAAGCTTGCAACCCAACAAGTAGCAACTCATCTACAAGACATGGGCTTGAGCTAGACCCGACCCGCGACCCGGATCCGAGCCCATACACTCCAAGCCGTTGAGATCTCATCTTGCTACATCCTACGCTCGCTGCCTCCTACGCATCGACCCTTGATGTCTCCGCCAAAGACCAAATCGTCTCATTCTTCCTCGCCCGTTCGGATCTTCCTCACCGAGATCCAATGCTCGCTACGCTTCTCCATCAAACATTGATGCACCTGCCTCACATCAAAACCGCCTAATCCTATACCCCCACTCGAGCTAGCCTCATTCTTTCCTCCATCTTCTTTCTTCCTCCCCCATACTTCCATCAGAGAAAACCCCATCGCCCATGCCTTTCCTCCACCTTCACCCATACCCTTCACTGAGCCATCACCATCTCCATCATCACCATCACCAACAACTCCACCAATAGCTTCTGCAGACATCTACTTGCCCTAGTTCGCGCTGTCTCAGCCTTTAGCTTCTCCAACCCTAGAAGCTAGGGTTAAGGCAGCTGGAATTAGGGTCTCACCACCAAACCCCCATGCATGTTCGATTCAGAGGCAAGGCAAGGTCGATTACAGGTTTGGGTCAGTGAGTGGTTAGTGAGAATCATTTTTGGGAGTGATATATATTGCTTTTGATGTAAGAGAAACCTAGTCAGTTTTAGTTTCAATTTTAGGGTTCATGTTAGTTTGCAATTTGAATTAACTCTGTTTTTTAATGTTCATCATGAGCTAAATTTACTTAGCTAGGATTGATATGAAACCCTAACTGAATGTTCTGAGTTTCAACTTGAATTGATTTGCTTTTGTATGTTTTAATTTATAAGATAAGCTTAATTCTTAACATATCATTGTTTCGCTCTCACAATGAGTGCCTTGTACTCATTGTAGTTAGGCTCACATTGCATTGAGTGTGTTGCAGCCCAATTTTCATGTATTTGGTTAACTCTCTTGACTAGTTGTTCTTGAATAGACAACTAGTGCTCTAGGTTAGCACATTAGCTGTGAATTAAGTTATCTCCTGGTGAAACCTCCTAGGTAAGAGATAGAGTTGACACACTATCCTTAATTGCCACAGGAACAATAGCAATCAAGTTAGTTGAAGTTCATAACATGAATTAGGGTGGATTTGATAATCCTAGTACCACTAAACCATCATTTTACACTTTACCTTGCTTTTCAACACTTAGTTCACTATCACACCTTCATCTCAGTCGTAAGACTTTAAACTAAAGCTTTGTATCTCTGTCACATCACCTGAAAACAGTTGAGATAGCCTTAGAACAGCCTAGCACACACAAGTTCCCTGTGGAAAGACCTGTGCTTGCCACTGCCTTCACTGGCTCTGTGCACTTGCAGAATTAGAACATAGGAAAGCTTCTTTCAGCCCCTATCAAGTTTTTGGCGCCGCTGCCGGGGAACTGGTAGTGTGCTGTTTGTCTTTAGTGCATTTCTCCACTGTTTTCCAACCATATTTGTATATATATGCTCTGAAGTTGCTGTGCTATCTTCTGTGTTTTGAATCATCCCTGTTTTTCAATTGTAGCCATGTGCATATGTGTTAGTTTCTCTTGTTTCATGCTATCATAGATGTTGTAGCTTGTTAGACTAATCTTTATAGTTCTGTGCTTTTGTAATCCATCTTGTCACAAATTTTGCAATTGGTTCATTTCATTGCACCTTAGTATCAATAAACTGTGCTGATTGTTATTGCTATCCTGTGGCTTAATTTTCAGCTCAAGCATAGTTCTGAGCTCTGCCATAATCTTCTTGCTCTATTGCTTTGATTGTGTGACCCTGTGAACTGAAAATTTTCTCTTGAGTCACAGGGTACTTTTGGAGCAAGCCGAGACATAATCCAAGGAGCAGAGCTAGTGGATTTGCCTAAACCCAAAGATTGCACCGGTGGTATTGTTCTCTAAAACCATTTCTACCCCCGTGTGTATGCATGATTTAGTGCTAGATTTTGAACCCGTGAGCCAGCCTACCCTTGTTGAGCCTCAGGCACCGAGCACATTGTTTTACATCTCAGTGCATTTGTTATCTCGTGTTGCTTTGCCTTGCCAAGCCCCCGCAAGCCCTCGTAGCTGCAGCCTGTGAGCTTAATCTGTGATCTTTGCTAAAACTTGATGCATGCTTGAACCATAGCTCTGTGAAGCCTTGTCTTGTGTATTCCACAAGATCCCCGAGCTCGTAGTTTGACATCAACTCGACTTTTGGTATTCGAGTGAGTGGATGCAACAAACTCAATCGAGCCGCTTGACCACAACCCCGGGCAACCTTGTTTGAGCCATCACTTGGATAGCCAAGTTGGCTGAATGCTCAAGTGACATCAACTGAGTGAGTTGATGCCACACACCCTCCACTCTTGTGCTTGCCCTGAATTTTGTGTGTAACATTTGGTGTTTGAATGATCTGTCAAGAAGTAGAATTTGAGTAGCATTTAGTCTGTGAATTTCAAAACAACACAACCCTGCACAATGCTGCACCATTGAGTGAGCACAACCTCTACCTGTGCACCATTCACAAAATTTTTTGATTCTTTGCCTGTGCTGTGCTATACCCTTTGTTGCTTGCTCAAGCCAGCCTTTCTTGCTCCATCTGAATTGTGCAAGACCGCCAAGCTGTGACCACCTAACCAGGCTGTGCACACAGCCAGTGGCAGAGTTGCCAACTCTGCACCAACAGACCCTATGGCCTGCAAACTTTCTCACCACTGGCCAGCAATCTTTCTCAACCCAACCGCCGGGTCGTCACAAAACTTGGGTCGCTTAAGCTAAAACTCAACTCTGGGCTTGCATTCCACTGATTCACAGCCCACAAATCTGGGCTGTCTCACTGCCAAAATCAAAAACCCAACAACTGGGCTATACAATTCTCAACCCAACCTGGGCCGTGCAACAATCAAACCTACACCTTTTGGGCTGGGATTAACATATTCAGTTGGGTTTCACAACTTCAGGAAGCTATCCTGTGGGCTTGAGTCTTGTGTTAGTGGGTTATCTTTGGAGTTTTTGTTTGTCTGTGTTAAACTTGATTGTGTGTTAACATGTTAGAGGCGCGTGCTAGGCTATGATTGTGTCTTTTAGAGACCAAACAAATCGATTAGTGAGAATCCGCCCGGACGAAATCGTTAGCATACCCAGTTCTTCAACAGAAAGCCCAATTCCATCAGAGAGCCCATCTGAATCAGAAACCATGGGTGAGGAACTTAACCAACCCCGTAGTCTCAAGGACTACATGTACCCAACTAGGGCAACCCAACCCTCTTGCATCATTCTGCCAGCCGATGTTGGGCAGTTTGAACTGAAAGCAAGCACCATTCATATGCTACCCGTGTTTAGAGGGGTCAATGATGAGAACCCCTACCATCACGTGAGAGACTTTGAGGACATTTGTGGGACTCTGCGTTTTAACCAGATGCCAGAGGAGTCCCTCAAATTGAGATTGTTTCCTTTTTCTCTGAAAGACAAAGCCAAGTCTTGGCTTCATGCCCTACAACCACAGTCCATTAGAACCTGGGATGACCTCACAAAAGAGTTTTTCAAAAGTTTTTCCCAAACCATAAGACTGCGGCAATTCGCCAAAGTCTAAATGGTTTTGTGCAATTAGAAGACGAAACTCTAGCAAGGTACTTGGAGAGATTCAGTGAATTACTACTCCAATGTCCCCACCATGGTTTTGAAAAATGGAGACTCGTGCAAATCTTGTATGAGGGTCTCGATGTTAGAACCCGAACCACAGTCGAGTCGATGTGCAATGGTGCATTTATTGAGAAGAGTGCCGATGACGGTTGGTCTTTCTTAATCGAAGTCGCAGAAAAGACTCAACAGTGGGAGTCCATCCGAGAACCAAAACGGACTACCCCTACGAACAATGTGTATAGAATCGAGTCCGACTTTGAGGGAAGCGCAAAAATGGCTGCTATGGCCCGGAAGATAGAAGAGCTTGAGTTGGAAAAGCATGTAAGATCTAATGCCCCTACTCTCCGTGACCAAATTGCTATGGCCACTTGTGCCGCATGCCATAGTTCTGACCACTTAGTGGACAGCTGTCCAGATCTACATGCATTTCAAGAGTCCCAAACCGAGCAAGCCAATGCATTGTACTGCAGACAAGAGAACAACCCTTATTCTCAAACCTACAACCCAGGGTGGAGGAATCACCCTAACTTCTCATGGTCCAAGGGACCTGTACAAGGGGGACCAACACATAACAACCAAGGATACTCATATCCTAGAAACCCCCAAGTACAACCACCCCTCGCACTCGTAGAGAAAAAGACTAGCTTGGAAGACCGTGTCATTCTCCGTTGACCCAAGGTCTTTCAAAACTTGAGAAAACTACCGACCAACGTCTCACAACCCTAGATCTTAAGATAGGGCAAATCTGTGATGCATTGAATGAGAGAGAGAAAGGAAAATTCCCTAGTCAACCCCTACAAAATCCAAAGATCGTGTTTCAAGCGGTGCTCCTCTACCCGCAATGAAACTTCACATAGTCAAGCAATGTCGTCACCACTCTCCGTAGTGGTAGAATTGTTGAGAACCATGTAGGTGTACCACCTTCAAGCGAGTCTACATCAGACTCCCAAGTACACACAACACAACCGGAAACATCTACTGTAGAGAAAGAATCTGAACCCATTGAGAAAACCAAGAGTCCTACGAATATAGATGTTCCTGTGCCAAGTCATGTTCCTGTTGCTCCATTTCCACAACGGTTGGTGCAAAGAAGGGGGGTACCCAATACAACGAGATGTTGGAATTGTTCAAAAGAGTTAACATAAACATTCCATTTCTCGAAGCAATCGTGCAAATACCGCCTATGCTAAGTTTTTGAAGGACTCAGTGCACACAAAAGCGAAAGCTTCATGTGCATAAGCGTGCCTTTCTCACCGAGCAAGTAAGTTCAATTATTCAAAACAAAACCCCACCTAAGTTTAAAGACCCAGGTAGCCCGACTATCTCTTGTACTATAGGTGAGCATACAATCAGAAAAGCTTTATTGGACTTAGGAGCTAGTGTGAATCTACTGCCATATTCTGTGTATGTGCAGTTAGGTCTTGGGGAATTGCAACCCACTCCTGTCACGCTACAATTAGCGGACAGATCTGTGAGAGTCCCTCGGGGAATCGTTGAAGATGTGCTAATCAAGGTTGATAAATTTTATTTCCATGTGGACTTCATTGTGTTGGATACCCAACTCGTGTAAAATCCCGAAAATCATATTCCCGTTATCTTAGGACGTCCCTTCTTGGCAACGTCAAACACTATCATAAATTGTCGTAGTGGGATATTGAATTTGTCTTTTGGCAACATGACTCGTAGAACTCGAATGTCTTTCGTGTGAACCAACAACCCATAGAGTGTGATGATGATGAATTGCACGAGGTTAACATGATTGAGAGTCTCGATTCAAGACTCATTGCCCGACATTTTGTCGGTGGACCTCGTGCAAGCATGTTTAGACAATTTTGACTTAGATCTCTTCAGTTTCGAGTACATTAGTGAGGTCCACTCTTTGCTAGAGTCTGTGCCACCCATGGATATTGCCAAATGGCGTAATGCAGTGGAAACTCTTCCACTCTCTCGATACCACATCTGCCCCACCTCTTGACACACCACCTAAGCTTGATTTGAAACCTTTACCCGATACCTTGAAGTATGCATTCTTAGGTCCTTCGAGACTTTACCTGTGATTATTGCATCATGTTTAGACACGGAACAGAAAGTCAACTTTTAGAAGTACTTAAAGAGCATAAAGGAGCCTTAGGTTGGACCATCTCCGATCTTAAGGGTATAAGTCCCACAATTTGCATGCACCACATAAACCTTGAGGAGAACACTAAACCATCTAGGGAAATGCAAAGGAGACTTAACCCCAACATGAGAGATGTTGTCAAGGGTGAGATTCTCAAATCGCTTGACGCGGGTATCATCTACCCCGTCCCTGATAGCCAGTGGGTCAGTCCTATTCAGGTAGTACCCAAGAAGTCTGGCATTACTGTTGTTCAAAACGAGATGAATGAGCTCCTTCCCACCCGTGTGACCACTGGGTGGCGAGTATGTATTGATTATAGAAAAGCGAACACGGTAACCAAGAAAGACCATTTTCCCTTCCTTCATTGACCAAATGCCGGAAAGGTTAGCCAAACATAAGTACTAATGTTTCTTAGATGGCTATTCAGCTACAACCAAATTCACATAGCACCCGAAGACTAACAAAAGACCACATTTACATGTCCTTATGGAACATTTGCTTATCGTCGTATGCCTTTTGGGCTGTGCAATGCACCAGCTACTTTCCAACGTTGCATGATGAGCATTTTTTCCGACATGGTAGATAAGTTCCTTGAGATTTTTATGGATGATTTTTCTGTGTTTGGATCTTCATTTGATGAGTGTTTGCATCACCTCACATGTGTGCTAGTTAGGTGTAAGGAGAAGAGTTTGGTCTTGAATTGGGAAAAATGCCATTTTATGGTTAATTCAGGCATTGTTCTAGGGCATATTATCTCGGAAAAAGGCATAGAAGTAGACAAAGCCAAGGTAGATCTCATTCAACAATTGCCTCAACCTCGTTCTGTGAGGGACATTAGATCATTTCTAGGCCATGCGGGTTTTTACCGCCGATTCATCAAAGACTTTAGTAAAATTTCACGACCTTTGTGCAATCTTCTCGCAAAAGATGTTGCATTTGTCTTTGATGATGCTTGTAAGGAAGCATGGGAGCAATCGAAGGCTCTCCTTACATCCGCCCTATAGTCGACCCCGATTGGTCATTACCATTTGAGATTATGTGTGATGCGTCTGACTATGCTGTAGGAGCTGTTTTAGGCCAAAGAGTAGACAAACTCCCTTATGTGATCTACTATGCTAGTAAAACACTTAACGATGCTCAATTGAATTATTCCACTACTGAGAAGGAGTTGCTAGCTGTTGTGTTTGCATTAGACAAGTTTAGATCTTATTTGATGGGGTCTAAGGTCATCATTTATTCGATCATGCCGCATTGAGATATCTTTTGTCTAAGAAAGATGCTAAGGCTCGTCTAATTCGATGGATACTCTTGCTACAAGAGTTTAACCTCGAAATTCGAGATAAGAAAGGGTCGGAAAATGTTGTTGCCGATCACTTGTCTAGGTTGAATGTTGAATCTTCGATGAGTCTCGTGTTGATTAGGGAATCATTCCCCGATGAGCAATTGATGCTTGTGTCTCGAGATGCCTTGGTTTGTTGATATTGTGAACTACCTTGCTACAGGTAGAATGCCCTTGCATTGGTCTAAACAAGACCGTGCTAAGTTCTTGGCTGAAGTTAAACATTTCCTTTGGGATGACCCATATTTGTTTAAGTACCGCCAAGACCAAATCATTAGGAGATGTGTCCCCAATCTCGAACAAAGGGACGTCATCTCTTTTCGTTATGACCATGCGTGTGGAGGCCACTTTAGTGCCAAGAAAACTGCTGCAAAGATCTTGCAAAGCGGTTTCTATTGGCCAACTTGTTTAAGGATTGCCATGCATTCTGAAGGTGTTGCTTGTGACCGATGTCGTAAAACTAGGAAGTATATCTAGGAGAAACATGATGCCCTTACAACCCATTTTGATTGTTGAGCTGTTTGATGTTTGGGGCATTGATTTCATGGGTCCATTTTCGAATTTCGAAGGTAAGTTGTACATCCTTGAAAGATTGCCGATTATGTCTCTAAGTGGGTAGAGGCCATTGCATCCAAAACCAACGACCATAAAGTTGTTCTTTCCTTTCTTAAGGAGAACATTTTCTCCCGTTTTGGAACCCCTAGAGCGATAATCAGTGATGGAGGTAGTCATTTCTGCAATAGACCCGTTGTGGTCAGAGATTGAAACCATTTCTGGAACATCTTCCACCAGAAGTTGAGACCGTTGACTTGGAAGACCCCATCTATGTGGACTGATCTAGTTCACTTGTGTACATACTTATGGACTAAAAATCCATCGTCTTTCCCTTTTCTTTTTCTTTTTGCATAATTTTGATGTGTGCTAACCAACCTTTTTGTCTTGCGCTCGTGATTGTTTGCTTTCAAAGCATTCATCTTTCTATGGTTTAGCAACACCCTTGTACATCCCTAATCTCTTCCCTTTTCTTTATTTAACATAGTTCTCTTGTGATGTGACTTTTTAAATTCTTATTATCTGTTGACACATTGAGGACAATGTTTAATTTAGGTTTGGGGATACATACATTTGCATATAGAGTTTTTAGTCTTTCTTTTCAAAAAAAAAAAAAAAAAAAAAAAAACTCTTTGTAAATACTTGCATGAAAAACCTCAAACTTTTAGAGATTTTAGAGTCACTAGCATGCTTTTAGCTATGTTTACATAGAGAGTCTGACCGAAATAACAAGAACTTGGAAGTACTGGAGAACGCAATCGGGTTCCTTAGTTGATTAGAGCGTTAAAGTCGGATTTAACCATACCGGAGGGCGAATTAGGTGTTGTTTAGATATTCGGTAGTAGAATTGTGATCAACCATAGTGGAGACTACCCATTTTACATCAAGCGAGGTACCGACCTTCACTCTTTGTGACTTTCTAGAAAAGCTTTTAGAGTGTGTGTCACCGTACGTCAATTCCGGGTAGGAATGGTGAGCTACCCAACTTCGCACCACTTTCAGCACTACTTTTGTTCTCTTGAGTGCTAATTCCGTCAATCATGAGGGTGACGTCTAAAGATGAAAACTCCTTCTAAATATCGATTTGCAGTTAACATCACTCTCTCTCAATCAGTAGTTCCATAGAAACACATCATCGTCAGCAAGCGGAGCAACATCAGAATATTCGAAGAAAAGTTGATATAGTCCAAGGTTACGTGCAACAAAGAAAGGAAAAGAAAATAGGATGAGAATTAATGAAGTTTGTAAAATCAAGACAATACAAGTTATGGAAATTGTGTGATATAGTCCTTCATCCATGGAGTTAGTAGTTTTATTGTTTTTTATTTTCAATTAATGTATATAGTGAAGTTCTTATAAAAAAAAAAATAAAAAAAAAATAAAAAATAAAAAAAATAATAAAAAATAAAAAATAAAAAATAATAATAATAAAAAAAATTTAGTTTATTTTCTTAGTTTTGATACCACCATGGTAAAGAAGAAAATTCCAAGTAACAAGGAAATTGAGTAGAAAAGTTAAAAATTGTCAAGTTTTGTGAAGTTTAGAAGTTCGTCATCAACATTTGAAGACCGAAGAGTGAAGACGTTTCTATGGTTCTTATGAGAGAGTGATATTAATTGCCGATCGGGTGAAAAGGTAGTGAGTACTCCCACCCTTGCTAATGGTTGATTTCCTTCCTTAGAGATCATCGTAAAAGATTCTTTTTGTCCACACTTTTGTGGAGTCTCCAGATTTTATTTCGTAAGGTTAGCCTTCTTACCTACAACGTGTGCAGGATTTCTCTCTTTATTCCCGCTCGCACACATGAGAGACTAAAAAAGCGATCTTTTTGAGTGCAATTATCATAAAACCCTAATGGTGAGGCAGAAGTCGAGGCTTATGATCACAATCGAATCCGAATTCTTTCATATGGTATGGTTACTTCTCGCTCAAAGACTTAAGGATGAGAATGCGTTCTTTAGTAGTTCTAACTTCTTGTTACTAGCACGCAGAAACTCTATGTCCTCATAGCTCCTTGGATGCTTGAGACTCTTTTACACTCTGAAGTTGGAGAAGGTTTTGTGGGTACACCTCTGGTAAACCCTCACGAGACTACAACTCGTCCACTAGGGACACCTAGGGGTTTAAAGGCTTAGTGCATACGCTAAATGCATTCGAGAGACCTGCGACAGTGGTATAGTTAGGATTTCTTAATTTTTGTTTCACTTGAGGACAAGTAAAATTCAGGTTTGGGGGTATTTGATGAGTGCCAAATATTGCATATTTATACACCTTTTTATTGGCATTTTACTCATCTTTTGTGCTCATAAATCAGATATTATCCCAGATTCCGTATTTTCTTTGTTTTTCAAGAATAAATATTTGTACTAATTAACTTTGTGTTTTTAGGTAGTAAATAAAGCTCGGAGAATCTGAGGAGCCAAAAGAGCGAAGAATTGGAGTCGAGCATCTATGGAGCAGAAAGCCAAAGCCCGCGCGCGCAACAGTTGCAAACCCAACAAGTAGCAACTCATCTACAAGACATGGGCTTGAGCTAGACCCGACCCGCGACCCGGATCCGAGCACATACACTCCAAGCCGTTGAGATCTCATCTTGCTACATCCTACGCTCGTCGCCTCCTACGCATCGACCCTTGATGTCTCCACCAAAGACCAAATCGTCTCATTCTTCCTCGGCCGTTCGGATCTTCCTCACCAAGATCCAATGCTCGCTACGGCTTCTCCATCAAACATCGATGCACCTCGCCTCACATCAAAACCGCCTAACCCTATACCCCCACTCGAGCTAGCCTCATTCTTTCCTCCATCTTCTCTTTCTTCCTCCCCCATACTTCCATCAGATAAAACCCCATCGCCCATGCCTTTCCTCCACCTTCACCCATACCCTTCACTGAGCCATCACCATCTCCATCATCACCATCACCAACAACTCCACCAATAGCTTCGCAGACATCTACTTGCCCTAGTTCGCATTGTCTCTTTTTAGCTTCTCCAACCCTAGAAGCTAGGGTTAAGGCAGATTGGAATTAGGGTCTCACCACCAAACCCCCATGCATGTTCGATTCGAGAGGCAAGGCAAGGTCGATTACAGGTTTGGGTCGGTGAGTGGTTAGTGAGAATCATTTTTGGGAGTGATATATATTGCTTTTGATGTAAGAGAAACCTAGTCAGTTTTAGTTTCAATTTTAGGGTTCATGTTAGTTTGCAATTTGAATTAACTCTGTTTTTTAATGTTCATCATGAGCTAAATTTACTTAGCTAGGATTGATATGAAACCCTAACTGAATGTTCTGAGTTTCAACTTGAATTGATTTGCTTTTGTATGTTTTAATTTATAAGATAAGCTTAATTCTTAACATATCATTGTTTCTGCTCTCACAATGAGTGCCTTGTACTCATTGTAGTTAGGCTCACATTGCATTGAGTGTGTTGCAGCCCAATTTTCATGTATTTGGTTAACTCTCTTGACTAGTTGTTCTTGAATAGACAACTAGTGCTCTAGGTTAGCACATTAGCTGTGAATTAAGTTATCTCCTGGTGAAACCTCCTAGGTAAGAGATAGAGTTGACACACTATCCTTAATTGCCACAGGAACAATAGCAATCAAGTTAGTTGAAGTTCATAACATGAATTAGGTGGATTTGATAATCCTAGTACCACTAAACCATCATTTTACACTTTACCTTGCTTTTCAACACTTAGTTCACTATCACACCTTCATCTCGGTCGTAAGACTTTAAACTAAAGCTTTGTATCTCTGTCACATCACCTGAAAACAGTTGAGATAGCCTTAGAACAGCCTAGCACACACAAGTTCCCTGTGGAAAGACCTGTGCTTGCCACTGCCTTCACCGGCTCAGTGCACTTTGCACTAGAACATAGGAAAGCTTCTTTCAGCCCCTATCAAGTTTTTGGCGCCGTTGCCGGGAAACTGGTAGTGTGCTGTTTGTCTTTAGTGCATTTCTCCACTGTGGGGAAGCTGAGCGTGCTAGCTGGCGGGACCGGCGTAAAGTGGGAAGCTGATCGTGCTAGCTGGCATGACTTGGGCGGCGTTGGGAAGTTGGGCGCAATTGGTGGGACCGGTGCAACTTGGGAGACGTTGGGAAGTTGGGTGCAATTGGTGGGATGATGCGTGTCGTACCACAACAAATTAATTCAAGATTTTTCCACTTAATTAACAATAATATAATGGAAGTCAAGTTCGTTCCCACGAGGAGCAAGAGATTCTAGTTGTAAAAATTGTCACAAAAAGGGGGGTGTAAAAAGCAAAAGAAAAATAAACAAAGCAATTAAAAGATAAAGTTGAAAGCAATAAGAGAGATAAGATCAAGGAATCCTTCTTCGTTGCAAAACAATGATTAAAGTTATGTTCTTTTCTACTTGTTATTAGTCACAGATTATCACCAACCGTAGGATAGCAGGTCCGCTTAGCTAGCCCCAAAATCCCTAATTTCACCGAGTAACAGTCCGCTTAGTTATCGATTCTATTCAAAAGAACCACCCTGAGGTTCGCTTACAAGATGTAATTCCCTGAATGCATTAAGATTTATGAATTTAGGTTTAGTACTAGTAGTTAAACTCGGTTCGCTTGGTTCACTTTCTAGCGTTGTTTCTACGCACAATTGCTCCACGGAATCCCTCCGCAAGGTCTCGTGTTTGCTACTTATGTAAAGAGTCAAGAAACGATTACTTATCTCCTAACTTTCACTAGCATTAGATTAAATCGACAAATCAATATAGTTGGCCACCCAAACAATCTATCAATCAATCATGAATGTCATTAAGATCATTCCTATTAGTAAAAACAAACGATAATCATGTGAAAAACTTCAAGATAGAATTGAAACAATACTCAAAACATATATTAAGAACTAGGAATTCATCCTCAATCAATAAAATTAGCTACTCATGTTAAAGAGTTCACACAAAAAATAAGAAAAGAAAAGAATTGTGTGTGTAGAGAGGTGTGTGAAAGATGTAGAAAACTTCTCTATTTATAGGCTTCAATATTCTCCAAATCTTCCAAGGAATAGAATCCTTTTCCTTTAGCAATTCAATTTCCAAATCCAAGATTTTCTCATCTTCCATCTTCTCTTTCCAAATTTGAGCCAAATTCTCCATCCAATTCCTAGCCCAAGTCTTCACACCCATGAGAGAAGTCCATAGAAAATTCTGGAATTTTGGTCGCCGGAAAACTGGTATTATGGCCGGAATTTGACCGGGATAGGCGCCTGAAAGTTTTCGCCGGTGATGGAATATTCCGTCCAAGATTTTATTACCGTTAGGTCAAACTAACAGTCAACCGTTAGTCAATGGTCAAAGGGGAAGGAGAGTCAGACTCGAGTTAGCTTCTGACTCAGCCTAATCGGGCTTACTCACTGAGTCGATTCATCGAGTCACCGCTTACTCGGCTGACTTGATCTAATTCAGCTAACCGGAATCGGTCACCGAACTCGGTTGGGATCGGTCTTCGGCGGTTGCGAGTTGACTCGCCGGAATGGAGAACCGGCCGAGTTTCGGCTATTTACAGGACTTCCCGGCCAATTTCAGGCCTCATTTTTCTTCAATTCCTGCACACCTAACATACATCTAATGCTCTTCATCTCCATGTCTTGTTCAACAGCGACATTTTCTTCTCATTCAATCAACACAATCTCTACTTCAACAGCCTTCATTCCCGCAAAGATCTTCCGCATCACTAACCCATTACAGCAAAGATCAGGTTCATCCGCTCTTTCTCTTCAAACAACAAATTTGCCAAAACCCATCTCTATTCTTCTCGTGAGAGCTCAAATTAACCCATTCAATCACCCGGCTCGAAATTCAACCACAAAACAATCCCCAGATCCGTATCAACCACAGATTCATCAATTCATCAAAACCCATTCTCCAATTCGATTATAGCCACACAATTTCTCGATTCTAAATCGCATCTACCTGAGCTTCACAACAACGGCACTCATCTGTTGTTCTTCACCGTTTCTTTTCTTTCGAACAATAGCGGAACCATTCTCAGCTAACACTGATTTCAATCCTCTTCTCGATCTGCTCTACATCAAGAACAATCTCTGATTACTCGAACCCATTTCTCACCACCAACAAAATCAGCTTCTCGATCTTAAATCCATTACCACCAATACCTGTTCAATCGCTGTCAACCAGCGTACCCATCTCTGTTGTGTTCTTGATTCAATTATCACCATAAACCATCGTCGATTTTTCTCGTTTCATCCATCATACCTCGAGCTCCACATCAATTCTCCCATCTCTCGGTTTAACCAAAGAAGCAATGGTGCTCTCTCTTTTCTTTCTCGATTTCAATTTCGTAAAGAAATACTCGATTTTAGGGTTGGAATGGGCGGGATGGTTACACCCAAGGACAGTGACCACCCCAATTGGGTGCTCATAATAGGATGTCACTTCTGATAAGGGCTAGCCAGATGGCAGCCCCTTAACCTTGATTAGTCTGTCTTTAAAACTTCTCAAAAGGGTTACCCCTTAACATTAACTGAGCTCCATATATCAATCGCCTGTAAAATGACCTTTTTGCCCTTTTGGCTCAAATTGGGTGATTTATTTTTCTTTTCCTCCATGCGACTCCAAAGTAGCTACAAAACTCAAAACAAGCGTAAAATACATAATTTACAAGAAGAATAGCAAAGAAAGCATAAACAATAGATAGTAAATAGGATGTATTCTACACCCTATCAAATTCCCCCACACTTAGACTTTGCTAGTCCTCGAGCAAATCAAACTAAAAACTCACAACTTCAAAGCGTTCAAGCGTCCCAAGCATCCAAAGAGCTATGAGGACATAGAGTTCTGCATTCTAGTAATAAGAAGTTAGAAATACTAAAGAACATATTCTCATTCTTAAATGTTGAGTGAGAAATAACCACACCATAATGAGAGAATGCGTGTTTGAGAAACGATCAATAAGCATTTCGCCTCGACTTCGCCTCACCAAAAAGGATTTTATGATAATTGCACTCAAAAAGACGGTTTTTTTTTATGGTTCTCACATGTGCAGGTAGGAATGAAGAGAGAATTCCTGCAACACGTTGAATGGTGGGAAGGATAACTTCCGAAATTTTGAAAAACCCACATCTTTTAATATTTTGAAAAACCATTTTTCTGACGATCTCTAAGAAAGGAAATCAACCATTTATTATTGAGGATGAGATTACTTACTCACCTTCACATCCGATCGCCAATTATGATAACACCACTCACGGCATCCAATAGAAACGTCTTCCGCTCCTCGTCTTGATCTTCATGGTCTTCGTCTTCGGTTTCAACTATTAATGATAAACTCTTGATCTTCGTAATTCCTTGACAATTTGTAACTCTTTTACCTTAAAACCTTGTCGCTTGAAACTTTCTTATAAATTTTCCTTCCCCACGGCTTAATAAATAAAAACAAAACAAATATTTCTCTTGTTTTTTTTTTTTTTTTTTTTTAATGAAATTTTCATTTTTTTTTTTTTTTTTTTTTTTTTTTGAAATAAGAGAAATAAAATACAAAAAATAAACCATGGCCGTGGGAGAAGTATTTTACCGCTTGATTCTTCACAACTTGTATCGTCTTGAAATCATAATCTTCAAAAATTCCCACCTTTTAATTTTCTTCGCTCTTGTGAATAAGTCTTCATACTTGGATATAAAATTACCTCATTGTATTATAAGTCCTCAATATATATGTAAAAATCTGCCCTTTGTATGTTGCTTTACTTGAATTTGAAATTTGCTCTTTTTTCTCGTTCCGTTGCTTGTAAACCTTAAACTTCTTCAACTTTCCTTGTAGATTTTGATGTCGCTCCTTGTTGATGATGAGAGTGTTTCTATGGATCCGTTGTTGTCGAGAGAGAGAATGGTGCTAACTGCAAATCGAACTACAAGAAGGAAGCTTTCATCTATAGACGTCACCCTCATGATTGACAAAATTAGCACTCAAGAGATCAAAGAGTAGTGCTTCTATTGGTGGGAGGTTGGGTAGCTCACCATTCTACCCGGAATTTACGTACGGTGACACACACTCAAAAGAAAGCTCTTTAGTAGATGGAAAATTTCTGGTCGGTGCCTCACATGATGAATACGGGTAGTCTCCACTAATGATTGATCAGCAACTCTAATAATGCACTTCTCCCTGCACCAAATTCGCATCACCGGCATGATTAAATCCATTATTTAACACTCAAACAAACAAGAAATCCGAATGTAGTTCTCTAACATTTCCAAGTTCAATTATGTCGGTCAAAATCTCTATGTAAACATACCTAGAAGTATGCTAGTGACTCTAAAATCTTTAAAAGTTGGAGTTTTTATGAAATTTTTTTTTTTTTTTTTTTTTTTTTTTTTTTTGTTTTTTTTTTTTAAATACATGCTTAACCACTCCCCCACACTTAAACCTTACATTGTCCTCAATGTAATTGAATCCTCCTAGTAAAGTCAAGGTGGGAAATTTTAACATGATATGAAACAAGAAAAAGAAATAACAAAAATAAAAAGCAAAAGGATAAGAAATACAAAACCTATGGGTTGCCTCCCATTAAGCGCTTGTTTTAAAGTCGACGGCCCGACTTAGCTCTTGCAAGATTCATTCCCCGGATCAATCTCTTTCACGGGAAAACATGACTTCACATCACTAGGGTATCGCGTTGTCTCAAAGATATTAAAGTGGATGAGTGTACCATCAAACTCCATAGTCAAGGTGCCATTTTGGACATCAATCTTTGTTCCATGGTGCTCAAGAATGGTCTACCAAATAGCAAAGGTGTAGACTTGGAAGAATTCTCATCATTCATGTCTAAGACATAGAAATCGCCGGAAATACAAGCTCATTAACCTGCACCAAAACATTCTCAACAATCCCTTTCGGGTAAACATTAGATCGGTTAGCAAGTTCAAGAACTACCCCGGTCTCCTTAAGAGGACCAAGATTCAAAGAATCATAAATCGAAGAAGGCATAACATTAACCGATGCACCCAAATCTAGCAAAGCTCGAGTAAACCTTGTTTTACCAATTGTGCAAGGTATAGTGAAACTACCGGGGTCTTTTAATTTTGGTGGGAGTTTCTTGAGAATGAACGCCGAAGCATTCTCCCCCACACTCATGACTTCATTCCCTTTTAACCTTTTCTTCTTCATGCACAACTCCTTTAAGAACTTTGCACAACGAGGAATTTGACGAATAGCTTCAATGAGTGGAATATTGACTTGTACTTTCTTAAGGATGTCCCACATATCCTTGTATTCCAAGTCTTTCTTTGATTTAGCAAATCGGCTAGGGAACGGGGGTGGAGTTGTGAAAGTAGGAACCGTCTCCTCGGGTTGGTTGGTTGGAGATGTTTTCTCCTTTGGTGCGATTTCAATTTCCTCTTTCTCATCATACACCTTATCTTGTTGATTTGGTTGCTCCACTTGTTTCCCACTCCTCAAAGTAATCGCATTAACGCTCTCTCTTGGATTAACAAATGGTTGTGAAGGAAGTTTTGTGGACGCTTGCGCTTTCAATAAGTTCACATCGGTCGCTAATTGCCCCACTTGAATTTGTAAATCCTTGATTGCCGAATCGGTCTTTTGTTGATTTTGTTGAAACAATGACGTAATACTTTGCATCATGACATTAAGCTTATCATCTATCGAAGATCCTTGTTCCTTTACTTGAGGTTGGAATTGTTGTTGAGGTTGGAAACGTGATTGTTGGAAACCACCTTGTTGCTCATATGGATTAGGAGCCGCCGCTTGCTTATTTGCATAGCTAAAGTTAGGATGATCCTTCCACCCTGGATTATAGGTATTGGAGTATGGATCGTACCTTGGCCTTTGATTTGGATATAAAGCATTCACTTGTTCGGTCTCACCATCCGGAATAATTACATGGCCATCCTTTGAATCATTATCTCCATGTTACTCATTCTTTGATCAAGATGTGATGATGAATCACTAACTTCATGCACTCGCCTAACCATGGGTTCATCTCTTGTGTAGAATTGTTATGAAGTTCGCCGCCATGCTTTCAATCAACTCGGTGGCTTGGGTCACCGTCTTGTTCATTAGTGCACCACCACACGCGGCGTCAAGAAGAGACCTATCACTTGGGTGGAGAGCTTCGCAGAAGTATTGGAGTATCATAACGTCACTAAATTGATGGTGTGGACAGCTTGCCACCAACCTCTTGTATCGCTCCCAACATTCATACAATGATTCTCCCACTTGTTGTTTCAATCCACAAATCTCCTTGCGAATTTGAGTAGCTTTGGATGCGGAAAATATCTCTCGAGGAAAAGTTTCTTCATCCCATTCCATGTTGTGATACTTCCGGAAGGCAAATAATATAACCATTCCTTAGCATTGCCCGCCAAAGAAAACGGGAAAGCTTTCAACATTGCTCCATCCGCATTGGTTTCCGGTGGAAGCATAGCCATAACTATGGTATAGAAGTCCATAAGATGTTTGTTTGGGTCCTCATTCACCATGCCATGGAACTTTGGTAACTCTCTAATCAACCCCGGCTTGATCTCGAAGGTTGAGTTAGTTTGGATACACCATTGTTGTGTATCAAGCCTGTGAGAAGCTAGGTCCTTGAGTGTACGATCAGCCATCGTTTCTTCCTCTTTGTCCGAATCTGTGAAATCACTTGATGAAGACGGAGGAAGTGGAGTGTTAATCGCTCGAATGAAATCCTTTAGTTGAGTGCCGGATCGAAGACGTATCGGACTCGGTCTGCCCTCTTTAAGCATTCACCAAAGGTATAACACCTGAAACAAGATTCTCAACAACTAAGTTAGATACGGTAAAGAATCTAACAAAGCAAGAATAAAGCAAAAAGAAAAATAAGAACAACTAAAAAAAATCGCCCGTTGCTCCCCGGCAACGGCGCCAAAATTTGATGCGTGTCGTACCACAACAAATTAATTCAAGATTTTTCCACTTAATTAACAATAATATAATGGAAGTCAAGTTCGTTCCCACGAGGAGCAAGAGATTCTAGTTGTAAAAATTGTCACAAAAAGGGGGGTGTAAAAAGCAAAAGAAAAATAAACAAAGCAATTAAAAGATAAAGTTGAAAGCAATAAGAGAGATAAGATCAATGAATCCTTCTTCGTTGCAAAACAATGATTAAAGTTACGTTCTTTTCTACTTGTTATTAGTCACAGATTATCACCAACCGTAGGATAGCAGTCCGCTTAGCTAGCCCCAAAATCCCTAATTTCACCGAGTAATGTGTCCGCTTAGTTATCAGATTCTATTCAAAAGAACCACCCGAGGTTCGCTTACAAGATGTAATTCCCCGAATGCATTAAGATTTATGAATTTAGGTTTAGTACTAGTAGTTAAACTCGGTTCACTTGGTTCACTTTCTCGGCGTTGTTTCTACACACAATTGCTCCACGGAATCCCTCCGCAAGGTCTCGTGTTTGCTACTTATGTAAAGAGTCAAGAAACAATTACTTATCTCCTAACTTTCACTAGCATTAGATTAAATCGACAAATCAATTTAGTTGGCCACCCAAACAATCTATCAATCAATCATGAATGTCATTAAGATCATTCCTATTAGTAAAAACAAACGATAATCATGTGAAAAACTTCAAGATAGAATTGAAACAATACTCAAAACATATATTAAGAACTAGGAATTCATCCTCAATCAATAAAATTAGCTACTCATGTTAAAGAGTTCACACAAAGAATAAGAAAAGAAAAGAATTGTGTGTGTAGAGAGGTGTGTGAAAGATGTAGAAAACTTCTCTATTTATAGGCTTCAATATTCTCCAAATCTTCCAAGGAATAGAATCCTTTTCCTTTAGCAATTCAATTTCCAAATCCAAGCTTTTCTCATCTTCCATCTTCTCTTTCCAAATTTGAGCCCAATTCTCCATCCAATTCCTAGCCCAAGTCTTCACACCCATGAGAGAAGTCCATAGAAAATTCTGGAATTTTGGTCGCCGGAAAAATGGTATTATGGCCGGAATTTGACCGGGATAGTCGCCTGAAAGTTGTCGCCGGTGATGGAATATTCCGTCCAAGATTCTGTTACCGTTAGGTCAAACTAATCACCAACCGTTAGTCAATGGTCAAAGGGGAAGGAGAGTCGGACTCGAGTTAGCTTCGACTCGCCTAATCGGGCTTACTCAAACCGAGTCACATTCGAGTCACCGCTTACTCGGCTGACTTGATCTAATTCAACTAACCGGAATCGGTCACTGAACTCGGTTGGGATCGGTCTTCGGCGGTTGCGAGTTGACTCGCCGGAATGGAGAACCGGCCGAGTTTCGGCTATTTACAGACTTCCTCGCCAATTTCAGCCTCATTTTTCTTCAATTCCTCGCACACCTAACATACATCTAATGCTCTTCATCTCCATGTTTTGTTCAACAGCGGCATTTTCTTCTCATTCAATCAACACAATCTCTACTTCAACAGCCCTTCATTCCCGCAAACATCTTCCGCATCACTAACCCATTACAGCAGCATCAGGTTCATCCGCTCTTTCTCTTCAAACAACAGCTGCCAAAACCCATCTCTATTCTTCTCAGAGAGCTCAAATTAACCCATTCAATCACCAGCTCGAAATTCAACCACAAAACAATCCCCAGATCCGTATCAACCACAGATTCATCAATTCATCAAAACCCATTCTCCAATTCGATTATAGCCACACAATTTCTCGATTCTCGTCTGCATCTACCTGAGCTTCACAACAACGACACTCATCTGTTGTTCTTCATCGTTTCTTTTCTTTCGAACAATAGCAGAACCATTCTCAGCTAACACTGATTTTAATCCTCTTCTCGATCTGCTCTACATCAAGAACAATCTCTGATTACTCGAACCCATTTCTCACCACCAAAAAAGCGACTTCTCGATCTTAAATCCATTACCACCAACACCGCTCAATCGTTTGTCAACCAAGCGTACCCATCTCTCGTTGTGTTCTTGATTCAATTATCGGCCATAAACCATTGTCGATTTTCTCTCGTTTCATCCATCATACCTCGAGCTCCACCTCAATTCTCCCATCTCTCGGTTTAACCGCAAAGAATGGTCGCTCTCTCTTTTCTTTCTCGATTTCAATTTCGTAAAGAAATACTCGATTTTAGGGTTGGAATGGGGGGATGGTTACACCCCAAGGACAGTGACCACCCCAATTGGGTGCTCATAATAGGATGTCACTTCGATAAGGGCTAGCCGGATGGCGGCCCCTTAACCTTGATTAGTCTGTCTTTAAAACTTCTCAAAAGGGTTACCCCTTAACATTAATCGAGATCCATATATCAATCGCCTGTAAAATGACCTTTTTGCCCTTTTGGCTCAAATTGGGTGATTTCTTCTTCTTTTCCTCCGTGCGACTCCAAAGTAGCTACAAAACTCAAAACAAGCGTAAAATACATAATTTACAAGAAGAATAGCAAAGAAAGCATAAACAATAGATAGTAAATAGGATGTATTCTACACCCTATCATGGGACCAGTGCAAAGTGGGAAGCTGATCGTGCTAGCTGGCGTGACTTGGGCGGCGTTGGGAAGTTGGGCGCAATTGGTGGGACCGGTGCAACTTGGGCGACGTTGGGAAGTTGGGCGCAATTGGTGGGACCGGTGCTACTTGGGCAACGTTGGGAAGTTGGGCGCCCTTGTGGGCCCGTTCCTTATATGCACGATTTTTGGTATAGGAAAATTCTTCCCTATTTCAGAATCTCCACGCCCATATATATAAAATCCCTTTCTCTCATCTTTGTTCTTTCATCTTTTCATACTAGCGGCAGAGTCATAAAGAAAAACCGGTTTCCAGTTATGTCTTCCAGTACTTCTCTTGTTTCCCTTTTCATGTAGGTGCAAACCCTAAAAGTAGGCATTTTTATAATCCTTGCAATGATATTGCGCATATGATTTCTTGGCGTGCTTCTTGTAGAAAATATTGTATATATGCACCTAAGGGAAATACTGTATATATGATTCGAACCCGTAGAAAAACGCTCCATATATAATTTTGAACCCGAAGAAGGATACCATAGACGCATTCGAGCCCGTAGAAAATACTGCGTATATAGTCTTGAACCCGAAGAAGGAAACTGCAGACGCACTTGAGCTCGTATAAAATACTGCGTATATAATTTTTTGAACCCTGAAGAAGATACTGCGTGTGCATTTTCGAACCCGTAGAGAATACTGTATATGTGCTTCATATGACTTCGAACCCATAGGAAATATTGCATATATGAATTTCGGACTTGAAGAAAATACTCGCGCGGCAGTTTTGAACCCGTAGAAAAATGCTCCATATATAATTTTGAACCCGAAGAAGGATACCATAGACGCATTCGAGCCCGTAGAAAATACTGCGTATATAATTTTGAACCCTGAAGAAAATACTGCGTAGTTTTGAACCCGTAGAGAATACACCCTCTCTCTTTTTTTTTTTTTTTATTGTTGGGTGCGGTTATGTGTCAGGGAGATAATTTCGTCTTTCTCCGTGTGAAGATATCTCGTTACTAAGTTGTTATGAAGAAATCCGACAAGATGTTACCTGAACAAAATTTCGCCTCATCGAAGGATGTTCATAGTTCCAAACCAAACACGGGTGATGAATTCTTTGCTAGACCCTCGCCCCGCTCGGAAGAATTACCTGTGTTTCGTGCCAATTTTGTTAACCGGTGGTGAAGATGAAAAGAAGACACGTTCGGTTCGCCAGAGAACACCATACGGTCCTGTCTTCATAAAGGGGTATATTCTTCTTCCAACATTGATTTGTGGATGTGTCAAAGCCCATTGCGTTCTTTTGATAGATGGGTTGAGTTCATGGTGAGTAGGGACCACATAAATACCAACTTGACTCGAGCGCAGATTATTGATGCTTTGTCGAGCTTGAAGAAATCTCCGATTAGGAAGGATATCCGGCTTGGTTTCTTTCATCTCCGGATGGTGTTCGGACACCCATACGATCATATGTAGATGGGGTGAAATAACTTTCTCCTTGGAGAGTGTGGCTCTCTTGTCAATCTTAGAGAGCAGGGAATCTTAATATCCGATTGTTTGAAGGTGAGGAGAAGATGCGGGAATACCTTGCCACTAAGTTGGGAGATTACGCTCGAAAAGACTCCACCGCGAAGTCGAAGGATTCTGTCCAGGAAAGAGGATGAAAGGTGCTTTTACAAACTGGTGGATATCTCAATGGTTTCCTGGACGAGTGGAACCTAAACGAAAGCAGTGATCTTCATGTAGAAAGCATTTTTGGCTCTCTAGTTGTCTAGAGACATTTTTGATGACGGTTCCGGCAAGAAGGAAATAAGACCGAGTTGCTAGTGATTGCTTTGTGAATTTAGCAAAAGGTGAAGTTCTTCCAATTGGCAAACTATTCCTTGGTTCCCCGTATGTGCATCCGGATCACCTAGTTGCGAACATGCGAGTTTCGAATAGTTTCATGAAAGTGGATTCATATGTGCACGTTGCTTTTCTCGCAAGCCTGGCTATGGGAGCACTTTGAGAAGTATGCTCTGAAACCGTTGCCTTCGATTCCCGCGAGTTGGGGCGGCTCCCGAATTCTTCGATGGGTGAACAAGCGTCCAAGAGTTGGCATGAGCTTGGTTAGTCTTCTCGATAAGTCGCATGAAATCGTTTTCGCCCATGGGAGCCGGTCCATAGGTCGGTGACTCAAATTGACACCTTTGCTTTCGCTCCGATCATGTCTTTATCTTCTAACGACAACTTGAGTGTTGGTGAAAACTTGTTTATTCAAAGCCGCATGTCTAAGGCTATATCTTTGTCTTTCTTCATGGGGTCTTTCCGAATAGCCGCTTACAATATTGACCGTGCTGCTCGTCACATGGGTTTCGATCAAGGGGTGCCTCTTGCTTACCAAACTGGTGGTTCCTAAGGATTCATTTCATGCCGCCCTCAATGCCCAGTGCCCTTGAGCCGGGTATCCGCCTTCCTTTCTTTCGAGACGGGAAGAGTAACTTCGACGACTTTTGGCTATAATGAGTTCGGTACGATGAGTTCACTATGATCCAAGATTTTGTAAATAACGTGGTGTAGAATGTTCGTTGTAAACCTTCCCGGCAGTTTTGAAGAAGTATCCAATGTTGAGAGATCCCAGCGAAAGTTGCCTCGGCAACTCGGAAAGTCCCCGTGCAAAGGAACAAAGAACGAAGAATCGTCTTTGGCGGGTTCCGGCGGTTTCAAAGATCCTCCCGCAGCTCTCGTGTCTTTCAGTTCTTCCAATAACCGGTATGTGTCGCCTCCTCGTTGGTTTGTCTCAAAACACGTGAATTTCTTTGAAAACATGTGTCTTGTTTCTTCCAGGGCTTCGGTAGTGTTAATGCTTTCGCTGCCCTTGCACGTTGCCAGGAGACGGCAATTTTTTCGAAGAATTCCAGCGGCACTGAGCCTCCTCATAGCGGTGATGAGTCAGAGAAAGAAGAAAGTTCGACAAGTGAGAGTGATTCCTCTGGCAGCACTGGTTCTTTTTCTTGAAGTGGTTCGGTGAGTTTCGCGCTTCTTTTTCTTTCTTCTTCCGTTTCTTCTTTTGAAAATTGTCTAACTCAAGTTCGCAGGAGGAATCCGGTTCGGAGGACGATTCTGGGGTGGAGCCACACGAAAACTTGCCTTTGGTGACCACCGCCGGTGACTTGGAGATGGGAGCTAGCCAATTGCCGGAAACAGATGTGGTTCAAACGGTGGATGATTCTCTGATGGTTGCTGCTGTAGACATGGAAGAAGACCCTTTGCGAGTCGTGAGGCCAGTTGCAGGCGCCATTTTTGATCCCCCGTACTTGGTTCCTTATCCAGGTCATGTGCTGGTTGGCGGTTTCAGCATGCTGGCTAAGTATGAGGCATTATACACCAGAATCTGGGAGAAGTACGGACATATGGCCACAACCAAGAAGGTCACTAGTCGATTTGCGCTGGTTAAGCGTGTGGAAGAGGCTTTATCTTCCATCGAGGATATGCGTGAGGTGACTGGCCACACCGTTTCTGAAGACGTTATTGCCGACTGGGAGCACCATCGCGACGTGTGCGTAGAAACGGAGTTCAACGCTTCGTGGTTTGTCGAAGGCCTTGCTGAGATCCATAAGTAGAAAGATGCAGCAATCGAAAGCCTTTTTCATAGGTTTTTGCGAACGCGCCCCTCTCCATGTAAAAGGCGGCTTTGCTGGTAGCATCGCCAGCAAGTCCCCAATCGCTGGTAGCATCTTGCCGAGTCCCAGGTTTTCTCAGTGTAGTTTTTATAACTGGTAACCGGGTTGTCTGTCAGTTGATTTGGATTGAGTCGCCTTCCCCTACCATCTTGACATTTGGGTCGAAGAATGAGATCGACAGTCTGACATTGTAGCCGATAGATCAATCCTCCCGCTGTGGTCGCCAATTGTTTATTGGTAAAAATCGTTTCCGCCGATTTTGGTAAATTCGGTAGGTGAGTGATAAACTGGTTTAAACCCTAAACAAATGTGCTGCACGTGAGCACTTTATAGATTCGAGAGATCAATCAGTACAAGTCCGGCCTAAACCAAGAAATGGCCGTTCCTGGACTTGCTTGGTCACAAAGTGGAGGAGAAGGGTTGATTTGGGGAGGGAAGCAAAGAAAGGTGTTAAGACCAGAATAATTCTTGGAGAGTAGTGTCTCGACTTGTATCAGAAAGTGAAAGCTTAGGAAGCTTGCAAGAGATGAAAGCTTTTTGGAGAGCTTGCAAAGTTGCATTTTCTGAGAGTGTTGTATTTTTCTCCTAACCGAGACTTGTCTGGTGGAAATAGGTAAGACCTATTTATACAAGTCGGGATTGAAACGTACCCTGGCCTCATGAAGGAAGAGAGTAAAGGGTGAAATAATGGGAGGAGGTGGTAACCGCATGGTGTTTATGGGTGAAAACGTTTTCACCATTATTTCCTCATTTATTTGATCGCTTTATTCCTATTCACGCTTTCTTAATATGAGCGTAGTGTACGCCATGTCAGGACCGCCAAACCAAAACTCTAGAAAGCATCCCCCAGTTTGTGTTGATGTCTCGAGTGTTGGTTGCACCTTGAGTGCAAGTGGCGTTGTTAGTGGCGCGTGTGGCATGTGCCAATGGCATGTGCGGAATGCCTTTGTTGCGGGTTGCACCTTGATTGCAAGTGGCAATGCCAGAGCTGCTAGTGGCGTGTGTGGCATGTGCCAATGGCATGTGCGGAATGCCTTGGTGGTAGTTTGTACGTTGAGTGTAAGTGGCAATGCCAGAGCTGCTAGTGGCGTGTGTGGCATGTGCCAATGGCGTGTGCGCAATGCCTTGGTGGTAGGTTGCACGGTTTGCAAGTTAGGCTACCAGCGTGCGTGTTTGGCATGTGTCAATGGCACTCATGGCCATTAGGGCTACGTCCTGGTAAGAAAATCTACCAGCGATGCATGTTGGCATGTCCCAATGGCATGCTCGGCCATTAGGGCCACGTCCTGGTAAGAAAATCTACCAGCGATGCGTGTTTGCATGTGCCAATGGCATGCTCGCCATTAGGGCCATGGCCTGGTAAGAAAATCTACCAGCGATGCGTGTTGGCATGTGCCAATGGCATGCTCGGCCATTAGGGCCATGGCCTGGTAAGAAAAGCTACCAGCGATGCGTGTTGGCATGTGCCAATGGCATGCGTGGCCATTAGGGCCACGTCCTGGTAAGAAAAGCTACCAGCGAGCGTGTTGGCATGTGCCAATGGCATGCGTGGCCAATTTGGGTCACGACACTGCAGGAAAAGCTACCAACAGCGTGTTGGCATGTGCCAATGACATGCGTGGCCAATTTGAGTCACGACCTGGCAGGAAAAGCTACCGGTGAGCGTGTTGGCATGTGCCAATGGCATGCGTGGCCAATTTGGGTCACGATCTGGTAGGAAAAGCTACCAGCGAGCGTGTTGGCATGTGCCAATGGCATGTGCCAATGGCATGCGTGGCCACTTTGGGTCACGACCTGGTAGGAAAATCTACCAGCGAGCGTGTTGGAATGTGCCAATGGCATGCGTGCCCAATTTGGGTCACGGCATGGTAAGAAAAGCTACCAGCGAGCGTGTTGGCATGTGCCAATGGCATGCGTGGCCAATTTGGGTCACTACTGGTAGGAAAAGCTACCAGCGAGCGTGTTGGCATGTGCCAATGGCATGCGTGGCCAATTTGGCCTAGGTTGCACGGTTTGCAAGCCTAGGTGCGGGCGGTACTTTGGCATGACGCAGCTAGGGCCAAGGTAAGGGTGTTTGGCTTGGCGTGGCGTGACCAGCGTAGCTAGGGCCAAGGCAGAGTGTGTTTGGCATGGCGCGGCTAGCTTGGGCAAGGTGTGGCTGGCATGATTTGCCATTGGCACGGAGGTGCGGCTAGCATGGTTGGCATGCTTTGGCGCGTTTGGTGTGGCTGGCATGATTTGCCATTGGCACAGAGGTGCGGCTAGCTTGGGCTAGGGTGTGGTCGGCATGATTTTCCATTGGCACGGAGGTGCGGCTAGCATGGTTGGCATGCTTTGGCGCGTTTGGTGTGGCTGGCATGATTTGCCATTGGCACGGAGGTGCGGCTAGCATGGTTGGCATGCTTTGGCGCGTTTGGTGTGGCTGCCATGATTTACCATTGGCACGGAGGTGCGTCTAGCATGGTTGGCATGCTTTGGCGCGTTTGGTGTGGCTGGCATGATTTGCCATTGGCACACAGGTGCGGCTAGCTTGGGCTAGGTGTGGCTGGCATGATTTGCCATTGGCACGGAGGTGCGGCTAGCATGGTTGGAATGCTTTGGCGCGTTTGGTGTGGCTGGCATGATTTGCCATTGGCACGGAGGTGCGGCTAGCATGGTTGGCATGCTTTGGCGCGTTTGGTGTGGCTGGCATGATTTGCCATTGGCATGGAGGTGCGGCTAGCATGGTTGGCATGCTTTGGCGCGTTTGGTGTGGTAGCATGATTTGCCATTGGCACGGAGGGAATTAGGGTTTTGTTCGTTGTAACCCTAATTTGAAAAAATACCCCTATTAATGATGACTACATGCATTAAATGTTCTAATAAATGTGTCATCGGTGACATTAGGTTATTTGGGGTTTTACGATTTTACCCTTTGTTTAAAATCCACCATCAACACCTGCAAAGGTTGTCTGGAAGTTCTGACAGAATCTCAGCAATGTTATTCGGTCAGAAGTCTTTTGGAAACACTAATGGTTTAGGGTTCAAAAGCAAAACCGTGAGCACAAACAACTCATTTGTTCCAGCTGGGTTTGGAACAAGTATTGTTGAAAGTTGTTATAACAAGAGACAAATTATAAGCAAGACAATAAATCTTCCTCGATTTGTTCGTTTTGTGGAATTGCAAATCATGTTCAAAGTAAGTGTTGGAGATCCAAGAGAAACAACAAAAGGATTTCCAAACTTCAAAACGATATGCAAAGGATGAATCTGGCTCTGGAGAATCAACAGAGTTCTCTTGATAACAAAAAGAAATCTAAAAGAACCAGAGTCAGAAGAGGTAACAAGTCTGCTTATACAACAAACCTTGATAAGTCACTATGTGATAAAAGATGTGAGCATTCGGCTCACTCCGTCACTATATAATCCTAGTGATGTTTGCATCCTCAGTTTTAACTTGAGAAAATGAGGATTGCATCAAGGTTGCTCAAGTTTTGTATAATTGGCATTTTTTATATTTATTATTTTTGTTAACAGTCTTCTTGTTAAAATAGGTAATGGATCATGAACCGTAAAAGACTTGTTCAAAGTTTATCTAGGGTTTGCATGTCCATAGGTCTATTTATATTCACTTGTGATCAAAATACCCTTCACTTCTTCTTGAAAGATACGGTTTCATTGCTCCTGTAACTAGAGGTACCACAAAGAGGGATGCAGTCGAAGCAGTTAATGTGTATCTTTGTGAAGGAATCATTTTCTCAAGGAAGAAGAAGGAGAGTTATACAAATGATGAAGAAGAGAACTTAGTGAGTTAACTGATATCTCTGAGGATTTGGAGGAATTGAACGATCCCATAATCAATGGGTTTTTCAATAATGAGAAGGAATTCTCAGTAGATGCCCTGAGAAAGCTCTACGATGTCTAGGAAACTTCTTATGAGAATTTATTCTTATGTTTTAACAAGGATAACTAGGGTTTGGAATAGCCATTATTGTGAGTACACATAGCTATGTCCAACGATTTTCATCTTGCAATGTTTTTAGATTTATATAATTAAATTCTAAATTTGATTTGGAAGATAATTTTGCAGTATTAATCTTTATGGTTTAATATATTGCAACTTGTTATGGGATATGTGTGTTTGCGTCCGTGAACTATGATTGTCCCATATATGTCAAAAGTTAACTCTTTCACATGTCTTTATGCAAATATTGATAAAAGAATGAATGAACTTTCGACAACAAAAGTTAAGCCTATTATGTCATTTGCAAATATTGATGGAAGATAGGATGAACTTTTGTTTACAAAGATTAAGTCTATTATATGTCTCTATGCAAATAGTGATGAAAGATAGAATAAATCTTTGTATATTCCGAAGTATTGATCTTTCCCCGATCCACATCTTTGTGTAAATACTTTGTGCGGCTCGTAAGTTCTCTAATGTGAGCATTTCCGATTAAATTAATCATGGGTTCTCTTGTGGTTAATTTAATTGAGTATTTTGGATACAAATTCATGTTTCATGTGATTTGTTAATGTCCAAATAAATCCTTCTTTTCTTGTGAAAGTAAGGTCGCTCTTGTTGTTCTTTCGGGAATGACATTTTATGGGGGAGAGTTCTTAATCGAACTTGTGCTTAATTGCCAAATCTTTGTGGGAGTGCGGTTTGTGGAATATTATAGGGGTTATCTTGTATCTTTATAAACTCCTTGATGAATGCATTTAGTTTCGGCTATTTCATTGCATCTAAACAAGTTGATATGTTGTTCTCTTTTGGTCATGAAGTATCTCTATGGAAATTTAATCAGGATCCCACTAGTTTTCGTACCTTTGCCAATTTTTATTGAGAATAAGGGGGAGAATTAATGTGTAGTGCACACTACCAATACATATGGTTTACGGATCATTATGTAAGGGGGAGTGGTTTTCATTGTGAGATGAAGTATTGACTAAGGGGGAGTGATACATATCACCATAGTATTGTTGTCAAAGTTGTGATACAATTGGACTTTGATGATGTGTAATAATACTATGACAATGTATAACAATGATTGAGAGCAACTGTTTTCTCATTGTTATAGTCATGGATCTTCAACAACATTGATGTCGAGTTGAACACGTTCAGAATCACTGCAGTACTTGGAAGTGACGAAGATTTCGAGTAATTTTGAAGAACCAAGGAGATCAAGCATTTGGATGAGAAGCTACAAAGTTTATTTATTTTGTAATACATATGTATTGATAGTTTTGTCACTAAAATTGATAAAGGGGGAGATTGTTCGAGCACTGCTCGGTCGAACTCGCAAGCGTTGCTATCTCAAGCTTGTTTGTCAAGTTTAGTTGCCAAAACTATGAGTCTTGATTTCTAGTCTACTTATAGCTAAGTCTCGGATTAGGATAGAAAGTGTAGTTGATCTTAGACTTCACAGACTTCATCTATTGAAGACGAAGAACTACTAAGGGGAGCTTGTGGAACTTCATCGACAAAAGGTATGTGGGGACTTGAACTCATCTATCACTCAAAAGTCTATCTACCCTATCTCCTATTTGAGACAAAAGTCGTATAGCTATATATACTTCAATTATGCACATTTGATATTTCGAGCTGAGTTTAACTCGCTTACATATTTCTCGAAATATGTGTTGGTAAGCTTTTGCTTTAACCAAGTTCATCTTATATTCTTGACGAAAGTCAAAAGATGATCATGTGAAAATCGCCTGGTAACATCTTACATGATTTGTGTGAGACAGTCATTTGATAAAGACTCGGAATGTTTCGTATTGATCATTCGATCACTTGAAATTGCTTTGAAGCTAATATTTTGTGTGAGACAGCTATTCCCGTCTTCCAAGAATGTTTCAATGGTTGAAATGAGAGTTTAGGACAATTAAGCATAGTGTGCGTACTTGCATATATGTAATCCATGTCCGGAACCATAGTATGCATACCCGTATGCGTACACATTTGAGATTTCGAGCTGAGTTTATCTCGCTTACATATTTCTCTAAATATGTGTTGTCAAGCTTTCTCTTCGACCAAGTTCATCTTATATCATGTGAAAATTGCCGAGTAACATCTTACGTGGTTTGTGTTATACAATCATTTGGTGTTGTCTTGGAATGTTTCGTTATGATTATTTCATTAACTTGAAAATTGTTTTGGTGCTAATAGTATGTGAAAACGACTATTGTCATCCTCTAAGAAAGTTTCAATGATTGAAATAAGAGTTTAGAACACTTAACCATTATTGGATATGTCATGTTGTGCACTCTTACACATATGTAATCCATGTCCGGTAACCATAGTATGCATACACGTTTGCGTACCTGTTGGTTTGAGAAATCTGGGAATCTAAGTATGCATACCCGTTTGCGTACTGGCGTATAGGTTCATGTCCGAGAATTTCTGCTGGGATTGAAAGTTCGCGTACCCGTTTGCGTACCGGCGAAACCCAATCTTAGTCCGGGTATTTCAAGTATGCGTACACGTATGCATACTTGAAGGTTAAAGTTCTAAAATCGGTTATGAACATGAACATAAACATTTATATAATAAGGAATGCAATCTTTTCAAACCGTGTCTATAATGTTCATGATTGATTCGAGTGAATCAAACCGATTTTGCTTCAATTGTGTTTTTGTATAATTCTATGAGAATATAGCAAATGAACAACTCTTTAACTAGTTTCATTTGAGTCATTTGAACTAGTTATGGTTAAGATGAATAAGGTTGATATGAGAGTAATCATATGGCTAACCTCGGTTAACTATTTGTGAACCAACATGGTGTACACGTTTGGGTACGGTTACATAAACCTAAATGAGGGTACATTTCATTTGTGTGTAACAATCTAAGTTCGATCTAACGGTTGAAAGATATTAGCCTGGTTGAATCAGGTTTTTCATCTAACGGTGAATATTGAATGCTTTGTTACCAAGGTAACTTGGATTGCAAACCCTGATTTGAAAACTGCATAAAGGAGAACTCTAGCAACTGGGAAAACTAATCCCTACACCTCATGTATGTTACTAGTTGCATAAACTAGAGTCGTTTCTCCTTTAACCTTAGGTTTCTATCGAGACCCTGTAGGTTAACGACTTGAAAGACTTCATTGGGATTGTGAAGCCAGACCCAACTATTTTCTTTGTAGTTGCATGTTCTGATCTTGCCCGATTCTATCGTATTGAGTATAATTGACTCGAGATTAATTTCTATGATAGGTAAGATAAAAGTAATCACAAACATCTTCGTCTCATCGTTGTTGATTCCACAATATCTTGTTTCGCTAGTCGATTAAGATTATTGTGAGGTGATTGATAATACTAGGCTGTTCTTCGGGAATATAAGTCCGGTTTATCAATTGGTTCCTGTTCACCTTGATTTATCAAAAGACGGAACAAAAACTCTTGGGTATTTCTGTGGGAGACATGTTTATTCAATCTATAGACTTTTCTGTATGAGACAGATTTGTTTATCAAGTCTTCGACTTTGGGTCGTAACAACTCTTGGTTGTGGGTGAGATCAACTAAGGGAATCAAGTGCGTAGTATCCTGCTGGGATCTGAGACGTAAGGAACGCAACTGTACCTTGAATCAGTGTTAGATTGATTAGGGTTCAACTACAGTCCATCCCAAAGTTAATTGGTAGTAGGATAGAGTCTGTAGCGGCTTAATACAGTGTGGTGTTCAATGCTGGACTAGGTCCCGGGTTTTTTTTGCATTTACGGTTTTCCTCGTTAACAAAATTCTGGTGTCTGTGTTATTTGTTTTCCATATTATATTATTTTATATAATTGAAGTATCACAGGTTGTGCGTTGTATCGATCAATTAGGAAATCCAACATTTGGTTGTTTATTGAAATTGATTGATCCTTGAACATTGGTCTTTGGTACCGTTCAAGTTACTTCTCATATATTCAATTGGGCTCGCAAATTTCTATTTGTTGATTGCAGATTGAATTAAGAGATAGAGATATAAACTCTTGTATATACTTTTCTCTAGATTGATTCTGATTGTCTAGTTGATTCTCTAGAAAGTATATTGGAGTAAGTCCCCTCAGATTGCCAAACGAATTGTTGGGTGTGGTTGTTGTACCCCCGCATTTTTAATTGGTATCAGAGCAGGCAAACACGTTAAAGACCTCATAAGTCTGTGTTTGTAGCAATCTGACTATATGGACGATTCTATCTCTGATAACGTACTAGTTCAAAAATTACCAGATGATTTACAAAGCTTGAATTTTCTTGAGAGTACTATCACATCTAAGTTAATGTCTAAGCATGTGGAAACTGTTGATAATTGGGAAACACTCGTAGAAGAATAGTTGGATGAACTTTCTGACGAAGGTGACTCAGATATTGATAGAGATGTTGATGAGGAAGTCTCGGAGTATGTTAATGTATTGTACCAATGTACAACTACAAGGCTTAGATCAAGATAACTAGCAGCAAGCTTCTTTCTCTCTGCAAGCAGATCCTAACTTTCAAGATTGAAAGCAAAATTAGTTTTTCCTTGATTGATTTTCTCCTGAGTACAATCATTGGTCTTTTAAGGGCCAATCCTGATAATTGTATCCAACAACTATAAACACATCAAGCACAATTACTGTTTTCTAGGAAATAACCAAATAACCTAATGCTAATTCCACCCCTGGCTGACTCAAGTTACCCCCCAAAGTAAAAGTAATTAAGAAATACAATTTAAGTTAAAAGTAACTTGCAGGATCATGACATTGCCCCTCCCATTCAGACATCATTGTCCTCAAGGATAAAATCCGGAAACTGAGCTTGTATGTGAGCAGCATCCTCCCATTTAGCATCCTATGGAGCAGAATTACACCATTGTACTAAGATCTGCTTAATAATAGAGGTGTCTTTGAGAGTAGTTCCGGTGTCTAGGGCAGCAACAGGCTCCACTACAAACGGTCCTGCATGATCCACCAATGGTAACTGAGGAGATAGAACTGCCTGTAATCCCAGCTTCTTCTTTAATTGGGATACATGAAAAAATGGATGTATACTAGAGCCCAATGGAAGTTTCAATTTGTAAGCAACAACTCCAACTCTCTGTAGGACTTCAAAAGGCCCAAAATATTTGGCAGACAGCTTCAAGTTTTGTCTCACAACAACTGAAGTTTGCCTGTACGGTTGGAGCTTTAAGAAGACTAGGTCACCCACTGCAAATTCTCTATCAGACCTTTTTTGATCTGCAAAAACGTCATCCTGTGATGAGCTTTAGATAGTTCATCATTTAACAGTTGGAGCATGAGGTCTCTCTCATGTAAATAGTTTTCCACAGTTGCAACAGAAGTGGATGTAGGGACAGGAAAAACCAAATGAGGTGGAGCATAACCATATAAATCTTGAAAGGGTGACATCTTCAAGCTGGTATAGTAGTTAGTACTGAACCACCATTCAACAAGACATAACCATTGGACCCATTGCTTAGGGTGAGAGCTTGTCATACACCTCAAATACTGCTCAACACAAGCATTTGTTCTTTCAGTCTGACCATCAGTTTGAGGATGGTAAGCAGTACTGAGCTTCAGTGTGGTGCCAAGGGACTTGAACAGAGCCTGCCAGAATTGGCTAATGAAAATTTTATCTCTGTCACTAACAATGGAGCTAGGAAGACCATAAAGCTTGAATATATGGGAGATGAACTCCTTTGCAACTGTGATAGCAGTGATTGGGTGGCCAAGAAAAATAAAGTGACTATATTTAGTTAACCTATCTACAACCACTAAAATGACATTCTTCCTATATGACAATGGCAGGCCTTCAATAAAGTCAAGAGAGATATGTTGCCATGAGTGTCAGGTATGGGAAGAGGTTGTAAGAGACCACCTGGAAGTGAATTTTCTCCTTTGTGACATTGGCAGACATCACAAGTGGTGACAAACTGAATGATGTCACTCTTCTTGTTGGGCCAAAAGAATGAAGCCTTAGCTCTGTGATAAGTTCCATTGATGCCAGAATGGCCTCCCACAGAAGAAGCATGCAAGGAATGAAGTATAGAAGATCTGAGAGTATTACCAGAGCCAATATAAAGTCTGCCTTTGAATCTCAGTATGCCTTGTGAATAAGAATAATGGCCATGAGTTGGAGTCACAGTTAACTGAGTAATAAGTTTTGGGATGTTGTGTCTGATTCATAGATAGAATGAATGTCCTGTATCCACTGAGGTTGAGATAAAGATAAGCTGGAACAGGCAGCAGTAGGAAGTCTGGACAGAGCATCAGTAGCTTTGTTTTCCATTCTTTTCTTGTACTTAATGACATAATCAAAACCCATCAGTTTGACAAGCCATTTCTGTTGTAATGCAGTAGATAGCTTCTGGTCCATCAAGTACTTCAAACTTTGGTGGTCTGTATGTATCACAAATTTTTGGATGCTCAAATAGTGCTTCCATTTTTGTACAGCCATGACAATGGCCAAAAATTCCTTCTCATACGTAGACAGAGCTAATGCTTTAGGACCCAATGGCTTGCTGAAAAAGGCAATGGGTTTGTAGGATCAGAATATCACAACATCAAGACCCTTGCGAAATCCATAAACGACACATTGCGAAAATGTCGCAGATGGATAATATAAATGACGCAACGGATGACGACAACTTGAACACGAGAAAGATGTGAAGACCTAGCGAGATTTAGGAGTGTTGCGAGATTTAACATTTGTACACTCGCGAGAATGTCGCAAGTCAAATCCGAAAATAAAGGACAACTTAGCTGTCAACCACTATGTAATGTCCTATATAAAGAGCCGAACATGCTTAAGAGAGGGGAGATCTTTTTCAAGTGTTGGGCAAGTTATTAAGAGAGAGAAAGTTTAGAGCGATTGTAAATTCTTTAGTTTATTTTCTTTTCATCTTGTAACATTTGTGAGTTTTAATCAATAAAGAATGTAATTGTTCATCTTAAAATGACTTGATTGTGTGAATTCTTATGAGGGGTGTAGTATGGGATTTCCTGCTACTACATATGGCGCTAGAAACAGGGAATGATTGAAGATTGACATTGTGATTTGAAAGAATTTGGAATAATAGGGAAGGAATTTTATATAATTTTCAACAATTCATTAAGATTGAAAAATGGCTAGAAGAAGACATGCATCAAAACAACCAACAACTGTTAGAAGGAGTAGGAGACTTGCTGGAGAAAGGAGAGACGAGATGGGGGAATCTTCAAGAATAAATACAAGGAACAATAGAGAAAATCAAATTCAACCGCCAATTCAACGTACATCACCAATACAAAATAGAGCTGTGGATTATGACAGAGTGAGTGTACATACTTGACGGTCAGATTCTGTAGATGAAATGGGAGAAGAGCAGCAATTAGGAGGCAATGGACAAGAGGAGAGAGACCAAGAAGTAATTGGAGGAATAATTCATGAAAATGAAGAGATTGGCAAAGCATTAGAGGCATTGAGGCAAACAATACATGAAGAAAGGCGGTTAGAAGCAGAAGAACGTGCGAATTTGACAAGGCAAAATCATGAATTGAGGATGGAAAATATGAGATTACAAAATAGAAGGTCAAGAAGCACTGCAAAATCAAGTTCAAGATCAGTTAGAGAAGAGATAAGACAAAATTTGCCTATAGAAAATGCTAATGAAGAAACTCAAGAGGGAATACAAAATCCAGATGAAGAGCGTCGCGAAGGAAGAGAAATATTGGAAGATCGTTATATTCAGCGTGTTGAAATTCTTCAAAACGGGCAAAATGATAGAATTCAAGGAGATAGACACCGTCAGGGGCGAAATAATCAAGATGGCGAAGAAAATCAGGAAGAAGGAAGGAGAATATTACGTGGGAGAGAAATAAAAATAAATGAACGAGCAATTGAGGATGAAATTGAAAGACACTATACTGAACAAACACATTTAGCTCGCGAGAGAGAAAGACTAAGAGCAGAAGTGGAAGAACAAGAGCTACAAGAGGCAATTCGACAGAATAACCATGATAATCGAGAAAGGAGGCGTGAGCGAAATCGCAATAATGCTAATATCAATGAAGAATATGATAGAGTACAAAGGAGAACTGAAAGGCGGCAAAGAGGAGAAAATGAGAGATATGACGGTGTGCGAATTAATGAAAGAAGTGAAAGAGAAGATCACAGAGAAAGACGAGAGGAAAATGATGAACAAGAAAGTAAAAACAGAGATGAACGTAGGAGAAGAGAGGCGGAGTTGAAAAGACCAATGGATCCAAATTCTGGTATAAATGAACAAATCTTGAGAGAGTTAGCGGAATGAGAGGAATGATAAATAATAAAAGAGGAGTAGGTAAGAGACAATTGGATGAAGCCATAGAAGAAGCTGCCAAAACTCCATTCACACAAGAAGTACAATTAGGAGGAATACCCCAAAATGCAATTTACCTGCGTTAACCAACATTTTTGATGGAACAACTTGTGCAGTCCAACACATCAAAGCTTATGTGAGATGTATGCTACAATAGGAGAACCATGATGCAATATTATGCAAGTATTTCACATCAAGTTTAACAGGAGAGGCGTTAAAATGGTTTGAAGGTTTTCCAAAGAATACTATAACATCTTTCAACCACTTGCAAGCTATATTTTTAGGAGCATATATAAGTAACAATTCCTCGCGACCTGGCATTGAAGATGTATTTGGGCTGAAGCAAAGGGTTGGCGAAAGTTTGAAGCACTTAACTTTGAGATGGAAGACAATGTGTAGTGATATGGCTGGTCGTGTGGACGAAAGATATCTCATTCTATCATTCATCAATGCTATGTTCGCAACCAACCTGTTATACATTCAAATTTTCAGAATCAAAAATACAATCACAATGACTGAGTTGCGAGAACTTCAGGAGGAGTATATGCTCTTGAGGAAAAGCAAAATGAGATGGAATCATACCCCATTGCGAACACAAGTTCAAGAGCAGCGAATGCAAGCTTGTTACCCAAGTTAATAAATACAGTGACGAGCACCTCGCAAGGGCAACAAGAGAGGATAGTGGGAGATAGTCAGCAAAAGCTAGTAGCTATGGGGAGCCTTGATCAAGAAGAATTTGAGAGAGAGAGAAACTTCTATAGCCGTGGTGGAAATAACAAAATCCAAAGACTTGATCAGCCACAAGAAACGTATGAAGGTCATCAGCCACAAGGAACTTATGGAGGTCAGAGGCAAAATTGTCACAGAGGGCAGCGAAGTCATAAGATAATATGGGAAGAAATCAAAATGCCACCTTTGAATGCTAGTGTGGAGAAGATATGGGAAGCTATAATCCTAATGGAAAATATACCTGCACCATGGAACATGGGGAGTGAACCACCTCCAAGCTACAAAAGTAATGAATTTTGCTCTTATCATCATTTCCATGGACATACAACAAATGACTGCAGAAATATAAAGAGAATCATTCTCAGGATGATAGATCAGGGAAAATTAAATCACTTTCTAATAGGACAAACGCAAACTCAAGCACTACACCTCCTCCAGATATTCACAAGCCAAACATAGCAAAAGAAAGAGAAACATTTGTGATTGAAGTTGGTGCAAAGGCAAAGAATCTGTTTTGTAATTCTATCGTACACTCATACAAGACGACTGAAGATTTTCATGATAACACTCTCAGCAGGGTTTTCGCAAGAGATTCCGATGATAGAGAAATAATGAACATTGCGAAGACATCGCCACTGGAAGAATGGAAAAAGCAGACTATCTATTTTACCGCAGAAGAAGTACCTGAGGGTGGAGAAATGCACGACAACCCATTGGTGGTAAGATTGGAGATCAACCAAAAGCCTAGCGAGGATGAAGATGATGAAGCTGAGAATTCATGGGCAATCAACAGACTTTTGATCGATACTGGAAGTTCCGTAAATATTCCTTTTTATCATACTTATAAAACTATGGGAGGGAGAGATGAAGATCTAATACCATCAACGTACAAAATTTATGGTTTTAACGGTACTGCAAATAAGCCAAAAGGAGAAGTTCATATACGAATTCCACTGAAAGGATTATCTTCTGAAATTTTATTCTGTGTAGTTGATGTGGAATCACCATACAATGCATTGATTGGATGACCTTGGTTACATGAGATCTTAGGTGTGGCATCGACTTTCCTTCAATGTATCAAATTCCCTCATCCCACTGGTGTTGGCATCATAAAGGGAGATTGGGTTGAAGGAAAGAAGTGTTATGAAATTGATATAGAATCTTGCGAAGAAAGAGCTGCGAAGAAGAAGAATTGGAAACACAACATCAAAGAAAAACAAATAGGTGAAAGATTAATGGTAGATGTAATAGAACGAGAGAGAGGAAGAAATCTTTGTGAGACCAATATATGATGAAGATAGGAAGTGGCGAAGGCTTCGCAACAAGACAAGAAAATGACAGGAAAATTCAAAAATGCAGAGGCAGAAAGTATCAGAAATAAGAGACTTAAAGAATGAATGTACTTGTTGACTGTCGAAGAAGAAATTGGGAGGAGGACGAAAAATGTATGATGGGTTTCATCTTAAAAATAAATAAATATATAATAATTATAGCAGAGATGAGGTTGCGAAAGGAAGTTGATATGCAGAAGAAGAGAATATATTTTATGAAATATAAAGATATGATTGCGAAATTACAAAAAGATTTATATGTAGAAGAATCAACAAATTAATCAGACAGAGGCGAACCAACTATGGCGTACACCCTAGTTCGCGAAATCAAAATTTCGTAAGAGGCAAATGTAAGACCTAAAGTGCGTCATAGAAGGGGGTACCTATTGCATGGCTCAGGGAAAAGGTTACACCGCCCCTGGAACCTGAGTCATGGAGAATTGGGCTCAATAAAGCCCATCCAGAGGAGATACCTTGGATTTTCAATCTAAGCTTATGACTTAGATTGGACGACCGAGGGTCTCTTCTAAGGAGTCGGCATTTGACCAAGGCGCCGAGGTACACGGTTGAGCCAAGAGTGCCTGGGGCATTTGAAGTGTCTCGGCCATTCTTGGCAAGTCTCGGCATATGCTGCACTCGGCCCAAAGAAAACTCCACTTAGGGTGCAGTCTCGTAACCATAAGCCATATAGGCAAAAGGGATAAGAGGCTGCGAAAACAACTGGTTATTGTTAAGACCGGATGGGGGAGCTAGCCTTATATGGCGAAGTACGCCTCCTTGAAGGGGCAACCAGGAGATGATAAGGCGGCACCCTCCATTAGGGAGCTGATAAGTGTCTTAAGACGCAAATGTCATGAGGCTTTATTTCCGCAAGGAAATTTAGGCTTGTCATATTTGTGCGACAATCCTGAAGAGGCAATAATACAAAAGATAAAGATAAGACGAGATCAATGGGTCAGTACATGAAAATGTAAGGACGTCCTGCGATTTCGTTGCAAGAAGGCAATGTCATGGGGCTTTATATTCGCAAGAATTTTCAGGCCTGTCATATTCTCGCAACAAAAATATCCCGCAGAGGCAACAATACTAAAGAAATGATAAGGCAAGATCAATGGGTAATTACATGAAAGTGTAAAGACGTCCTGCGATTTTGTCGCAATGACAAGGGGTGGCACAGTAAGACCTTTAACTAGGAAGGCAAAATAAGACCACATAAGAGAAAAAGAAAAAAGGAAATCTTGGAAGAAACCAAGGTTTCCTTACTTGCAAAAATCCAGCAGTAACAGCTGCAAGATTGAGGCATGAACACATATCACTATTCGAAAGTAACTTGCTTAATCTCTCATTTAAAAGCAAATAACAGAGGCAAGTATGGGAATGTATAGAATAAAAACATGTTATTTGTCTTCATATGATAGATTTACGCGCTCATAAAATGAAAGGTTGATAATATATTGATTAATCGTATTGCAAAAAAAAGAATTGTTCTTTTAACATGTACAGTAAAGGAACAACAAAGGTAGAGCTTGTATCTGAAGACCCAATAAACTCGCAGTAAAAGATTACAAAAATAGAAGATTAAAAGAATGAACGAACAGATGTTACAAAAAGAGAAAGAAGAAAACATAATTATTTCTTGTTTGATTCTTCTTCTTCATTTTCTTCATCATCAGATCCTTCTATTTCTTCATCTGCGTCAGATTCCTCTTCTTCGCTAGCTTCGCTGTCAGATATATCCAAAGAAGGGCACATTCTTAGGGATTTCATCAAGGAGGCAAGGGTATGAAGAATGAGGAATGCTATTGTCATCGAGACCATCTTAATAGTCGATTGCATGAAAAAGAGTAGCATCATTCTTGAAATTCGGCAGAATCGTAATTTGTAGTTGCCTCTTCAATCTAGAATATTTGTCATTTCGAGAAGAAAGATCCTTTGCGAGCTGCTCCTTCTCAGATTCAAGTTCTTCAAATTTTTTTGTGAAATCTCTCTTCAGCCTCTGCGAACATATGACAATGAATCAGCAACTTAATGACAACTTCATAAAAAACAAACAATTAAATAAAGAAGAATGACCAACAACCTTCTTTGTCAGAAATCATATCCCTAATCAAGGTCGTATGCTCAACTTGAAGACTAACGTTAACACCTAAATTATTTTCGGCATCATCTAGAACCTTCGCAGACAAGCTTAATTCATCGTCATTGTTAATGAGAAGAAGGGAGCGAATTTGATTCTCTCTTTCGCTAAGAATAGCATTTTCGCGGATGGATTCATCCCGTTCAATTTGAACTTCAAGAAGAGTTTTTTGGAATTTCGCTAATGCTTGAGCACCTTGACTAGTAATGCGATCTTTGTCATCTATGAGATCGCTGATTTTCTTCCTTAAAGTATTAATTTTCTCTTTAGAATTAAGATATAGACGTTTAAATTGGTTGGCTAAGCCTAAACTAGATCTATGATCAATTTCTAAGAGGCGAAATTTGGATTGAAGTTCGTTTAGAGGAAGAGATTTAATCTTGTTATTTGAAAAACTATTCAAAAAATCGTTGAGGTAACCAAGGAGGGCATTGTTATCCATAGGATCGGGGAATGAGTGAAGAAGAATGGCTTCATCAGAAAGGTTATAAACGTCTGCGAAAATGGTAAGTCAGATAAAGGAAGATAATGAGAGAACAAAACAAAAAGGAAAAGAGAAAAGTCTCATACCATAAAGCTATTGGTTGGCACTTTGAATACTAGAAATCTTATTCTTCTGAGTGGAAGAATCAGCTTCTAATTGCTTGGTTTTCTCGCGAAGAGTAGCAACTTCAGTTTCGAATTCTTCATTCCTCTTACGAAGAACAACAGTTTCAGCTTCCAATTCTTCATTTTTCTTGCGAAATTGAAGATTCTTCTTTTCGAGAATACTGCGCCTTTTCTCAAGATCTGAGGCAACAACAAAGGAATCTCTCCCGGACTATAAAGGAAAGTAAAGAAATTATCAAGATATAACTTAAAATCGAAATTATGAAGAAATAAGGGAACAAAGACATACCAAGACACCAAGTGCATTTAGGAAGCTGGGAGTCACTGATCATGAAGAGAATCATCACCCTCTAGTAAAGGAGCATCAAAGATACTCGCGAGAGCTTCGCACGTACTAGAAATACGATCATCTCCAATTCCTTGCATGGAGTCAGAGAAGATGCTAGACAGTTACGCCATAGAAGATTCAGTTGGAGGATTCTCCTTTGCGAGAGGAATATCAACATCATCATCTTCATCAGAGCTTTCGCTGGATTGAGGGTTTGAAGGAGAAGGGGAATGAATCTTTCGTTTCTTAGAAGGTGGAGCAGTAGACTTCTCTCTGCGAAGAGAACCTCTTTACCTTTGGTCTTCGCAACTTTAGGATTTTCTTCTTCTCCAACAACTTCAGCACCAAACTTCGCACACTAATGAAGATAAGAAACAGAGGCAACAATATTGTTAAAAATAATAAAGAAAAATATTTCTTACTTCATCTGTGATCGAACGGAGTGCTGCTAGGGTACTTGCCTTAGCATTTCTTTTGTAACTCTTCCTCAGCTTGATAATCTGGAAATTTCACAAGATTAATAGGTATAAAAAAAGAATGAAGATTATAAATTGAACGAAATTTAGGAAGTATACCTCTTTTTCCTTTTCAGACCAGTTAAAAAACCAAGGTTGATAGTTGGCGAGATTCGCAGGGAGCACATGTGAACCTGGAAAGTAAGGTCCTTTCAAAACCAACGGAAAGACGCACCATCTGTCGTCTTTAGAATGACGAGGAACATTGTTCTTGCCAGAATGCCAGTCGATATCTTGTATGAGTATTTTATCGCTGGCGACGTTCTCTTTTCTCTTCAAGCGAGCACCCAGCAAGTTTTATCATTCTTCATGTTTATTACTTCATAGTTTTCGAAGAAGCTTTCCACCGTATATTTTTCGGCGAATATCTCTAAATCCACAAATTTAGGATCTCTAACTTCTTTTGGGTAAAGAGATCCCTTACCAGCACCACGATTGGCGAACTCAAGCATTAAGCGGATACAATCCCCGCTTAGTTGGTAGATGGCTCGCGAGAACTTCGCATGAGCAAGAACTTCATAAAATAAGGGAAGGTCAGGGTCATAGAGAGGAATGGGAAGACCAGCGAGAATCTGACCTAGCGAAATTATGATTTTCTGATCATCACAATGATGATCAGAAAACAGGTTGGCAGAAAGAATGGATTTAGATTCTTGATCGGGAATGGTGGACAACGTGAAACCTCTGTCTTTGAAATCCTTTTGCACTTTGTCCAGAACAGCTTCATATTTGCGACCGATTGGAGGAATTTTCAAAGTATGGGAATGTAGAGAAACTGAAGATCAAAAGAAGTGAAAATGAAAAGATTTACAGTAGCAGAAACGGACTTTACGGAGAGATGTTGAAGAAAAGTTGCAGAGAAAACAAGAAGGAAAGTAAAAATGAAGAAGAGATGAGCAAGGAAAGTATATATAGAGAGAAGGTTTCTCGAAAAGGCAAACACATTTAATGCGAAGAGAAGACATGAACGGTTGAGAAAAAGCAGTTGAAAAGACGTGTCAAGAAACGGATGGAGGAAGAGATACATGTAATAAATTCTGCGTAAAAGTACAGAATCATGTCAATACAGAAAGATATGAAAAAATGAACAGTTGCGGCATTTTGAAAGTATTAGTTCTCATGACATTCTCCCCTTCGCAGAGAAGACATGAGAAGAGGCAAGATGTAGGATCAGAATATCACAACATCAAGACCCTTGCGAAATCCATAAACGACACATTGCGAAAATGTCTTGAGATGGATAATATAAATGACGCAACGGCGGACGACAGCCTTGAACACGAGAAAGATGTGAAGACCTAGCGAGATTTAACATTTGTACACTCGCGATAATGTCGCAAGTCAAACTGAAAATAAAGGATGACTTATCATCCAACCACTATGTAATGTCCTATATAAAGAGCCGAACATGCTTAAGAGAGGGGAGATCTTTTTCAAGTGTTGGGCAAGTTATTAAGAGAGAGAAAGTTTAGAGCGATTGTAAATTCTTTAGTTTATTTTCTTTCCATCTTGTAACATTTGTGAGTTTTAATCAATAAAGAATGTAATAGTTCATCTTAAAATAACTTGATTGTGTGAATTCTTATGAGGGGTGTAGTGTGGGATTTCCAGCTACTATAGGGTTTATCATTCTGCATAAGGACAACTCCTACCCCTCTTGAGCATGCATCAATTTCAAGAGTAAATGGCTAAGAAAAATCTGGCAGTGTTAAAACAGGTGCAGAAGTCATGGCATGTTTGATAGAAGAGAAGGCATAAGTGGCATCAACAGTCCAAGAAAAAGAATCCTTCTTGAGCATATCATTGAGTGGCCTAAAAATGGTGCCATAGTTTTTAATGAACTTCCGGTAGTAGCCTGTAAGTCCCCAAAACCCTCTGAGCTGCTTTAGTGTTTGAGGTTGTGGCCAACTGACCATTGCAGCAACCTTGTCAGGATCAACAACAACACCACTTGCAGTAATAATATGACCAAGGTACTCCGGTTATGGCTAAGCAAAAGCACATTTAGACATTTTTGCAAATAAAGAATGCTTCCTTAATAAGGACAGTGTAAGTTGCAGAGGTTCCAAATGAGCTTCAAGAGATGGGTTGTAAACTAAGATGTCATCGAAAAATACTAGCACAAACTTGCAAAGATACGGCTGAAACACCTCATTCATGAGTGCTTTAAAGGTTGCTGGGGCATTAGTAAGCCCAAATGACATGACCCTGAACTCATAGTGGCCATGATGAGTGCGAAAAGCAGTTTTTGAAATGTCAGGTGCATAAACCCGTATTTGTTAATAGTCTGAACGAAGATCGATTTTGGAAAAGACCATAGAACCATTCAACTCATCTAACAACTCTTCAATAAGAGGAATATGAAATTTATCTTTCACAGTAATGTCATTAAGCTTGCGATAATCAACACAGAAACACCAAGTACCATCTTTATTATTGAATAAGAGTATAAGGGCAGCAAATGGACTATGGATGGTTTGGATCACACCAGTGGAGAGCATCTCAGATACTAAGGTCTCTACAACAGACTTACAGATGTAAGGGAATTTATATGGCCGTTGGGAAGTAGGGTTAGACCCAGTTTTGAGGGGGATTTTATGATCAAGTGATCTAGATGGTGGAAGGCCAGTTGGTTTTGCAAAAACATCTGCAAAAGTCTCTAAAAGTGCAGAAACTGCAGGAGGTGGTGGAGTGATAGGGGTAGCAAATATAGAGAAAAACTGGCCAATGATAGTTGGTGTATTACTTTTAAGGAATTTCTTGAAGGAAGAAGCACTAATCAAACTCAGTGAAGGTTTAGAGTGGTTACCAGTAAAGTGATTTGACCATACGATGAAGAAAAGAAATGCTAAATCGAGTGAAGTTAAAAATGACATCACCAAGTTGGCGTAGCCAATCAGCTCCTAATACAATGTCACATCCACCAAGAGGCAAGGCACGTAAATTTGGTGAAAATTGATATCCTTGCATTCCCCAATTGAGGTTCTGGCAGATACCCTGGCTGATTGTGCTATCACCATTAGCAACTGTAACAAGCATTTGTCCAGTAGGAGACACATGAAGACCCAATTTGGAAGTTTGTGCTGCATCAATAAAACTTTGTGTACTGCCTGTGACTATAAGGAAAACCACATGATGCTTGTTAAGATGGACAGAAACCTTGGTAGTGTCATGAGCAATGTTCCATGTCAGAGCATGTAAGGATATTTCAATAGGAGAGTCACCACCAGAGGGAGATGCATCACTAGCTTCTTCAGTGGATAAGGCTGTGTGCTCTTATGAATCATCATCAACACATGTAACCCTGTCTGTAGAATTCATCACAGTTATAAAAAAGCCCTTTATCCTTTCTAACTTGCATTTGTGCATGGGTAAGTCTATTGACAGGAGGTATAGGGTTATCAGGTGAAGTTGTGGTAGGTGTAAGAGGGTGAGTGATAATTGGTGGTGGTGATGAACCATTGACTTTTGTATATGTAGATGAGTTAGAGAAAAAAGGTTTAATGGCAGAAGGTGGATGGGAGACAGATAATGGTGTTGGTGTAAATGGTTTGGAGAAGGACTTAGCTGGTCTAGGTTGATGAATTAGTGAAGCTTGTTGCAATCTAGCCAGGTAAAAAGCTGTGGAGGTGTCAGCTGGTTTAAACATTTGCACAACAATGCGGACCTCTTATTTCAAACCACTAATGAAGCTCAACGTATAAAAACTCTTAGGAAGAGAGGGATTGTTAGCAACCATATAACTTTTATAATGCTCCCATTTATCATAATAATCCTCGACAGTGGAGGTTTGAGAGAGTTTATTAAAGCTATCTACATAGTTATCCTGAGCAACATCTTCAAAACGAGCATAGATATCCTGAACAAAAGTATCCCAAGTAATAGATTCTTTACCTTGTTGTTAGTTGAGATACCATGGATCGACTTGAGAATCGAAGTGGATCACAGCCATGTCAACTCGTTTTCATCAGGAAATTTGTGTAGGTGAAAATATCGAATCAAAGTGGATCGCAGCCATGTCAACTCGTTCTTCATCAGGAAATTTGTGTAGGTGAAAATATCGTTCACATTTGAGAACCCAGCCACGAGGGATAGTACCATTAGACCTCGGAAAATCTACTTTTGGTGTACGATTAAATTTACCATTGGAAGGGGGACTGAAGCTTTTGATAATCTGATGAAGGTCATTGAAATTTTGAGGATGATAAACATCAGATGAACCTGGATCTGGAATGTGATTTGAATCCTGATCCTGATGTTGATTAGGCTCAAGTAAATTGAGAATAACACGAAGCTTCGCATCCAAATTACTGACAGAGGTGCAGCAGAGATCCAATCTCATCTTTGATTTCGATAATAGAAGCTGAATTCTGAGTAACATCGGTAGTAATTTCGTTAAGTTTTTCTTTGGTAGCCATGGTTACAGGTTCCAGGATGGAGTCTGATACCAATTGTAGTGTACAACTACAAGGATTAGATCAAGATAACTAGTAGCAAGCTGCTTTCTCTTTGCAAGCAGAGCCTAACTTTCAAGATTGAAAGAAAATTTAGTTTTTCCTTGATTGATTTTCTCCTAAGTACAATCATTGGTCTTTTAAGGGCCAATCCTGATAACTGTATCCAACAACTATAAACACATCAAACACAATTATTGTTTTCTAGGAAATAACCAAATAACCTAATTAGGGCTGCACATGGGTTGGATTGGGTCGGTTTTGGCCTCACCCACCACCCAACCCACTGATGGCAGGTAATAGAAGTTGTCACCCGCAACCAACCCAACATTACAATGGGTCGGTTTTCACCCGACCCACACTACGGCGGGTTGGGTCGGGCGGGTGGCGGGTATACCCGTCAAAACTAGATTCAGACCACCTCTTTCGAGAATTCCAATCACCTATCGATTCAGACCGCCTCCAGAAACTCCCAACTCTCTATCCGTTTCATCTCAAGAACAAATCTATTTCATTTAACTTCAAAAACACCCCAAAACAGATCCATTGTCGTTTCAATTGAAGCTTGATTATATCGTCTTATGAATCTGTTAATAATTTAGGTATGAACTTATTGGTGATTTATAACACCACTATATATCCTACCCAGCAGTTACTTCTAATACAATTATAATTGTATAAACATTAATTAAATTATCTCAAATCAATCACGACAACACACTTCATTTACCTCCACCAGTTCTTCCTGCAATAACGTTATTTCCTTCTCCAATTGTCTCAGTCCTCGCTCTAAAATCCCGTTCCAACAATTCTAGCATCACAGTCATCAAAAAAAAAACAACACAAGTCCTTGTTGTTGACATGGACCAAAATCCACTTCTTCTGGTGATGGGTGATTTGATTTAAAAAAAAATAGTGAAAGAAAGAAACTTAGTCCGAGTCTGTGAGGGAGAGAAGAGGCTAAAGAGAAGTGAAGTGAAAGTTAGCGACGAGATTAGGGTTAGGTCTTACATATCATTACTTCAATGGTTGTGATTCATTCTGGTATAGGTAATCTAAGGGTTAAAATTACTTAGAAATATTTAGGCGGGTGGCGGGTTGGGTCGGGTGACAGAAGTTGCTGCCTGCATCCGACCCAACATACGGTGGGTTCTGATGTTGTCACCCATAATCGACCCGCGCCTAGGCGGGTTGGGTCGGGTGTCGGTATTTTTTGGCGGGTGCGGGTTGGGTTGGCGGGTTGGGTCAGTTTTGTGCAGCCCTAAACCTAATGCTAATTCCACCCCTGACAGACTCAAGTTACCCCCCAAAGTAAAAGTAATTCAGAAATACAATTCAAGTTAAAAGTAACTTGCAGGATTATGACAGTTAAGCTTTTGAATTCGTTGGAAAAGAAGAAGATGACAACTTCTCATGTCACACCTTTTCTGACTAATCTCTGTCGTACAAACAAGAAATTGAGAAGATGTTACGCAGGTGTTTTTGTTTCGAATCGTTCAAACAAATCGATCCTCAAGGATTCTGAGGAAAACTTATGTATGAAGTCACTTAAATGTGATAATCTTTATCAAAAGTATTTTTTGTTGGAAGGGAAACTTGCATAAACTGAAGCAAGGATTAACTCTCAGCAAGCAAGTTTTGATGACAGAGAAAGCACTTTTCTCGCTCGAGAAAAACGTCTTGAGGATGATTTAGCTGCCGCTCTTGATAAAATCAACATGTTGGAAGATGACTTGAAAAAATTCAATACTAGTTCAAGTAAATTAACCACTATGCTAGGAGCAAGTAAAAATCATCGTGATACACGAGGATTGGGATACAGTAGAAACTCTATAAATTAATGCTGTCGGGACCATCAAAATTTATTAATTAAACGAGATATTAATTAACCGATAAATTAATAATTATTAATTTATATATTAATTAATATTTTATTAACTTATAGATATATTTCATATCATAAGTTACACAAAATTGATGCTTTCGTCATTGTAAACTTCGATCAACAGATAACACAAGTTTAAACAATTTGGATGAACATACAGACAGTGAAATCACTCAAGACTTGCAAAACTCGATTGAGAAATTGAGCTATCGCAATTCAATGAATGTCAAAGATGTCCTAAATTATCCGAAAGAAAATGAAGTTACACACTTGTTGGTGATGAAGAAATAATCAACAACGTTATGGGAACTGATAAAGATGTGGAAGAAGATGACGAAAGTTCTAAAATAGAGCCCCTTCACGAAACGAGACTATTAAAGCGGCAATCACATTGAATAATTTCTTGTTGAGCTATGAGAAAACAACACCAAAAATTCTTACAATGATAAGAAAAATTAGAGATGAAATTCAATACGATATTGATTTTAGTAAAAAACAGAAGACAATTAATTCATTTTTCAAAAAGTCTTCCCAAATCACTAATGTATTAAATAAATATATGCATTATTAATTTATATTTCGTATGGGGTCTACATAGGTCATCAAAAATGTATTATCTTATAATTTTAGCGAATTATTAATTTGGCACGTTGTCCCCGACTCGGGACCGGCCAAAAATATTATTTAACATAGTTTATTAAATAATCGAGTATTAATTTAAAGAGTTTCTACTGTATAAGGGAATAGATGCTCCAAGTATTATCAAAGAGGTAACATTTGTCAAGGCTAGTGATTCTTCTCAACAAAAGGTTTCCACTGATGGCAAAAGTGAAATACCTTCACCGGCAGTTAAGGTTCAAAAGAGCAAGGTATATCAACCTCCAAAGTCAGCACACACGGATCGATGTAAGAACATTCCTTATGTTTGCCACTATTGCGGAAATAAAGGTCACCTGGAAAGGAGATGTCGTTTCCGTATAAGGAATGATAAACTTCATGATATTCTTGTTTGGGCATCACAAGAAGTTGTGAAACCAAGATCATACGTTAAGACTAATCCTCTTAACGTTACAAGTTGTAATTGTCAACCTTTAGGCGAAGGAATCAGTGCTGTGATAAACCTAGATGTGCCTATAAACGTCGTACGAATCCATTTCACAATCGTAATGGTTATCAAAAGGATAACATCGTAAAGACGAATACAAGGTCTGATGCTCCCAATTGGAGAAAGACTAACTTGCAAAAGAATAGTCAATCCGATTCTCTTCCGAGAGTTCTAGAAGAGAGTAATGGGAAGAAGTTTCCGGTTGTTCCTAAACGCACTCAGAAGTGGATACCAAAGAAAGTCAATGATGTTTTGAGTGTGAAAAGGAATGATCTCCCAGAAAATTCCATGACTATGGAGAAAGCAGTATCCATGATGTTGGAACTTAAAAAGTTCTTTGGAAAGATGGTTTTGGATGTGAAAGGTTCTAAAAGCGATCTCTTTCATGATAATACAGAAGTCACTTGTGGTGAGCAAGAGATTGTTCACCTCAACACAACTTGAGTGTGTTGTAAGTGCATCCTCACAAAGGAATGCCCTGCTTTGTATACGGTGAGGGAAGCACGAGAATTAGGGCACCCATATTATGTTCGGTAAGGCTGTAGAATTCGATTGGATTCTTCTAAAAGGTATGTCTATAAACTTGAGAAATATTTGTGTTCTAATTTGCTTTGAGTACTTATAATGATCCATGTACCTTGTTTATCGTTCATTTCTACCTAACTTGATCTGTGTTTAAGGTTCTTAAATGTTTAGGTTTGAAAATAGTAGTTCGGAATGTTTGGACTTCATGGTACACATACCAGGTATGCATACCATCATTTAAAATCAAAATCCAGGGGTTTTTGTACGCATACCCGTTTGCATACTGCTCCAGGTCATGAAAATTCGTTTGCAAACCCGTATGCATACTTGCCCGTAGACGTCGATATTCGGTAAACTTGTTTTGGCCGTAACTTCTTCGTCTGAACTCGGAATAGCCTCATTCTTTTTGCATTATCTTCCTCTTTGAATTCTATTCAAAATGGAGATGAGAATTATTGAATTTGGATGAGTTAAGATTGGTCTTTATCCTGTCTCTTGTTTTTGAGTGTTGTGCTCAGTTTCGTCACATTTGTTCCACTTCTTTTGGACTTGGGCACTTGGATTCTTGGAGTACTACTCTTATAAGCTTATTTGTAGCTTTTACAAGAATGTTGTTAGTGAATCACAAAGAAGGAAGTTCAAGAATGGGTTGTAGTACGCATTGTTATGGGATTCTTGAATGTTCACAATCACCTTATGTGAACTATGGTGCATGGTCATTAATGACTTTGTATGTTCTTCTTTGCTAAGAAAATCTTTTTATACGCCTCTGGTAGCTATTCTTGGTGTAAATCTGGGCGAAAAAGATTGATTATACCCTCTAAAGACAAATCATCTTATATGTGCATTACGAGTTTGACTTGTTGCCTAAGAAACTTCTTATGAGAATTATTCTTGTTTTTGAGAAGGATTACTAGAGTTTGGAATAACAATTATTGTGATTACACATAGCTATTGCCAAACATTTTCATCTTGCAATGGTTTTAGATTGATTTATTTATTCTAAAGTTGATTTGGAAGATAATTTTTGCAGTATTAATCTTTATGGTTTTATGGGATATGTTGTTTACATCCGTGAACCTTGACTGTCCCATACTGGTTCAAAAGTTATCTCTATTATATGTCGGTATGAAAGTATTGATAAAAGATAGAATGAACTTTTGACTACAAAAGTTAAGCCTTTTATGTCATTATGCAAATATTGATGGAAGAAAGGATGAACTTTTGTTTACAAAGATCAAGTCTATTGTATGTCATTGTGCAAATAGTGATGAAAGATAGAATGAATCTTTGTTTACTCCGCAGTATTGGTCTTTCCATGATACACATCTTTGTGTATATACTGTGTTGCTCCATAAGTTCTCTTATGTTGAGCATGGCGAATTGAATTGATTATTTTCCTTGTGGTTAATTCAATTGAGATTTTTGGATACAAATTCATATTCTTATGATTTGTAAATGTCCAAAGAAATCCTTCTTTTCTCGTAAAAGTAAGGTCGCTCTTGTTGTTCTTTCAGGAATGACATTTTATGGGGGAGAGTTCTTAATTGAATTTGTGCTTAATTGCCAAATCTTTGTGGGGAGTGCGGCTGTGGAATATTATAGGGGTTATCTTTTATCTTTATAAACTCCTTGATGAATGAATTTAGCTTCGACTTTATGATTGCATCTAAATAAGTTGGTAAGTTATTCTCTTTTGGTCATGAAGTATCTCTATGAAAATTTCATGAGGATCCCACTAGTTTTCGTACCTTTTCCAATTTATATTGACAAAAAGGGGGAGAATTAATGTGTAATTTCATATTACAAATACATATAGTTTACGGATCATTATGTAAGGGGGAGTGGTTTTCATGTTAAGATGAAGTATTGACTAAGGGGGAGTGATACATATCACCATAGTATTATTGTCAAAGTTGTGATACAATTGAACTTTGATGCTGTGTAATAATACTATGACACTGTATAACAATGATTGAGAGCATTTGTTTTCTCATTGTTATCGCTACGGATCTTCAACAACTATGATGCTGAGTTGAACACGTTTAGAATCATGGAGTACTTGGAAGTGACGAAGATTTCGAGTCATGTTGAAGATACCAAGGAGATCATGCATTTGGATGAGAAGCTACAAAGTTTTATTTATTTTGTAATCCATATGTATTGATAGTTTTGTCACTAAAATTGACAAAGGGGGGAGATTGTTAGAGCACTGCTCGGTCGAACTCGCATGCGTTGCTATCTCAAGCATGTTTGTCAATGTTAGTGATCAAAACTATAAGTCTTGATTTCTAGCCTATTTATAGATGTCTCGGACTAGGACATAGATTGTGTAGTTGAGCTTAGACTTCATGGCGTTCATCATTTGAAGACGAAGAACTACTAAGGGGAGCTTGTGGAACTTCATCGACAAAAGGTATGTGGAGACCTGAAACTCATCTATCACTTGGAAAGTCTATTTCTACTCTATCTCCTATATTGAGACATAAGTCGTATTACGATATAGTTTTCTATATACACATTTGAGATTTCGAGCTGAGTTTATCTCGCTTACATATTTCTCTAAATATGTGTTTTCATGCTCTCGCTTTGACCAAGTTCATCTTATATCATGTGAAAATTGCCGAGTAACATCTTACATGGTTTGTGTGATACAATCATTTGGTGTTGTCTTGGAATGTTTCATTATGATTATTTCAATAACTTGAAAATTGCTTTGATGCTAATAGTATGTGAAAACGACTATTGTCATCCTCTAAGAAAGTTTCAATGATTGAAATAAGAGTTTAGAACGCTTAACCATTATTGGATATGTCATGTTGTGCACTCTTGCACATATGTAATCCATGTCCGGTAACCATAGTATGCGCACCCGTTTGCGTACCTGTTGGTTTGAGAAATCCGGGAATCTAAGAATGCGTACCCATTTGCGTACTGGCGTAAAAGTTCATGTCCGATAATTTGTGCTGGGATTGAAAGTTCGCCTACCCGTTTGCGTACTGGCGAAACCCAATCTTAGTCCGGGTATTTCAAGTATGCGTGTTTGCATACTTGAAGGTTAAAGTTCTAAAATCGGTTATGAACATGAACATAAACATTTATATATAATAAGGAATGCAATCTTTTCAAACCGTGGCTATAATGTTCATGATTGATTCGAGTGAATCAAACCGATTTTTCTTCAATTGTGTTTTTGTATAATTCTATGAGAATATAGCAATTCAACAACTCTTCAACTAGTTTCATTTGAGTCATTTGAACTAGTTATGGTTAAGATGAATAAGATTGATATGAGAGTAATCATATGGCTAACCTCGGTTAACTATTTGTGAACCAACATGGTGTACACGTTTGGGTACGGTTACATAAACCTAAATGAGGGTACATTTCATTTGTGTGTAACAAGCTAAGTTCGATCTAACGGTTGAAAGATATTAGCCTGGTTGAATCAAGTTTTTCATCTAACGGTGAATATTGAATGCTTTGTTACCAAGGTAACTTGGATTGCAAACCCTGATTTGAAAACTGTATAAAGGAGAACTCTAGCAACTGGGAAAACTAATCCCCACACATCCTGTATGTTACTAGTTGCATAAACTAGTGTCGATTCTCCTTTAACCTTAGGTTTCTATCGAGACCCTGTAGGTTAACGACTTGAAAGATTTCATTGGGATTGTGAAGCCAGACCCAACTATTTTCTTTGTAGTTGCGTGTTCTGATCTTGCACGATTCTATCGTATTGAGTAAAATTGAAATAATTGACTCGAGATTAATTTCTCCGATAGGCAAGATAAAAGTAATCACAAACATCTTCGTCTCATCGTTGTTGATTCCACAATATCTTGTTTCGCTAGTCGATTAAGATTATTGTGAGGTGATTGATAATACTAGGATGTTCTTCGGGAATATAAGTCCGGTTTATCAATTGGTTCCTGTTCACCTTGATTTATCAAAAGACAGAACAAAAACTCTTGGGTATTTATGTGGGAGACAGGTTTATTCAATCTATATACTTTTCTGTGTGAGACAGATTTGTTTATCAAGTCTTCGACTTTGGGTCGTAGCAACTCTTGGTTGTGGGTAGATCAACTAAGGGAATCAAGTGCGTAGTATCCTGCTGGGATCTGAGACGTAAGGAACACAACTGTACCTTGAATCAGTGTGAGATTGATTAGGGTTCAACTACAGTCCAGCCCAAAGTTAATTGGTAGTAGGCTAGAGTCTGTAGCGGCTTAATACAGTGTGGTGCTCAATGCCGACTAGGTCCCGGTTTTTTCTTCATTTGCGGTTTTCCTCGTTAACAAATTCTGGTGTCTGTGTTATTTCTTTTCCACATTATATTTTGTTATATAATTGAAGTATCACAGGTTGTGCGTTGTATCGATCAATTAGGAAATCCAACCTTTGGTTGTTTATTGAAATTGATTGATCCTTGAACATTGGTCTTTGGTACCGTTCAAGTTACTTCTCATATATTCAATTGGGCTCGCAAATTTCTATTTGTTGATTGCAGATTGAATTAAGAGATAGAGATATAAACTCTTGTATATACTTTTCTCTAGATTGAGTCTGACTGTCTAGTTGATTCTCTAGAAAGTATATTGGAGTAAGTCCTCTCAGATTGCCAAACGAATTGTTGGGTGTGGTTATTGTACCCCCGCATTTTCACATACAGATTGCTAAGCGAATTTTTGGGTGTGGTACCCCCACTTTTTCAATTGGTATCAGAGCAGGCAAACACGTTTAAGACCTCATAAGTCTGTGTTTGTAGCGATCTGACTCTATGGAAAGAGGTGTTATCTCTATAAACGTACCACCAGTCTTCGATGACTCAAATTACTCATGGTGGAAAATTGTTATGCGTGCCTTTCTTCAAGCGCATGATTTTCAGACATGGGTATATGTTGTTAATGGCTATGATCCTCCAATCGTTATAGTAGACGGTGTATCTATTGCAAAGGATATTGGTAGATATGAACCTAACGAGATTCTCGCTGCAAAGCAAAATTCTGACGGTTTAAATTTTAACATACATGCCATTACCCCAGATCTTCAGCACCATGTGACTACATGCACTCGGTATAAAGATGCGTGGGATATCTTACAAACTGTATTCGAAGGAAATTCCTCTGAGAAAGAAGCTAGGCTTCAAAACCTATGTTCTGATTGGGAAAACCTTCATATGGCTGATGAGGATTCATTTAATGAGTTTAATCACAAAGTGTCTGAAATTGTTAATGCATTTTTGCGTTGGGTAAGGCTATTCCTGAAAAGGACATTGTGATGAAAATACTCAGATCGTTGCCAGCCAAATACGATTCTAAGAAGCATGCCATCGTTGAAGGAAATAACCTTGATACGATTTCCGTAAATACTCTTGTTGGAAAGTTAAAATTTCTTGATCTTGATCAAAACACAGTGAGAACATCTGCATTCAATGTTGTGACCAACACAAGCAAATCTTGTTAGAGCATAGCTCGGTTGAACCCACCAAGCGTTGGTATGTCAAGTTTTTAGTGAATCAAAACTCACTTTAAGATTTGCTTGATTATGTACTAGAGTCAAATTCGTATAGGTTAGCTTGAAAGTATTAGGATATGAGACATTACAAGTATTACGAAGACTTGAAGATATGAAGAAGTAAGAAGCTACAACGACAACATCATCCTTCCACTTGAGGTTAGTGATATTTGACTTGAACTGTTTCATTCCCTAACGTATCTTTCAAGTCGTGCATATTGAAAACGAAATCATGAAGCATGAACACTCTAGATATACATAGTATTAAGGAATACAATATGAAGTTTATTGCTTAACCATTAAACTTTGTAGATAAGACATCGACATAATCTTTTGAATGCTATTGTGATTATGTATGGGTATGAGGTGCAACAAGATTTTTAGCAGAAAGGGGAACCGATCCTATGGACACGTGCAACACGTTTTTAGGCAAAGGGGAACCGATCCTATGGACATGTGCAACACATATAAGTTAGATACCATATATATGTGGGGAACCGATCCTAGTACCTAGTCAACCGAATTTTTGGAAGCTAGTGTGACTATGCACAGTTCTCACATGGAGGTAGAACCGAAACTTGTTTTGGTGGAACCGTGAAACCCATGATTTGTGATTGAGTGTTTCTTAATCAATCGCATAGATCTTGAAAGTCATATGAACCAATTCTAAACTTGTTTGGAAGTGTGGCAAATCGGTTTCAAGGTTGTAAGTATGAAAGAGGACCTACAAAGTAAGGATGTCGGCATACTTTGAACACGTGCAATAATGTTTATATTTTATTGTTCAAAGTTATTCCTTAATTTCTACAAGAAGAAAATCCCAGGATCGAAATAAATAAGTTAAGAATCTTTTATTTAAGGTTGTTATTAATTTTATTTTAGGAAAATGAGAATTAGTAATGTGCATTTACTAGTTGAGATTTTCCAGAGAGATTTTCGATCATTATTTTGGACAGAGCATTTCCAGGAATTATGAAAACCTAATTTGGAATGTATTGAATATCTTTGAGAATATTTCCGGTTTTGGAAATTCCTTGGTGTCCAAACTTCCTTGTCTATAAATACCTGAAGTTTGCATTTCTAGCAAACTAATCCTTCATGACAGCAAACTTCCTCGGTTGTGTTGTTACTGGTGTAGCTGCCTATTCGGAGAGGAGAGTAACCTAATTAGGCGAAATCTCTTACGGCCACTCAGTTTAAAGTCTTCTTTGGTATTGAGAAGCTCTACGAGTACCGTTGGTAGGAAACTAGATAATTGCGGTTTATCTTTTGTTTTCGATTGATTTGATTGACTAACGGTGGTTGAACTTTGATTGCACCTAGTTTGTTTATGCTTGAGAATCTTCTCTTCTGATATTAGATTTACTCAAACTAGATCGAAGTTTCGACATGGATCTTTAGACTGTTGTTAGTGCTAAAGACTATCTTGTGATAATCGATTGTTAACAGTCTCCGTTATGTGCGTGATTGTTCACAAGAGATTCAAGTTGTTGTGTGCAGGTGTTTATTGAAGATTTAAGAATATTTGAAGACAAAGAAGATATTGAAGATTTCTGATTTGGGGTTCATAATCTTTGGTGTGCACAATACTTGTTTCGGTATAAGAGGATCCAACTATAATCAGTTTATATTTGTGGTAGATTGGATTGATTAGTTGTGTAGATCGGCATCAATACAATTCTTTGTGATTAAAAGTGTTGATTGCAAAATCTTAACAATTACTTCGGTAGTTGAGTATAAGATAGATATAAGAACCTGACGAAGGAGTTTATGTTAAGATAAACAGAAGAGCCTTTGTCTAACTCACATCACTTGGTTGAAGAGAGTTGATACCAAACAGATTTGTTGTTCCTTTACTGTTTGGAATACGAACCAAAGGAATTGTTCCAAGTACGTGACTTATTCATAAGTTGGAGGCGTGGGAATACAGACGGAACTAGGTGAACTATAGGTTTAGTTGATTGGTCTCAACGATACGAAGTTAGGTTTAATTTTTTGTAGCGGCTTAATCCTGAGAGTATTCAATTCTGGACAAGGTCCCGAGGTTTTTCTGCATTTGCGGTTTCCTCTTTAACAAAATCTTGCTATGTCATTTACTTTATATTTCCGCATTATAATTGTTTTATTATAATTAAAGTAAATTACACAAACGTTAAATCCTATTTATTTGCTAAGCAATCCTATTGTGTTTGGTTAAGTCTGAACCTTTGTATCAAGTAAACATACTTCGTTATTGTATTGTCTCGATCTCGTATCCATAGACGATCACACGAGGTGCGAACCGATTAGTTGTATTGTCTCGACTCAGTCCATAGACAATCACTTTCGGAGAAAGGACTTATAGGTAGTAAAAGTTTTAACTTGAGGTATATTTGGGTACCCTCACCTTTTCAATTGGTATCAGAGCAGGCAAACACGGAAAGATCTAACAATCTGTGTTTGATGCGATCCAACCTATAAGACATGAGTCAAAGTAGAGTTAAGCTAGAGAGAAAACTTAATAAAGACTCAGTTAACGTATCGCAAGACGTTGAAATTTTTTATTTTAAGAAATGTTTAAAAGGGGCTTCTTCGTCAAGTTCTACTTGCTCTTCTGAGAATAAGTCTGAATGTTCTCAAGACGAGATTACGTTAAGTCCTGTATTCTTAATCAATGATTCATACTCTGAAAGAAATCTTCTTGATGACGAGAAAAACATTGATTCATCGAAAATAGAAACATTTCATCAAAACGAATTAAGCGAAAAATTTATCTCATGTTCAACTGAACTAATTTTTGCATTAGAAAGAGAAAAAAAGCATCTAGACGATATAAATTGTCTGCAAGATATGATTGATCAACTCGTCATTGGTCTTGACTCCTCAAATTCTGAATTTGTTTCTCTAAAAGAGAAGCTTCATTCTCTGAAAGAAAGGCTTAACAATTGCCTTGAGGAAGAAAAGAAAATTGATTCTAAATGTATACAGAATCTTGAGGAAAAAGCAAGTGCTAGTCTTTCTCGAGCGGAACTTTTAGAGAAAGATTGTGATGCTACTCTTGAAAAAATACATTTGTTGGAAGAAAAACTTGATGATTATGATGCAAGGATTAACTCTTAACAAAAGAGTTTTGGAGAGAAAGAAGGTGAATATCTCTCCCGAGAAAAACACCTTGAGGCTGATCTAGCTAGTGCTCTTGATAAAATCAAGATGTTGGAAGAAGAAAATTTGGACCTTAAAAAGTTCAATGCTAGCTCAACCAATTTAACCTCAATTTTAGAAGCAAGTAGAAATCATCGTGATACACGAGGATTGGGCTATAAGGGAATACATGCTTCAAATATTATCAAAGAGGTAAATTTCGTTAAAGCTACAAATTCTTCTAAACCAGAGGCTTCCACCGATGTAAAAGATGCTCGCATTTCTTGTAAAGAAGTAAAACCAGTCAAGCCTAAGAATTGTGTTCAACCAGCAGCAATCAAAGAGAGCACTTCTGCTAATGTCAAGAAACCAACAATGTTGAACAAAGATAAGAAGAAGAAGAAGAAGAAAAAAAAAATCGTCGATCTCCAATACAAGAGGATCTACAAAAAGGTAACATTAAAACTCAGACTTCGTATGTTACTAAGCATTGTTGTTATTGTGGTAATAAAGGGCATGTGGAATGGGGATGCAAGATTCGTTAGATAAAAGATACACTTTCTTTTGTATCAAACGAATTGGCTAAGATTGCTCCCCAAAGGAACTCAGATCGGTATTGTCCTAAGTTTAGGTAAAAGAATTATTATAATGATAGTTCAAATATTGCATATCACTCGACAAGGTCGTTTCATAAAAGACCCAATTATAGAAAGAGAGATGACTTTTTAAATGTAAAAATAAGATCTGATGTTCCAAATTGGAGAAAGGGTGTTTCGCAAAATATTCAAAAGGACAATGATCCTAATGGTATGAAGGAGAAAGCTGCTCATGCGAAACCCAACTCTAAATGGGTCCCGAAGTCCTCCATAGCCAAGGAGGGACCAAAAGTTAGTCACAAGAATGACTCTCAGCTGTTAATTTTTGGTGACAATAATTACAAGAGTTTTCTTGAAAGACTAAAGAAAGACATCATGTCTGAATTCTCTTGTACTAGTGGACGTTGTGATAATGACACTCTTCATCACAAGTCAAATAAGAAAAACAAGAGATGGAACAAGAGAAAACAAACCAAGCAAGAGGTCAAGAATGATGAGTCTGTCTTAGTCACTCATGACGAACAAGACAAGGCTCAACTTAACACAACCTAGTTGTGTTAGAATGTGCATACTTACCTTAGTGCTCAATCTTTTTAAAGGTGAGAAAGCACATGATCTATCGATTATACTGATCATATTTGTGTAGCTCTTGCTTTTGTGGTATGACCGATTCCTAGAAGCAAATTCATATGAATGAATATTTATATTTTTGCTTTGAATATTCAGTTTATGGGATGTTTGATTTCGGTTTTCTGACCTTGATATTCGATCTCATAATGTTGTGAACCCTTATGGTTTGGGTGAATTTTTGATTTAGCAGGATTAAGTTCTAGCCCATGTTGGTAGGCTTTATCAAAGGATCATGAGGGGTTCTGGTAGAAACAATATGTGAAAAAGTTACAATATGTTGAATCGGTTTTGGTTTAGCATAAAAGCATATGTGTTTCGACGGTTTTCAACTTTTGCTTGCAAATGTTAAAACCGGTTTTCAACCTTTCTCTGGTAAAGGTTGGTTGTTTTTATTCTTTTGTTTTTACATAAGGATGACAACATAATGATATTTCGATATCAATTCTCCCTGGAAGAAGATGCAAACATATTGGAGAAGTGGATGCGAAATTTGAGGTAACAATGTGTTAGTTAATTGTTTTCCTGTTTAAGAAAAGCCTGATTTTAGTTCATATATATTTTGCTTTTTCTTAACAAAATTTCGGTACAATTGATGTTTTATTCCATAATGTGTGTATGGATGTGTGTGTGATTCAATTATTTTCGGTTAATAAAAATTATTGTTATCTTGCTTTATTGTGTGGTATCAATTGTTTAGGCTTACAGAATTCCGGTGCAATTGCGGTGTTTTAATGCTTATGTTGATTCAATTGCTTCCGGTTGAGGTGAATAATTATGCAAGTTGATTTATGTTGGTTTGTATGAATTATTTATGGCTTAACGAAAGAAAAGGTTTACGAGATGAGTTGTTTAGTCCAATTCGATTCCGGATAAGAGAAACTAAGGTTTTCCTAGTTAGACTTATCAAAGTGGAGGTTTGGTTATTAAAGGCTAATCGAATTCCTTAACAAGAAATGCTAGTTAACTAACCTACCTAATACTTGTCTTGTTTAAAAGTGAAAGGTCTAAGTTATATGAATAATTATAACCTGATGAGAAAAATAGAGTTATCTTTATTTTGGTCTTATCGAATGAAGCGATTGTATTTGTACAATCGGTTTAGCAAAGGGACTAAGGTGCTTAGTTGATTTTTGGTTTGCTAAACTAAATTGGTAAAATTGCTTCGGGCAATTGTTTCCTTGGTAACATATCAAAACAAATTACTTTGTAGTTTCGATTTTGATATTGGTTATCAAAAATGGTGTGTGGAACCCTCGTGCTTAACTCTATAGGTTTGCAAGTCTATTTTGAGATTTGTAAGATTCTTTTCGTGTTGTCCTTTATTTTTTCGTTTCTTTGTCATTTTGTGACAAAAAGGGGGAGAAATATATGGAGTAAACAAGTGATACTGGTGATGATTTTATATTGATTGGTATCACTAAGGAAAAGAACATTGGTGCTTAAATGTTTATCTAACGAAAGAGTGAAAGCATAGACTAAGGGGGAGGAGCATATCATATTGATTGGTATAACAAAGACGTGCGGATTGATGAAATCTACATATCTTACCTTTAGGAGGAGTATTAGATTTGTTATTATAATGTCAACAACGTCATTTAAGGATTGAATGAATGCAGGTTATTGTGTTGTTGAATTCGGGAATCAAGCGTATGTGTAATGAATTCTTGTAATTTATTTATCCATATGATTGTAAGAGTTTTGTCACCAAAATTGACAAAGGGGGAGATTGTTAGAGCATAGCTCGGTTGAACCCACCAAGCGTTGGTATGTCAAGTTTGGTTGTCATAATTTAGTGAATCAAAACTCACTTTAAGAGTCGCTTGATTATGTACTAGAGTCAACTTCGTATAGGTTAGTATTAGGATATGAGACATTACAAGTATTGCGAAGACTTGAAGAAGTGAAGAAGTAAGAAGCTACAACGACAACATCATCCTTCTACTTGAGGTTAGTAATATTTGACTTGAACTGTTTCATTCCCTAACTGTTTCATCCCCGGCAGCGGCGCCAAAAATTGATGTGATTTTATGTTGTTGTAGTAAAGTGGTAGTAAAGGTTGTCGTTCACTCAGACTTGTAAAGATTTAGTTTCAGAAAATACTAAAAACAAAGAAAATATAAACACAAGTTTGTCACAAAATATCGAGAGATCGAGACTCGTGGATTTCACCAATTCTTATATTCATGTGGTTCAACTATTAATTCTAGACAATTATAGCTTATAAGATATTGACTCTTTCTTTGCCAAAAATAGATTTTATAAAGTATTAGATGTAAATCATAAGCATGATGCATCAAAAGTTCTTAGACCAAGCATACACCATCAAACAAAATCACAAATAATCAAGAAAAATCATAAATCAATTTAGAATAGTGCAAAAGTCATAAAAGAATTAATTAGAATTACCACATGCGTAAAGAATGGCTTCCTCCATTGTCCCAGTGTTGGGGTTTAGCTCCTCATGCTCAAAACACGCTCAAAATAATAACGCATGGCTGAATAGGTGTTTTATTGAAGAAAAATCGGATTTTGTAAGGAGATATAATTGTTCTGAAGTCACAGATTCTGAGGAACCCTAACTCAATCCATTTGCAAAATTAATATAATTGTTGGAAAATTGTTACAAAGGCTTAGAGTTTGAAAGTTTAGGTCACGGATTCTGCGACTTTCCTTAAGTGCTGTTCTTTGTTCTTCTTCCTCCTCTCGCCTGTATGTTCTCTGCAACTTGCGATTTTGCTCTGCAATGCTCCTTAACCTCCCCCCCAAGGTCTCAACTCCCTGCTGTGGCTTCAAAGACCCATATATATACACCACAGGGTCGAGTAAATCCTAGAATATCTTTACTTCTCTTCCAAGCCCAGTTGCGGAATATTTTCTATTTTCTTTCTTCTTTACGCGTCTTCTCTGCTTACACAAACTTCCCAAGATAGAGTCGAATCAACACAGAATATATTATTTCTCACAAACCCCACGTAACTTCCAAATAAACAAGAAAATGCCGAGAATAACTCAACTTCCCTGTTTCGATAAAGGAATGGAAATCTTCCCTGTTTTACGTGAACCATTCAATTACCTTCCCTGTTCTGATGTACCGTATCAATACCAACTCGTATCCAAGAATAAATCCCACAAAATCCCTCTCAAATTTCCCGTCAACAACTCACGGTGACGAATAATTCTTCCTCTGCATTTCGATAAAACGTGAAGCTAATTCCTTTTCTTTCGTACCAAAACACCTTACCTCCCCTATTAGGTCAAAACAGGGTGATATCAAGCCACCTTCGCAAAAATATCTGAACAAATCGAACCCAAATCCGATCTTGAAAATTGCAGGTTGAGAAGAAATATTCCCGCCAAAATTCTCGTTCCAAATGTTGAAGGTGAGCGCCCCCTATCCAAAGAAGGGGTGCGAATAGCAGTGGGGTATATATATAAATCTGGGGTGCAAATAACAGTGGGTTACCCCTTATCAATTGGGATGCCCCTTATCCAAATGAGCGGTCCGAATAGTAATTTTCTCCCACGAGCGCAAATACTACTTTTCGAGCCAATTTTCCCGCAAAAGCTTATTTCTCCAAAAACACCTACAAAGACATAAAATACCAAAATAAGCGCAAAATCGAGCACTAACAATATATACAATTGAGATTATATCGAGACACAAAAATGCGTCATCATTGAACCCACCAAGCGTTGGTATGTCAAGTTTGGTTGTCATAATTTAGTGAATCAAAACTCACTTTAAGAGTCGCTTGATTATGTACTAGAGTCAACTTCGTATAGGTTAGTATTAGGATATGAGACATTACAAGTATTGCGAAGACTTGAAGAAGTGAAGAAGTAAGAAGCTACAACGACAACATCATCCTTCTACTTGAGGTTAGTAATATTTGACTTGAACCTGTTTCATTCCCTAACGTATCTTTCAAGTCGTGCATATTGAAAACGAAAGCTCACAGAAGCATGAACACTCTAGATAGACATAGTATTAAGGAATACAATATGAAGTTTATTGCTTAACCATTAAACTTTGTAGATAAGACATCGACATAATCTTTTGAATGCTATTGTGATTATGTATGGGTATGAGGTGAGGGTTTCATCCTGGGAAACAATGTTTTACATGTGTTTTAAGGAAGTAAGTTTATAAACTTGTTTATGAATCGAAAAGGAAATCGCCAGGCGTTATTGTGATTGTTATTCATTGCATATCTTGTGAACATCCAATATGTGTGATTTAGTATAACCGCTCACGACTTGTTTGTGTTCTTGGTAAAACTATTCACAAAGGCCTGACTTATGTATTGGTATGTCTTTTATTAGTGAAACCGATCCTAAGTAATCACCTGAGATGGTATGATCGAGTTTGTGTTTTGTGTTTAACCGAATCTGGGTAAAGGGGAACCAATCCTATGAAGAGGTGCAACACATCACAAAGGGGAATCTATCCTTGTATGAGGTGCAACAAGGTTTATAGCAGAAAGGGAACCGATCCTATGGACATGTGCAACACGTTTTTAGGCAAAGGGGAACCGATCCTATGGACATGTGCAACACATATAAGTTAGATACCATATATATGTGGGGAACCGATCCTAGTACCTAGTCAACCGAATTTTGGGAATCTAGTGTGACTATGCATAGTACTCACATGGAGGTAGAACCGAAACTTGTTTTGGTAGAACCGTGAAACCCATGATTTGTGATTGAGTGTTTCTTAATCGCATAGTTCTTGAAAGTCATATGAACCAATTCTAAACTTGTTTGGAAGTGTGGCAAATCAGTTTCAAGGTTGTAAGTATGAAAGAGGAATTACAAAGTAAGGATGTGGCATACTTTGAACACGTGCGATAATGTTTATATTTTATTGTTCAAAGTTATTCCTTAATAGCTACGGAAGAAAATCCAGGATCGAAATAAATAAGTTAAGAATCTTTTATTTAAGGTTGTTAATTTTATTTTAGGAAAATGAGAATTAGTAATGTGCATTTACTAGTTGAGATTTTCCGAGAGAGATTTTCGATCATTATTTTGGACCAGAGCATTTCGGGGAATTATGAAAGCCTAATTTGGAATGTATTGAATATCTTTGAGAATATTTTCGGTTTTGGAAATTCCTTGGTGTCCAAACTTCCTTGTCTATAAATATTTGAAGTTTGCATTTCTAGCAAACTAATCCTTCGTGACAAACAAACTTCCTCGGTTGTGTTATTCCTGGTGTAGCACCTATTCGGAGAGGAGAGTAACCTAATTAGGCGAAATCTCTTACGGCCGCTCAGTTTAAAGTCTTCTTTGGGATTGAGAAGCTCTACGAGTACCGTTGGTGAGAAACTAGATAATTGCGGTTTATCTTTTGTATTCGATTGATTTGATTAACTAATGGTGGTTGAACTTTGATTGCACCTAGTTTGTTTATGCTTGAGAATCTTCTCTTCTAATATAAGATTCACTCAAACTAGATCGAAGTTTCGACATGGATCTTTAGACTGTTGTTAGTGCTAAAGACGATCTTGTGATAATCCATTGTTAACAGACTCCGTTCTATGCGTGATTGATCACAAGAGATTCAAGTTGTTGTGTGCAGGTGTTTATTGAAAATCTAAGAAGATATTGAAGATTTCTGATTTGGGGTTCATAATCTTTGGGGTGCACAATACTTGTTTCAGTATAAGAGGATCCAACTATAATCAGTTTATCCTTGTGGTAGATTGGATTGATTAGTTGTGTAGATCGGCATCAATACAATTCTTTGTGATTAAAAGTATTGATTGCAAAATCTTAACAATTACTTCGGTAGTTGAGTATAAGATAGATTTAAGAACTTTGACGAAGGTGTTTATGTTAAGATAAGCAGAGAAGAGCCTTTGTCTAACTCACATCACTTGGTTGAAGAGAGTTGATACCAAACAGATTTGTTGTTCCTTTACTGTTAGGAATACGAACCAAAGGAATTTCTCCAAGCACGTGACTTATTCATAAGTTGGAGTCATGGGAATACAGACGGAACTAGGTGAACTATAGGTTTAGTTGCCTGGTCTCAACTATACGAAGTTAGGTTTAATTTTGTGTAGCGGCTTAATCCTGAGAGTATTCAATTCTGGACAAGGTCCCGGGGTTTTTCTGCATTTGCGGTTTCCTCGTTAACAAAATCTTACGGTGTCATTTACTTTATATTTCCGCATTATAATTGTTTTATTATAATTAAAGTAAATTACACAAACGTTAAATCCTATTTATTTGTTAAGCAATCCTATTGTGTTTGGTTAAGTCCGAAACTTTGTATCAAGTAAACATACTTCGTTGTTGTATTTTCTCGATCTCGTATCCATAGACGATCACACGAAGTGTGAACCGATTAGTTGTATTATCTCGACTCAGTCCATAGACAATTACTTTCGGAGAAAGGACTTATAGGTAGGAAAAGTTTTAGCTTGAGGTATATTTGGGTACCCTCACCTTTTCAAAGCCTCTAACTTGTCTTGGGCTGATGAATGTTGTTCCAATCATGTTGATTTTAATAAATCACTGATTACACAAAAGATCAAGGATTTGGTAAAAAGAAGCAAAAGTTGTGAGAAAGGTCTCTTACCGGTTAATGCTTCTGATGATTCGACACAAGAAAAATCATCTAAGATTGTCAATATCTTACATACTTCCAATGTATGTAATGAATTTTTGGCTCTCGCATCAGAAACTTCTTTCCACTCAGATTCTAATTTAGATATTGCATGTGACACCGAGATCGTTGATTTCTTGAATGAATGGGAAAAGATTCTCCATGAAAACCTCCAACTATAGGATTCATTGGATAAACTTGAATCATCACTTCAGGTGAAAGATCTTGAGATAGATTGTCTTAATGATGAATTCACCAGGACCCTATGACCGGTTGTCATCCGACACAAATATAATACACTTTCTTACTACTCAAAATATATAATGAAGCAAGGGCAAGAAAGGATCGTTCCCACAGAGAGGTCTAGGTTGTCAAATTGTTTCGGTTTCCTATAAATAACACCTGGGGATTTTTCCCGATTTTTTATAAAAGCAAACAAAAATAAAAGCAAATAAAGAAAAGTAAACAAATAGATTCAAAGATGTGAAAGCATTGGTTAAGGATTTCGTTTTCATTCACAAACATGTTTTCAACACAATAACTAGAATTGATATTTTAATCTCAACTTTTATCAAAGGCCCTAGAATACCTTAATCGCAAGAATATCCCGCTAATCTCCTCTTGTCATCAACAAACACATTAAAAGATGCGAATATGAATTCTATCTAAAGGAACAACCTAACGTGTAAAAGCACTAATCAAGTTTAATTCCCTAGATGCATTAGGTTCTATGAAATCAGGCCAATCAAAGCAATCGAACGTGTAAAAGCACTAATCCGATTTAACAAAGGTTATGGTTCACATGTGACTACTAGGATGTATCACTACAAGCAATAATCACAATTATGCTACTTGTAATCAGGAATCTATCACTTTTGCGTATAATAAATCCTAATCTAGCAAGAGAGATGAAAACAAACTCTATCGATTCGCGACTCGACTAAATAACATTCAAATCATGTAACAATATTGATGGTGAATCATAAACGATAATATGAGAGAAAACTAATTTATTGAATTAAAACCCATATTTGGAAATCCAACTTATTCCATAACCAATAATAAAACTCTAGCTCATATTCATGGAGTTCATAACAAGAAGAAAGAGAAAAGACTTCATGGTTCTAAACCCTAGAACAAAAGTAGAGGCAAAAAGAATAGATAAAGATCTCCCACATTAGGTAAAAGTCCTCTCTTTTATATGTTTCTCTATTTCCATAAAGGATACTCCTTCCAATATTAGGTCTTCTCAAAACCCATCTCCAAGTGGTCCACCAAGCCCATGTGTGAGAAATAACCCATGTAAAATTATGTCCAAAATTGTCATAGGGAAAGCTGGTATTATGGTGAACTTGGCGGAAAAAAAGTAGGCAAACTATTTCCAGGTAGCCGGCAAAGTCAAACCTAGTCAACGAGTCAACTCGACGATTCAAATCCTTCACTCGTCAAGATCACTGAGTCGGTTCGGCTATTCGGATGAGTCGACCAGCTCAGTCTCGATTCACTTAGGGCTAGGCCATTTGCACTGCCCGACTTTCTTCGCCGCACCATGATTGTGCTTCACTGGAAAATCGGCCATGATGGCTCGCTTTCCCGCACTGCAGTGCGCCTACCATCAATAACTCATCAATTGCAGCAACATCAACATATCACACTGCCTCCTCTCCATTGAATCCCTGTAACTCCATGGCAAGCCGCATCTATTTCAACCACCCAGTACCTCAAGTCTGTACCTTTCTGGCACTTATTGTCACTGCCTCCAGCCCATCATAAGCTCAAACAAATCCCATCCTATCTTTCTCAGCTGCATTTGTTGTGTCTTTACTCTGCTTCATCTAAATTCAGAAACCCCACCATAAGCAACAGAATTAAGCTTTCTCTCTTGTCTTCAACATCACCTGTAGCTTTGGTTGCCGAATCTATTTCTCAGGTCATGTTCAACTCATTGTGATCTTCACAATGGCAGATACAAACCACACTGCAAACCATCAAAACTGCCATTTCGTCAACTGAGTCATGCTCCATCTTCCCTTGAAGCATCTTTCCTTATAGCTCTCAGCATCAGACTCAACTTGATCTCGGATTCCTAATACCACCGGCTTGATTGCCACCTTTCAGCTATAACTTCATCCATTTTGCGGCTTTCATAGCCAACCATCTTTCTTTGCCAAACTTAGTCCACTATGACCAATCACCAACACCACGAGTGCCAAAAAAGCTCAAACCATTCATCCATTTGACTCTATTAAGAGCATCCATTCAAGACCACCAGCAACACAGCTGCGACACTAATTTGAGTCCATCCCTGCACTGCACCAGCATCCAACTCTCCAATGGCATCTCCATTTCAGCTTTCGATTGCATTTGAGTTCAGCTCCAACAACATCATAGTACCCAGCTGCAATCTTGCACCAAGCCTGTGCTCGTAGCAACAAGCCACAGATGCCAGCCACTCTCTCATGCCAAACTCCCTGCACTTTGTCATTCCTGCAAAACAGCCTAACTTCAACACCAATTGCACATTCCTCAACCAACATTAATCCAGTACCACCATGGTCATCCTATAATTCATCTTCTCTACCAAATCCAACATAAATTACCAGCTCCATCTTCCATACCTGCATCTCAGCAGCACCAACCCATTACCTGTTCTTCCCTGTATTTTTCCTAGCATACATCTATTCATTCTTGAACCACATCAACTTCAACTCTTGCACTGCATCAACAGCTCCATATCACCACTTCTTTCCAGCAGTTATAGCTCCTCTTCTTACCTGACTTCCACGGCAACCACAGTCTTCATAAACTCGAGCCAAGAAACACCATCAGTGTTTGCAAATCATCTATCTCTGCCCTGCTGCTCTACCAACTGCAACTTCTCTGTGTCAGGTTCTAATATCCACCAAACATTCAACATCACCTTCAACTCCATTTGTTGCCAGACTGACCTCAAGAGCTTCAATTTATCATCACTTTCTTGTTATCAATACAAAAGAGAAACCCCAAAATATATCATAAACACCAACACACTTCCCTGTAAACAACCACCAAAAGAACCCTAACCTCAATCTTCGTCAGCTTCAGTGAAATCACCTCATTCTCTAACAGATTTGGGGTTAAAACTCAATTTGAGCAAAACCCATCTTTGAAATCTCAGATTCTAATCGAAAACCCATTTAATCTTCATCAAATCAAAAACATCAAACCCATCTCTCAACCTGAAGTACCTGACAATTGATTCAACCTATCTCGTCTCACAGTTTCACCTCCTCTCTGTATTTGATTGCAATTTTCTCAATTTCTCGATCGTATCTCAACTAGCCATCTGATTTGAACCTCTGGCGTGAACCACTCTTTGCGGCTCGGATTGTGTAACTAAGACTCAAGTTATGATCGGGTGTAGTCTCGACCTAATGTTATAAAGGAGGAGGTGCCCCTTATCCTTAGCTAGGCTCTCAATAGCACTTCCCTTTTAACCAAAATCTGGCTACCCCTTAACATGTGGCTGGGCTCCCATTAGTATTAGCCGATGAAATGACCGGTTTACCATTCCGAGTTCTTCTTTTGCCCATAACTTCTTCATACGAGCTCTGAATGACTCCGTTCTTTCGCCATTGTCTTCATCTTCTCGTCCTCTACACAATGAAAAGTAGAAATCTTGTATTTGAACGAGTTACACTGGGTCTTTGGCCTTTCTCCACTTGTGACTTCACTTTTGTAGCTATTTCCACTTCTTTTTGCTCCAAATGACTCCATTGCACCTAATAAACTCAAAAGTAAACATAAGATACATAATTTACAAGAAAATTCGCAAAGAAAGCATAAATACTAGATATTAAATACGGTGTATTCTACACCTATCACCCTATATATGAAGGAAAAAGAGATTAATAATCTTAGGTGTGACCTGCAAAGGTTGTCTGGAAGTTCTGACAAAATCTCAGCAATGTTATTCGGTCAGAAGTCTTTTGGAAACACTAATGGTTTAGGGTTCAAAAGCAAAACCGTGAGCACAAACAACTCATTTGTTCCAGCCGGGTTTGGAACAAGTATTGTTGAAAGTTGTTATAAACAAGAGACAAATTATAAGCAAGACAATAAATCTTCCTCGATTTGTTCGTTTTGTGGAATTGCAAATCATGTTCAAAGTAAGTGTTGGAGATCCAAGAGAAACAACAAAAGGATTGCCAAACTTAAAACGATATGCAAAGGATGAATCTGGCTCTGGAGAATCAACAGAGTTCTCCTGATAACAAAATGAAATCTAAAAGAACCAGAGTCAGAAGAGGTAACAAGTCTGCTTATACAACAAACCTTGATAAGTCACTATGTGATAAAAGATGTGAGCATTCGGCTCACTCCATCACTATCTAATCCTAGTGACGTTTGCATCCTCAGTTTTAACTTGAGAAAATGAGGATTGCATCAAGGTTGCTCAAGTTTTGTATAATTGGCATTTTTTATATTTATTATTTTTGTTAAAAATCTTCTTGTTAAAATAGGTAATGGATCATGAACCGTAAAAGACTTGTTCAAAGTTCTTATAGGGTTTGCATGTCCATAGGTCTATTTATATTCATTTGTGATCAAAATACCCTTAACTTCTTCTTGAAAGATACGGTTTCATGGCTCCTGTAACTAGAGGTACCACAAAGAAGGATGCAGTCGAAGCAGTTAATGTGTATCTTTATGAAGGAATCATTTCCTCAAGGAAGAAGAAGGAGAGATATACAAATGATGAAGAAGGGAACTTAGTGAGTTAACTGATATCTCTGAGGATTTCGAGGAATTGAACGATCCCATAATCAATGGGTTTTTCAATAATGAGAAGGAATTCTCAGTAGATGCCCTGAGAAAGCTCTACGATGTCTAGGAAACTTCTTATGAGAATTTATTCTTGTGTTTTAAGAAGGATAACTAGGGTTTGGAATAGCCATTATTGTGAGTACACATAGCTATGTCCAACGATTTTCATTTTGCAATGTTTTTAGATTTATTTATTTAAATTTTAAAGTTGATTTGGAAGATAATTTTGCAGTATTAATCTTTATGGTTTCGTATATTGCAACTTGTTATGGGATATGTGTGTTTGCGTCCGTGAACTATGATTGTCCCATATATGTCAAAAGTTAAGTCTTTAACATGTCTTTATGCAAATATTGATAAAAGAATGAATGAACTTTTGACAACAAAAGTTTAGCCTATTATGTCATTATGCAAATATTGATGGAAGATAGGATGAACTTTTGTTTACAAAGATTAAGTCTATTATATGTCTCTATGCAAATAGTGATGAAAGATAGAATAAATCTTTGTATATTCCGCAGTATTGGTCTTTCCCTGATCCATATCTTTGTGTAAGTACTGTGGGGCTCCGTAAGTTCTCTTATGTGAGCATTTCCGATTAAATTAATCATGGGTTCTCTTGTGGTTAATTTAATTGAGTATTTTGGATACAAATTCATGTTTCATGTGATTTGTTAATGTCCAAAGAAATCCTTCTTTTCTTGTGAAAGTAAGGTCGCTCTTGTTGTTCTTTCGGGAATGACATTTTATGGGGGAGAGTTCTTAATTGAACTTGTGCTTAATTGCCTAATCTTTGTGGGGAGTGCGGCTGTGGAATATTATAGGGGTTATCTTGTATCTTTATAAACTCATTGATGAATGCATTTAGTTTCGGATATATCATTGCATCTAAACAAGTTGATATGTTGTTCTCTTTTGGTCATGAAGTATCTCTATGGAAATTTCATTAGGATCCCACTAGTTTTCGTACCTTTGCCAATTTTTATTGGCAATAAGGGGGAGAACTAATGTGTAGTGCACACTACCAATACATATGGTTTACGGATCATTATGTAAGGGGGAGTGGTTTTCATGTGAGATGAAGTATTGACTAAGGGGGAGTGATACATATCACCATAGTATTGTTGTAAAAGTTGTGATACAATTGGACTTTGATGTTGTGTAATAATACTATGACAATGTATAACAATGATTGAAAGAAATTGTTTTCTCATTGTTATAGCTGCGGATCTTCAACAACATTGATCTTTGAGTTGAACACGTTCGGAATCTGCTAAAGACTTGGAAGTGACGAAAATTATGAGTAATGTTGAAGAACCAAGGAGATCAAGCATTTGGATGAGAAGCTACAAAGTTTATTTATTTTGTAATCCATATGTATTGATAGCTTTGTCACTAAAATTGACAAAGGGGAGATTGTTAGAGTACTGCTCGGTCGAACTCGCAACCGTTGCTATCTCAAGCTTGTTTGCCAAGTTTAGTTGCCAAAACTATAAGTCTTGATTTCTAGTCTACTTATAGCTAAGTCTCGGATTAGGATAGAAAGTGTAGTTGAGCTTAGACTTCACGGCGTTCATCTATTGAAGACGAAGAACTACTAAGGGGAGCTTGTTGAACTTCATCGACAAAAGGTATGTGTGGACTTGAACTCATATATCACTCAAAAGTCTATCTAATCTATCTCCTATTTGAGACAATAGTCGTATAATTATATATACTTCAATTATGCACATTTGATATTTCGAGCTGAGTTTAACTCGCTTACATATTTCTCGAAATATGTGTTGGCAAGCTTTCACTTTAACCAAGTTCATCTTATATTCTTGACGAAAGTCAAAAGATGATCATGTGAAAATCGCCTAGTAACATCTTACATGATTTGTGTGAGACAGTCATTTGATGTATACTCGGAATGTTTCGTATTGATCATTCAATCACTTGAAAATTGCTTTGAAGCTAATAGTTTGTGTGAGACAGCTATTCCCGTCTTCCAAGAATGTTTCAATGGTTGAAATGAGAGTTTAGAACAATTGGATTTAAGCATAGTGTGCATACTTGCATATATGCGATCCATGTCTGGGTACCATAGTATGCATACCCGTATGCGTACCTGTTGGTTTGTGAAAGTCCGGGATCCTAGTACACATACCCGTACGCGTACTAGCGTAAGGTTTAGGTCCGGGAATTTCTGCTGAGTTTGGAGGTATGTGTACCCGTTCGCATACTAGCGAACCCAAACTTAGTCCGGCCACTAAGGTATGCATACCCGTTTGCATACCTGAGTGGATGATGTTCTAAAATCGGTTTGTTCATGAACTAATACATTTATATAATAAGGAATGAAATCTTTTGCAAACCGTGGCTATAATGTTCATGACTTGATTCGAGTGAATCAAAATCGATTTTGCTTCAATTGTGTCTTGTATACTTCTATGAGAATATAAACAATTGAACAACTATAGAACTAGTTTCATTTGAGTCATTTGAACTAGTTATGGTTAAGATGAATAAGGTTGATATGAAAGTGTTCATGTGGCTAACTTCGGTTAACTATTGTTGAGCCAACAAGGTGTACACGTTTAGGTACGGTTACTCATAGATAAGCACGTAAATGCTACATTTTACACCCATATTTATATTATTTAGGACTCGATATTTTGGCTAATGACATTATTTTAGTGTTTTTATAGAAAGTGTAAGGAAACTCGATTATTGGAACAATAAATGGCTAAAAGAAAGCAAAAATGACATTTGCCACAGCAGAGATGCAAATTTATTGGCAGCCCACATTTTATGTATCTAGCAGCGCCTGCTTGGCTACATTTCAAGGTTGGAAAGCATCAATGAAACAGTGCTCTTATGCAAGCACGTGAAGTCCACTAGGAGTAACAATGAGTGGCACATGGTGCTGTTAGAGGCTAAGGCGTGGCGAACTGTCACCAAGGGTTTAAATGTGAAAGAAAGTCTCGTTTTCATTTCTTAAACAAACTGGTGTTGAAATTCCATGCAGCTGCAGTACCAGTGCGAGATTGAAATGTTATGGAGTAGTATAATTGGTAGAAGAACATGGAAAGAAGGATGATACTCTTGGCTGCCAGTATCTCGTTGTTGGCGGAATGAGTTCTCGGCGAGAGTTAATGCTGATGCTGCAAATAAACTTGAGTAACTCGCGATACTGGTGGATTTTATTCTCTCAAGCTGCTGTTGGCTGTGGTGGCAGTAACAAGTGGAGTTCTGAATTGAAGATTGGCAGCGGCAAAGCCAGTTGCAGTAGGGAGAGAATGGAGATGTCATTCCACATAAGGGTTCAGTCCCTGAAGATTCCAGTGGTATACTTAGTTCTTACTGCAACAGCGAGCACTCCATGGTGGAATGGGATCTGACGAAAGAATGAGAGAAATGGAATTGATGGTTGTTTGATGTGAAGGGAGACGAATTTGATAGCATGGGGTAGAGATATCGATTGTGCTCAATGGGGTTTATACTGCCAAGAGTTTGGACTTGGATTATGTTCGGTAGTTGGGTTAGTTGGTTCTACCGGCGAAGAAAGATGGCTGAATTCAGTAATGAAGTGGTGGTATTCTCATATATGTGATGATGGTTGTTAAGAAATGGGCGAGATGTGTATGTTGTGTTGGCAATGGAGTTCGAATTTGAGTTCAATACCGAAATCAGAAGCATCAGCTCCACCTGAAGTTGTGCCGGACGAGAAAACAACAAGAAAGATGAGAATAAATGAACATAATGGAGACTGGATGGTTACGAGAAGGAAGGTGGGTGCGCTGAGATTAAACGGAGTTGGTTGCAACCAGTGGACGTTGATGGTGACGACTTAGGGACAGAATGGGTACTATCGTCTGATATCTGCAAAAAAATTTGGACGTGGAGTGAATTTGGAATTTGGGTCTTATTGATTGGACCGGGCCTTGAGCAATTTTTCTGCTAGGTCATCTGACTTGTCGTAGCACTATATGAATAGGGAGCAGAGATAAAGAAGGGGGAGGCCGGCAGGAGTGCTATTTCGGAGAGTTGCGGCTACAAAACCAGAAAAGTGAGGAGACTACACAGAGCCGCCGCAATTGGGAGAAATGGATTTGAAGTTTATTTTCTTCCATTTTTGTTTTTCATTAGCGATTGATTTATATTTATTTATGGCTTTTAAGTAAACCATGTCTTGCTAGACTTGTGTAACTAGGGTTTATGTTGAAACCAATTGGAGTTTTAGGCTATTTTGATTGAATAAAATTGAGCAGAAGACTATTATGATTTGATTAGATTAATTCTTGAGTATTGTTTATTGATTTAACGATGATATGAGTCGTTGCTTCACCGGTTACAATAACCTTTATGCGTAATTGTTAGATTCATAAATATATTTGTCTCATTTTTTGATATTCCATGCTTGGGTTATTCTTTAATGGGTTATACTTAGAAGAGTCAGATTTAATATTTTTGAGTCAATATTTTAGTTTCGTATAATTTTCTCGCTAACGCAATTTGATGGTGCATGCTTGGGTTTAGTCTTTTGATGTGTCATGCTTAGGGCGTCCCAGTGATACTGCGACTCTAATACATATAATAGGTGATGTCGATAGAAAAGACGATAAATCATTATTCATGAGTTATGTTTCATTTCAGTAATTGAATAGAAATAGTGGTGGATACTATAAACCCTGGTTACCAACTTTCCCATATAGTAGTTAAAGATTATATTTTTTACTTTCCCATTGATTTTATTTTATAAGTTTAATTTTATTATTTCGTTTTATATTTCTCATTATAAAAATCCCAAAAAATCATTTCTGGTTAGTTCCTTAGAGATATTTATTAGAGTATTTCCACCGCTTCCTGTGGGTTCGACCCGTTCTTGCCGCTGTCTACTAGTTAGACACTGTGCGATTGCGGTTATTATATATAGGGTTTCCCGAAATCCTATCACTCATATCTAAATGAAGGTACATTTCATTTGTATATAACAAGCTAAGTTTGATCTAACGGTTGAAAGATATTAGGTTTTCATCTAATCAGGTTTTCATCTAACGGTGAATATTGAATGCTTTGTTACCAAGGTAACATTGATTGCAAACCATGATATAAAGGAGATCTCTAGCAAGTGAGAAACCTAATCCCCACACCTTCTGTGTGATACTAGTTGCGACTAGAGTCGATTTTCCTTTAACCTTAGGTTGTTCTAAAACCAAGTAGGTTAACGACTTAAAAACTTCATTGGGATTGTGAAGCCAGACCCAACTGTAGCGACCCCAAATCTAGCAGCTGACTAATCTGAGAGATTAACTAAATAAAGAGGCACTAATAATCTAAATCATATCCTTAAGCATTTAGTTAAGAAATCTGCTGCAAAACTTAACCCAAAAACTAGCCCCGCTATGAAATATATATATACAAGAACTTCTCTCAAATGATACATATACAATAGCCATTTAGTTTACGAATAGAATATACAACATAATAAACATAGCAAAAGTTAACCAACTACGGATTCGACTCCACGGAGCTTTATTGCGCAACTCGATCGTTTCGAAACCGAAAGTGGGAATGGGTGAGCACATCATCCCTAAAAGGGGTGCCCAAGAGAATAACATTTAACTTTCGAGTAATCACTGAAATGATCTAGAAAACATTACATGTTTTTCCTAAATATTAAAAGGCAATCATGTATATGGAACTAACTCCTTCTTCAAACAATGTATATATCAAGTGTCGACCAATTCCTTACACACTCTATTAGTTTATATTAGTGTCGACCAATTCCTTACACACCTATTAGGCATAAAAGCTCGAATTCATGTAGATATAAATGAAGGAGCAGTATCCCATATACCACGCATGGGAAAACTCTCGTTTTCCAGATAGGTGTCGACCAATATTCCTTGCAAACCTATCATTTTCCTAATAGGTGTCGACCAATTCCTTACACACCTATTAAGCATACAAATGGAAATTCTTATTTCCCAAACATTTCATAAAGACATACAAAGCCTTACAATTCCTTTCCAAGCAATGGAAAGATTAAAAGAAACAACAATACTTTCGGAATTCAAAATAAAACAATGCAAGGAATACACAAGCAGATAATGCATGAATTTGTTAAATATAAACTTTTGTAAAAGAAAACAACAATAATCACAGGAGAGTTAAATATAAATTCCCACATCAGTTCTACTCTCCCAACTAAACACACACCCATACCCATCTGTAACATTTTCCCTTTGCCTGAACATCCATTCATTCTACCATTTCCTCCCCAGACTCGACTACAATTCACTAAACAACCCACCGCCATACTCAATTACAACACCAGTAGGTCTATTTCATAACTCAATATCACTTGGTCTTGCACCTCAGCTCATCTACAATTCATTTAAACCACCAGCAATCCATGATACCAGAATTACCACACACATTCAGTTCAACCTCTCCGGGTTACAGCAATTGTGACTTTACTGTCACAACATCATCATCATTTTTAAACAACACTACTACTTCTCAACATAGCTCAATCAGCATCGACTGCAACTCCTAGCATCACTATCTTATTAGCTTCATTCTTTGTATCAATCCTTCCTTGTAAACATCTGTAACTCAACTATACTCTTATTGCATTAACACCACCACCAAGAATTCAAACCACTATCATTTCGATCTCACCTGCACAGTTCATTCGTCAAAATTCACCTTCAAACTCAACAACTGAAACCAAGCTACTCAAATCAGATCACTCCATCACCACCAACTGTGCAACATCACCATACTACCACATCTGGCATTAACATCCAATTCAGTTCAGAACAACATCACTAATACTTCTGGCAGTTCTTACTTTACATTTATCAACTCAATTTCACAATCAACATTAACTTCTACATTACAGGCATATCATCCTCCCAAACCAACATCAGTTCACAAACACAAATCTCTTGTTCAGTTACCCACAAATCCATACAACTCTATGTATATCAACAATCTCAAATTCAACATCTTTATCAATATTAATAACTATAAACTCTATAATTGAAATCAATCACTATACTAAGTAACTGAGAGAGAAATTACCTCAAATACAAACTCAGAAGTTCTCATAGTCCTTTAATTATTCACCATCAGTCTCATCTCTTCCATCTGTATCCCGGACTCATGAACCATAAATCCCAATTTCATTAAGAACCCTAATTTCTAATTCAATTTCCCAAATCAGAACTTCTCTAATTCGAATCCGAATAGCAACCTAATTCTTCATAACCCATCTTTCAATTTCTTCTTAACCATCAGCAAATCGAATTCCAATATATATCAGCAAAACCCCAACTCCTCAATCACTTCTTCAATTTCTTTCTCAAACAGCTTCACAACATCAATCAACCGAACACCCTTTTGTTCTTCATCAATCTGCTATTCTAAATATCTACTAATTCTATATAAATCCAATATCAGAAGAAAAGCTAATCGATTCTCCCTAATTTCCCTTTTCGTGTAACTCTGAATTAACCACTTGAACTAACACTACCACATCATCACCTTTATCATCTACACAACATCATCAATTTATTTTCTCAATTGAATCTCACGGATAATCAACAGAAGAAGAAGTACCGAGAAGAGAAAGAGGAGAAGCAGAGAAGAAGAGAAAAGAAGAATAAAAGAAAAAGTGAAAGAAAGTCTTCTCTCGACACGTTTTGGTGATAAGGACAATGACCAATGATAAAGGCACCCACCCAAACGTTAAGGGCAGCCAGGTCGGTTAACTATTTTGCCCTTCTCACGATTCGAGTGATTTCATTTTCGTCCGGTATCCGAATGACATGTTCGAGCAGTCCATTGCGCATAACTTTTCGAAACCTGTTCAATGATACTAGTTTCGTATCTAGCTCGTTGTTAGACTAATTTATATTAATTAACATTCGTGTTAAACTAATCGAGTTATTATCGTCTAAAAAGTCTCTTGACTAGTCTAATAGCGTTGATGAGCTTGAGGGTCTTTACACCAATTATGTTCCCTGTAGTTGCGTGATCTGATCTTGCTGTTTTCTATCGTGATTGAGTACTATCTTCTCTAAGATTGGTTCGAGATTTAATCTCCGATAGGCAAGATAAAAAGTAGTAACAAACATCTTCGTCTCATCGTTTGTGATTCCACAATATCTTGTTTCGCCACCATACGATTAAGATTATTGTGAGGTGATTGATTTTTTTAGGCTGTTCTCCGGGAATATAAGTCCGGTATATCAATTGGTTCCTGTTCACCTTGATTTATCAAAATACGGAACAAAACTCATAGGTTTTTCTGTGGGAGACAGATTTATCTATTCAATAGACTTTTCTGTTTGTTTATCAAGTCCTCGACTTTAGGTCGTAGCAACTCTTAGTTGTGGGTGAGATCAGCTAAGGGAATCAAGTGCGTAGAATCCTTCTGGGGTTCAAAGACGTAAGGAGCGCAACTGTACCTTGATCAGTGTGAGATTGGTTAGCGATCAACTAAATTCTAGTCCGAAGTTAACTTGGAGTAGGCTAGTGTCTGTAGCGGCTTAATACAGTGTGGTGTTCAAATCTGGACAAGGTCCCGGGGTTTTCTGCATTTGCGGTTTCCTTGTTAACAAAATTTCTGGTGTCTGTGTTATTTCTTTTCCGCATCATATTTTGTTACATAATAGAAATATCACAGGTTGTGCGTAGTTCAATCAATTAGATAATCCAACCTTTGGTTGTTGATATAAATTGATTGACACTTGAACATTGGTCTTTGGTAAAAGATAGAATGAACTTTTGAATATTACGCAATATTGATCTTTCCCTGATCCACTTCTGAAAAGACGAGGGTACCCAATTATACCTCAATCTAAAACTTTTCCACCTATAAGTCATTTCTCCGAAAGTGATTGTCTATGGACTGAGTCGAGACAATACAACTAATCGGTTCACACTTCGTGTGATCGTCTATGGATACGAGATCGAGACAATACGACAACAAGATAACTTGTGTGATTGACTATGGATTCAGGATCGAGACAATACAACAACGAAGTATGTTTACTTGATAAAAGGTTCGGACTTAACCAAACACAACATGATTGCTATCAAGTAAATATGAATTAACATTTGTGTATTTTACTTCTAATTATAATAAAACAATTATAATTGCGGAAATATAAAAGTAAAAGATATAGCAAGATTTTGTTAACGAGGAAACCCCAAATGCAGAAAAATCCCGGGACCTTGTCCAGAATTCAATACTCTCAGGTTTAATCCGCTATACAAAATCTAAACCAACTTCGTATAATTGAGACCAAGCAACTAAACCTATAGTTCACCTAGTTCCGCTTGTATCCCTGCGCCTCCAACTTGCAGTAAGTCACGCACTTGGAATATTTCCTTTGGTTCGTATTCCAAATAGTAAAGGAACAACAAATCTGTTCGGTAATAACTATTTTCAAACAACGTGATATGAGTTCGACAAAAGGCTCTTCCGTTTATCCCAATAAACTCCTTTGTCAGGTCCTTAGATCTATCTTATCAATAATTACCAAAGTAATTGTTAAGATTTTGTAATCAATACTTTTAATCACAAAGAAACGTATTGATGCCGATCTACTCAACTAATCAATCAAATCTATCACAAAGATAAACCGATTATAGTTGGATCCTTTTCCATCCGAAACAAGCATTGTGCACACCAAAGATTATGAACCCAAATCAGAAATCTTATTCGTCTTCAAATCTTCTTAGATCTTCAATAAACACCTGCACACAATCAACTTGAATCTCTTGTGATCAATCACACACAACACGGAATCTGTTAACAATGGATTATCACAAGACGTCTTTAGATCTACAAACAGTCTAAACATCCCCATCGAAACTTCGATCTAGTTTGAGTGAATCTTATATCAGAAGAGATGATTCTTAAGCATAAACAAACTAGGTGCAATCAAAGTTCAACAACCGTTAGTCAATCAAATCAATCGAAAACTAATAATAAACTGCAATTATCTAGTTTCCTACCAACGATACTAATAGAGCTTCTCAATCCCAAAGAAGTCTTTAAACTGAGCGGCCGTAAGAGATTTCGCCTAATTAGGTTACTTTCCTCTCCGAATAGGAGGCTCCACCAGTAACAACACAACTAGGTAGTTTTGCTGGCTCTGAGGATTAGTTTACTTGGAATGCAAACTTCAATATTTATAGACCAAGGAAGTTTGGACACCAAGGAATTTCCAAAACCGAAAATATTCTCAAGATATGCAATATATTTCCAAATTCGGTTTCCATAATTCTGGAAATGCTTTGTCCAAATATTGACCGAAATCTCAGTAGAAAATCTCCAATTAGTAAATGCACATTACCAATTTTTTATTTTCTAAAGATATGCATTTTAATTCTTTGGAAATTAAAAGCATATAAAACTAAAAACCTTAATTAAAAGATTCTCAATTTATTTCGATCCGGATTCTCCTTTAGCTATTAAGGAATATCTTTGAACAATAAAAGATAAGCGTTCATCGCACATGTTCAAGTATGTCGACATCTTTACTTTGTAAGTCCTTTTTCATACTTACAATCTTGGAACCGATTTGCCACACTTCCAAACAAGTTTAAAATTGGTTCATCTGACTTCGAAGAACTATGTGATTGATTATCCTATCAAATCAACAAACATGGGTTTCACAGTTCTACCAAAACAAGTTTCAATTTTACCTCCATGTGGGTACTATAATTAGTCACGCTAGTTACCAAAACTTGGTTGACTAGGTATTAGGATCGGTTCCCACATATATATGGTATCTAAATTGTATTTGGTGCACATGTCCATAGGATCGGTTCCCAATAACTAAAAACGTGTTGCACACGTCCATAGGATCGGTTCCCAATAACTAGAAACTTGATGCACCTCTTACAAGGATCGATTCCCCTTTTGTGATCGGTTCCACCTCTTACTAGGATCGGTTCCCCAATGACTAGAGTTGGTCATACCTATTACAATAAATCGATCATACCATCTCAGGTGATTACTTAAGATCGGTTTCACTAATAAAAGTCATATCAATACAAAAGTCAGGCCTTGTGAATAGTTTTACCAAGATACATAAACAAGTTATGAGCGGTTATACTAAACACACAAATTGGTAGTTCAAAAGATATGCAATGAATAACAATACCAACAAGCCTAGCGATTTCCCGTTCGATTCACAAAATAAGTTTATGAATGTACTTCCTTTAAAAGAATGTAAAACATTATTTCCTAGGATGAAATCTTCACCTCATACCCATACATAATCACAATAGCATTCAAACGATTATGTCGATGTCTTATATACGAAGTTCAAAAGATAAGTGTTATACTTCGTATTGTATTCCTTAATACTACGTCTAACTAGAGTATAATCATTCATAGCTTCGCAGTTATGTTTTAAATATGCACGACTTGAAAGATACGTTAGGGAATGAAACAGTTCAAGTCAAATATTACCAACCTCAAGTGGAAGGATGATGTCGTCGTTGTAGCTCCTTACTTCTTCACATTCTTCAAGTCTTCACATAATACTTGTAATGTCTCATATCCTAATACTTTCAAGCTAACCTATACGAAGTTGACTCTAGTACATAATCAAGCGACTCTTTAAATGAGTTTTGGTTCACTAAAATATGACAACCAAACTTGACATACCAACGATTGGTGGGTTCAACCGAGCTATGCTCTAACAACTTCTATGTAAAAATACTGTACGGATTAGTTGAGCATTTCCAATTAAATTAATCATTGGGTCTCTTTTGGTTAATTTATTCGAGTTTTCTGGATACAAATTCATGTTTCATGTAATTTGTTAATGTCCAAATAAATCCTTCTTTTCTTGTAAAAGTAAGGTCGCTCTTGTTGTTCCTTTGGGAATGACATATTATGGGGGAGAGTTCTTAATTGAACTTGTGCTTAATTGCCAAATCTTTGTGGGGAGTGTGGCTGTGGAATATTTTAAGAGTTATCTTATATATTTATAAACTCCTTGATGAATACACTAAGTTTCGACTATGTGAAATCATCGAAACCAAGTTGATATGTTCTCTTTTAGTCATGGATAATCTCTTTGAGAATTTCGTTATGATCCCGTTAGTTTTCGTACCTTTGCCAATTTTTATTGACAAAAAGGGGGAGAATTATTTTGTAGTTCACACTACATACATATGGTTTACGAATCATTATGTAAGGGGGAGTGGTTTTCATTGTGTGATGAAGTATTGACTAAGGGGGAGTGATACATATCACCATAGTATTATTGTCAAAGTTGTGATACAATTGAGCTTTGATGTTGTGTAATAATACTATGACACTGTATAACAATATTTGAGAACAATTGTTTTCGTATTGTTATAGCTACGGATCTTCAACAACAATGATACTGAGTTGAACACGTTCAGAATCGCTGGAGTACTTGAAGTGACGAAGAATTCAAGGAACATTGAAGAACCAAGGAAATCAAGCATGTTGGATGAGAAGCTACAAAGTTTATGTATTTTGTAATCCATATGTATTGATAGTTTTGTCACTAAAATTGACAAAGGGGGAGATTGTTAGAGCACTGCTCGGTCGAACTCGCAAGTGTTGCAATCTCAAGCTTGTTTTTCAAGTTTAGGTGATCAAAACTATAAGTATTGATTTCTAGTCTACTTATAGCTATGTCGGAAAAGGATATAATATGTAGTTGATCTTAGACTTCATGACGTTCATCGATTGAAGACGAAGATCTACTGAGGGGAGCTTGGAGGATTTTCATCAACAAAAGGTATGTGGAGACTTTGAAAAGATGAGGGTACCCAAATATACCTCAATCTAAAAAATTTCCACCTATAAGTTCTTTCTCCGAAAGTGATTGTCTATGGACTGAGTCGAGAAAATGCAACTAATCGATTCACACTTCGTGTGATCGTCAATGGATACGAGATCGAGATAATACAACAACGAAGTATGATTACTTGATAATAGGTTCGGACTTAACCAAACACTATAGGATTGCTATCAAGTAATTAGGAATTAACGTTTGTATATTTTACTTCTAATTATAATAAAAACAATTATAATTGCGGAAATATAAAAGTAAAAGACACATCAAGATTTTGTTAACGAGGAAACCGCAAATGCAGAAAAACCCCGGGACCTTGTCCAGAATTGAATACTCTCAAGATTAAGCCGCTATACAAAATCTAAACCAACTTCGTATAGTTGAGACCAAGCAACTAAACCTATAGTTCACCTAGTTCCGTCTGTATCCATGTGCCTCCAACTTGCAATAAGTCACTGATAGGATTTCGGGATTGCCTATATATAATAACCGCAATCGCACGGTGTCTAACTAGTAGACAGAGGCAAGTACGGGTCGAACCCACAGGGACCGGTGGAAACACTATAATCAATATCTGTAAATAAAATAGCAAGAAAGAATATTTTTGGATTTTTAGAAATTGAAAACGAAATAATGAAATTGAAGTAATAAAATATATTCGCAGAGAAAGACGGTAACCAGGGTGTGAGAGTGCTAAGGATCCGGAATCCTTTGTAGGCAATTGGTAGGCTGGGAAAGGTGAATGCCTACAATGTAATCTGCAAGTGCACAGTGCCTATTGGAGGCAGGGAAAGTACAGGTCGAACCACAGAGATTTGAGTGTGTAAAGTTGATCTAAAGCTTCACTAAACTGATTTCTAAAGGAGAGTAACACAAATATGGTTTGTTTTGGTGTCGATACGACAAGGAGTTGTTACTGTATTTCTAAGTTGCAAAAAGAGATTGTAAAAAGGTTAGAGAACACTAGGGCTGTTGATTCCACCACCTAATCCTATGCTAAGGCAATACCTATTCAACTTGTGCTCTTGATTCTTTCCAGGGAAGGATACAAGGGATTATGCATTAGCCACTCTTACTAACTCACCCTAGTATTAGATGTCTTCTTACAGTACATCTAATCACAGGTCAATTAACTCAATTAGCTAATTCAATTTTCCTATAACATTGAAGCACAACAAGAACAAGGGTTTGAACAAGAATCAACTCAACATAAGATTAAGGGTATCCTCTATACCATAGCAGAGTGAATTAAAACATTATGCAAATACTAAAAAAAAATTGAAAATAAATTACAAATAAAAAAAAACCTAAAAATTGACTGACTGATTCTCAGATGAGGAACAACTCGGTTTTATACTTCTCCCTCTTCTCTAACACTCAAAATCAACAATAAATGCATACCCAATCTGTTCTCTCTTCCAATTCGACTCTGGAAGCCATTAATGCTTTGTTGGAGAAACCCTAGCTCCAACTATCTCAAACCTAGCTTCTAGGGTATGGGAGAAGCTATGTAAGAGGTAGCTTGAGCTAGAGTGGCGGAGAAGGTGGTCGTGGTGGCTCTTATCTGCTGGTGTCAGGGGATGGAGATGGTGGTGGTGATGTTGGCTCTGCCATGGTCGGGGGAAGAAGGGGATGGGTTTCTCTGGTTTTGTCGGGGGAGGAGAGAAAAGAAAAATGAGAGGAGTGTTTGGTTTGGGTGAAGGTATAGGTGGCTTCGGTGTGAAGCAGGAGCAGCGAGAGTCGATGCGCGGGCCGATGCGAGCGTTGGATACGGGGCGAAACCGATGCGTGGGCTGATGCGACCGTTGCATGCGGAAGGGTCAGATCTCACGGCTCAGATGCGACAGGCTTGGATCCGGGTTATGGGCCGGGTCTTGGATTGCTCAAGCCCATGTCTTGTAAATGAGTTGCTACTTGTTGGGTTGCAACCGATGCGCGCGCGGCTTTGGTTTTCTCGCTCTTTTGGCTCCTTAGTTTCTCCGAACTTTATTTACTACCTAAAAACACAAAATTAATTAGTACAAGTATTTATTCTTGAAAACAGAGAAAATACAGAATTTGGGATAATATCTGATTTCTAAGCACAAAAGATGAGTTAAATGCCAATAAAAAGATGTTGAAATATGCAATATTTGGCACTCATCAGCAATTTACTCGTATACAATCATAAAAGGTCTCAAAAATACTCATGTAGGGCGGTAAACCTAACTACTCATACATGGAAGATATTGCATTTATGAATCATTGACAAGAATCATCAAAAATGAATTATTTGTTCTCACCTAAAAGTAGAATTTCTAAGCACTAATCATACATGGCATGAAGAGTCAAGGAATATTCATATCACAATTATTACTTAGGTTCATGGCATAGCACATGAAAAATCTAGCTTGAAAATAAACATTGATAGAGAGACAAAATTATTAAAATTAAGTTCAATGGATAGAAAACCCTTGTTCATGAAAACAAATAAATCCTACAAGTTCATCCTTTCACCATAATATGAAATTATCTAGCCATGGCTTTCTTTAAAACCATAAACAAATATGGTTTATTTGTTTATATTATGGCTTTCTTTAAAACCATAATATGAAATAAACCCTAGCTAATGGAAATCAAATGGGAGAAATGAAACTCCAAACCCTAAACAAAGCTCTGCAGCTGCGCCTCCCGTCGTTGCTTTCCCCTTCTGTTCTTCTCTGTTGATTTATATGTATGTAGTTGCTGTTTAGGGTCCAATTTTTAGTACCGACCAAATTATCTCCTTCAAGCCCAGTCCAGGCCGGTCCATTACAAACTCCAACTGCCAAATCCACTTTAGAATCTCGTCACCAAAGAAGGCACTCTTTGCACCTGGCTCAACAAACCGATTACAATTCAAATAGTACACGGAACCCTTTTCCTCTATTCGTTTACTCTTGCCATGCACGGTTGCACAAGATCATCTCATCACCTCATCGTATCAACACATTCCTCTTCATCTCGGCCAAATAACACAATACGAAAGGAATGCGGCTAACACAAAACTCCTCCATCTTCTCATGCGTCTTCATCTCCACTCTGCAGGCATCTCGTCGCCTCTAACTCCATTCAACCACTTGCTCAATTCAAACACCTACAAAGTGCCACTCAACGAAACCAACTCCTTTCGATTTAACTTCAACTTTAGATTGCATTTCATTCAATAGCTCACGACCACGACTCAGTTTGTCTTCTCACACGGAACTTTCGAATCTTGTCCGCACGCTTCATACAAGCTCCTCGCAAATTCAGGCCAAGTCCGGACTCGGTCCTTCCAACTCGAAATAAAACAACACCATGTGTATAGCATCCGGTGATGCTTCTTCATTCGATACATACGAGCAGACCCAATTCCATCATTTATACCAGATAGGGTTCTTGTTCTTCTCTTTAAACCAAAGACACCCGATTGTTCACCATCTTGATTCTTCTTATTTCACTCCATGCGTAAACGGTTGCCACTCTCTTCATAAGCAATACGACTTCACCCCCGCAAATTTAGAGCAGCCATCTTGCATTTCGAACTCCCATTTCGATCAACAAAACCAAAGACAACAATCGTTTCAACCATCAACACCACTTCTCGGACCAAACAAATCCTCGAACTCCGTTGATATGTTGCACCACAATAAGACTCCATGAAGACCACTTTGCACCAAACACCACTTTGTTGGTTTTTCTGTTGTAGTAACCTAGAGAGATGACCACCGATTCAAAGCTAATCGGATAATACACTTTCCCTTCTTGAACCCACTCGAATTCCGGACAACACCACCATCGATCGCGCTCTTTGTCTCGCCGCGATGGCGAAACAATGACTTTTTCGTCTGATCGCATTTGCTTCTCGATCCCTTTTGTTCTCGATAAGAAATGACATGTGGTTAAGAAAATATGCCACGCACTCGACTTTTCTTTCTCTCCTCCACCTGGCCTCGACTCATTCGAACTAGCAGAGACAACTCTTTGCTTTGCTTGTCGACTTCTTGGCCGTGATGTCTAGCCAAGCAAGTTACTCGAGTGGTGCTTGATATATATACATACCAGGACAACCACAATTATAACTCTGTTTCTTTGGTGGCATGAGTGACTTTGTGGCGATTTTTGTCGCAAATGCTATTTTTAGTTGTTTATTCTTCTGGTGACCGAATTCACTCGTACTTTCTACAAAAGCACTAAAATGTTATTATTAGCCAAAATATCGAGTCATAGCCAATATAAATATGGGTATAAAACGTAGCACTTACGTGCTTATCAACACCCCCACACTTATATTTTGCTAGTCCTCGAGCAAAACAGAATAAATAGACCCGCTCAATAGCTGATCATACTTTGCATTTTTTTAAGGAAAACCGCTTAACAGCTGGTCATAAATTGATAAGAAACAAAATAATAAACCTGCTCAACAGCTGGTCATAAATTGATAAGAAACAAAATAATAGACCCGCTCAACAGCTGGTCATAATATACCTACAAACCTACAATAGACCCGCTCACAGCTGGTCATAAATTGCAAAAAAAAATCTTGAAAAAGAAAACTAAAAACTTAACCACTCCCCCACACTTAGACATTATATTGTCCTCAATGTAATTGAGTCATTGTTTATGGGTGGAAACTATCTCTATCGGTTTTGGTAATTTGGGGTGTGTGGATGAGAAATGAGTCTAAACCTTAAACAAATGCACTACACGGGAGTTCTTGTAGATTCGAGAAATCAATCTGTGCAAATCCGGCCTAAACCAAGAAATGGCCGTTCCAGACTTGTTTCGGTCACAAAGTGAAGGAGATGGGGTTGATCTTAGGGAGGGAAGCGAAGAAGGTGTTGAGATTGTGAATGTGTTGGCTATGTATGACTTGTATCAGAAAGCTGAACTGGCTTGCAGGATGTAAGCTACCAGTTCCGGTGTTTGAATACGATGGTATCAATACTTGCCACTGTTTTCTGGACTTGTTCTCTTTTTTTTTTTTGTGGAAATAGGGAGGAGAACCTATTTATACAAGTCATTTGAGCCTTATTCACGTCTCTTGTGGGAAGTGGAGGAAGTGGAGTGATGGAGTAGTGGAGTTGTGTGTTAGTGTTACACGACCAGTCTTGCCCACTTCTCCGGTCATCTCTAACCGTCAATGACTTCCTGACACGTTCTTGTAATGGCGCGTTGCACGTTGCATGCTGTAAACCGCCAGACCAATACCCCAGTATGTATCCCCAAGTTTGTGACATGATTGATATCTCGAGTGTGTGTGGATCGTGGGACCCACAGAAAGTAGCATGTAATGCTAGACTAAATAACTAAGTTATTTAGGAAGTCGATACTTGTGAAGTATCGTGTGTATTCTATGCAGGTACTGCATCGAGTATATTCAGCATGTATGAAGCATCGCTGTTTTTTTAAGGCTTAACGGAGTAAGTCACGAATTTAAGCGTCTTAAAATAACATCATGTACAGCCATCTTCGAGTGATCGTTTGGAGGCTATACAGGCAAGCCCTGACTTGACCGATCACTCCATGTGGAAGAGTGGTGGACGGTGATTGTGGTGACGCCTCATTGATAGCCTAACTCATGTCTTAGGTCAGTATCGTCCAAGTCTGGTGAAGTTGGACGGAAAAGATGACTTGCAACCCTCATCTGCGACCGTCGGATTAGGGATTAAGAGGTACGCAAGTTCCTTCTTTCAGCTTGGTTGAATACATAACAAAGGATTATTCTAACTACATGCATGGGAAGTGATTTATAGAGGACCGATCAGGCATGTGTGTAGACGACATGCTGGTGCCCATGTCTATACTTCACTATCCCACGAAGGTGCGATCTAGGCCACTCAAGTTTACCGGTAAAGAAGAGTGGTTAAGATTGATTTGCGACAGGAATCCTGTGCCGCAAAGGATTCCTAAAGGGGCGTGGCATGCCACCTTCAGGGCGCGCAAATCAAGGTGTACAACCAAGTTTGGTCTTGGCCGACCGGGTGTGGAGATAGGTGGGCCCATAGTGATCGTGTTGATACTTACTGAGGACCGCTTAGTCTATTCCGTGGACCCTTCATTCGTGCAGGAGAAAATGGACGCTCGTGATCGTGACACAAACCCTAATTAGGTTTTGCCGGCCGTGTGTCATACCCAGTTTGGGGCGCACGAATCAAGACGACCAACCATAGTTGGTCTGACCGATCAGTCAGGTATGTAGGCGGGCCCACGTTGATTGTGTTGACATGCTCTGGGCCCTTTGAGTCTACATCTAAACCCTTCATCTATGCATGCGAAGATGGATGGTTGAGACCGTTTTGCGACACATGTAATGTGCCGCAAACCCTAATTTAGGGTTTCTCATCCATACTGTTTTGGCTGGACGGTTTGGCAAGATATGCCACCCTTTTGGGGGAGGTCGACCATTCGGGGCCCACGTTGGGCTGGTGAGTGAATATCCCAATACCGCTTGGGGTCATGGATTCAATCTAAGCCATCCAATCATCTTTGGTGAAGTTAGATGGTCGTGATCGTTTCGAGACTGATATGGACAGTCCAGGTTCAAACATGCTCAATCGGGCTAGTATAACACACCGAGAGTTGTAGCCTGTACGGGTTTTTCGTACATGTTTCATTATTAATGCTTGGAGGTTCGTGTTGCTCTATTGAGAACAACACTCAGTCGTCATGCCGCACCGGTAATGAATACAGGAAATACAAGGCTGGATATGCATTAATTAATAATGCTGTAAATTCACAGGGTATATGGGATTGTTGCTACATGCTCCAACCTGGATTAATTTCGGGTACTTAATTCACTGAGAATCTTTGGGATTGTTGCCACATGCTCCATTCTAGGTGAATTAGTAAAGTGAAGAAGTATTCATCACTTATTAATGGCTTTATCTTTTGCAAGATGTTAGCGCATAATTTTGGCTTTTACAATTTCAGCCCTTAAATGAAAATCCACCATCAACATTAAGTTCCCTGCCTAGCGCATAATGGTTACGCTATTGTGGGGTAGGCATGAGATGGTGACATACTTATGTGAAGAAGACAGGATAAAGAAAATTTACCCGGAGGAATTTTGACCGACCGCTAGCAGTTGTCCATGTAAACACCATTGTGCAAGTGCGGAATCCTTTGGTGGGACCGGTTTCCTTCCTTGCGTGTTTGAATCAAAAGAGGAATCCAAGCAAAAGAGGAATCCTTGTTCTATTGGGATTCTTCCAAATTTTGTCTATAAAAGGACCGACCCCTTTTCTTTTTTTCTTCACACTTTCTCTCCTCTTTTTTTTTTTTGTTCGGCAGCTCTTGTTCGTGATCTCCACCGCGCCGCTAACCGCTCATTGTCGGGCCGCGGAGCTTGCTGCCGCCGTCCGTCCGTCCGTCATGACAAGATAAACATTTTTTTTAAGGTAAAACCCTAGTTTGCTAGGTAAACACCTTTTGCAACATATATACTATGCTTAGTTCTTCCATCAAGATTGATACACCAACATTTGTTGGGATTGCTTAGTAAAACAAGCCGTGAATCCATGAATATGTTGTGTCTTGCCTCCTTTTTCATTGTTGCATACAAAACCTAGCTTCTTAGGTTGTAGCTTGGAAAGGAACTCGGCTTGAATTTCGTGAACATGATTCCCATGACATAAGAGAACCGTGTTGTGCAAATAAATATGGTCCCGCCATATATGCTCGATTGAACGTGGGTCCCATATCGTGTATGCTCGATCGAATGTCACCTTTATACCAGCCTCGTGCCCTTGACCAACACCGGACTTGAAACTTGAGCAATACCGGACTTGTGACTTGATCAATATCGGACTTGAAACTTGAGCAACACCATACTTGAAACTTGATCAATACCGGACTTGAAACTTGAGCAATACCGGACTTGAAACTTGAGCAACACCAGACTTGAAACTTGATCAATACCGAACTTGAAACTTGAGCAATACCGGACTTGAAACTCGATCAATACCAGATTTGGACCCAATCCCGGCCTTGTGTATTCCAACGTGAATGTGTGTTCTGTCGTGTGCGACCACACATCCTATGCGTTTTTTATATAAGTACTGATTCCTGTCTTTTATTGTAGAATAAAGAAAAGAACTCCTGTCGAGATGTCTTCTGGAGATAATGCTGGTGCTAAGTCAGGAAGTTGTTTATGGGTGAAAACTACTCCTGCAGAATTTGGTAATTTGGGGTGTGGATGAGGAATGAATTTAAACCTTAAACAAATGCATCGCGCGGTGAGTGATTGTAGATTCGAGAGATCAATCTGCAAGTCCGGCCTAAACCAAGAAATGGCCGTTCCAGACTTGTTTCAGTCACAAAGTGAAGGAGATGGGGTTCATCTTAGGGAGGGAAGCGAAGAAGGTGTTGAGAATGTGAAGGTGTAGACTTGCTTATGACTTGCAACAGGAAAATGAACAAGCTTACGATTGGTGTAAGCAGGCTCTGGGTGTTTTCTTGTTGTTTTTCTCTGTTGTTTTTCCGTCGTTTGGAAATAGGGCGGAGAACCTATTTATACAAGTCATTGAGCCTTATTCACGTCTCTCGTGGGAAGTGGAGGAAGTGGAGTGATGGAGTAGTGGAGTTGTGCGTTGGTGATACACGACCAGCCTTGCCCACTTATCCTGTTCATCTCTAACCGTCCATGACTTCCTAACACGTTCTTGTGATGGCGCGTTGCACGCTGCACGCCGTAAACCGCTGAGACCAATACCCCAAGTATGTATCCCCAGTTTGTGACATGATTGATGTCTAGAATGTGTGGCTCGTGGATCCACGAAAGATAGCATGTAATCTTTGAATTGAATAAACTGCGTTATTCAGAAGTCGATACTTGTGAAGTATCGTGTGTATTTTATGTGCATCGCATCATGGTGTGGTAAAGTGATGGGTAATGACACCTTACTAACCAATTAACTCCCGACTGTAGGCTGTATAACCAAGTCGGTGAAGTTGGACGGATGAGATGGTCTTTGAGACACTCATCTGCGACCGTTGATGAAGTTAGGGTTTTGAAGAGGTGCGCAGCATCACTCTTGACTTGGTAGAAACCAAGCATGGGATACAAATTTGGCCTAACCGACCATACATGCGTGTAGATGGCATGATGGTGTAGGTGCCTATACCCCATTACCTCATGAAAGTATGATATGGGTTACTCAATTCATCCGGTGAAATCGAGTGGTCGAGATCGATTTGCGACAAAAAACTAGTGCCGCAAGGGCCGCATGTCACGCCCTCTTCAGGCGCACGTTCCAAGACGACCAATCTTGGTCTGGTCTTGGCCGATTGGCCTGGTGTGAAGGTGGTAGGCTGATATTCACGCCTATACCGAATATCCCATGAAAACGTGATCTCGAGCCATCCAAATCGTCCCGCGAAGTTGAGTGGTCGAGATCGGTTTTGGGTTTGGGAGGTGTGACCACGCTAGTTTGAGCGTGCGTTTTGGATTAGCCAGGCATGATATGCCTTGGCCGATTGGATTAGGGAATAGATGGGTCCACGGTGGTCATGCTTTGGTATGACAGGACACGCTTAATCTAATCTTGGACCCTCCATTCATCTTAGGAGAAGATGGACGCTTGTGATGCTCAAAACCCTAATTTTGGGTTTCAAAGCCGTGCGTCTTCTCTTGTTTGGGCGACGATTTTGTCACGACCAAACATGGTTGGTCTTGACCGATTGGTCAAGTGTGTAGGCGGCCCACGGTGATCGTGTTGACATGCTCTGGGCCCTTTGAATCTACATCTACACCCTCCATCTATACCGCAAAGATGGATGGTTGAGACTGACTTTGGCGACACATGTAATATGCCGTAAACCCTAATTTAGGTTTTCCGTCCATAATGCTTGGTATGAACGTTTTTTTGGCAAGCTAGGCCAATGGCCGACCGTGCGAGTTCCGCATTGGTTCGGCAGTGGATATTCCATACCTGCTTGGGGGTGATGGAATTGATCTGGGTCATCCAATCATGCTTATGGAGTTAGATGACTGCGATCATATCCGGATCGATACGGCCAATCCGGATGCTCAATCGGGCTAGTATAACACATGAGAGGGCTCAATCGGGCTAGTATAACACACCGAGAGTCACTGCACGGGTATTTTCGTACATGGTTTCATTATAGTGCTTGAGGTTCGTGTTACTCGTAAGAGTAACACTCGACCGTCATGCCACACCGATAATGAGTACTTTGGAAATACAAGGCCGATTAAAAATTCACAGGATAGGATTTTTGCCACATGCTCCAACCTGGAGGAATTTCATGTATTCACGAATGGGATTGTTGCCACATGCTCCATTCTTGGTGAATTAAGTGAGGAGTATCCAACACTTATTAATGGCTTTATCTTTTACAAGATGTCACAAGATAATTTTTCCGGATTTTACAATTTTAACCTTAAACGAAAATCCACCATCAACATTAAGTCCCCTGCCTAGCACATAATGGTTACACTATTGTGGGGTAGGCATGAGATGGTGACAGTTAAAGACAAAGCTTATGAGACAAAGTTAGATGTTACCAGGAGAGACGGGTCATCCTATCCTTGGAGTATGTCACGTTCAAAATGCATCTAGGACATCGTTCCCCTAGTATGATGTCGGTCTTTCCTGCTTCGATCGACCTTGTTATGCCTGCTTCGGTCGAGGGCCCGCTCCGTGCTTGCTCCGTTTGAATGTCGGTCTTGCAAGATCGGCCTTGCTATGCCTGATTAGGTCGAGGTGCTATTGCGCCTGCTTCGCTCGATCATGGGGTTGTGCCTAATCGACTGATCTTTGCGCCGCTTCGTTCGTGGGGCTACTGCGCCGCTTGATCGAACGTGGGCTTGAATTTCGTGAACATGATTCCCATGACATAAGAAAACCGTGTTGTGAAAATAAATATGGTCCCGCCATATATGCTTGATTGAACGTGGGTCCCATATCGTGTATGCCTGACTGAATGTCACCTTTATACCAGCCTCGTGCCCTTTACCAACACCGGTCTTGAAACTTGAGCAATACCAGACTTGTGACTTGATCAATACCAGACTTGAAGCTTGAGCAACACCGGACTTGTGACTTGATCGATACCGGACTTGAAACTTGAGCGATACCGGACTTGAAACTTGAGCGATACCGGACTTAAAGCTTGAGCAACACCGGACTTGAAACTTGAGCGATACCGGTGTTTGAACCCAATACCAGCCTTGTGTACTCCAACGTGAATGTGTGTTCTGTCGTGTGTGACTACACATCTCACGTGTTTTTACACAAGTACCGACTCATGTCTTTTATTGTAGAATGAAGAAAAGAACTCATGTTGAGATGTCTTCTGGGGATAATGCTGGTTCCAAGTCAGAAGGTGTTGACAGCTTCAAAGATATGCCGAACATTGATGATGAGTTGTTCACCGCACCCTTCAAACTATATGAAAATATCCGTTCCACAGGATAACCCTCTCCCTATCGACTTCAGGGTTTTTCATGCTCCGCTGGGTCCTCATGAAGGATGGATGAGACGTATGTTGAGCAATGAGTACATCAAAGATAACTTGACCAGAGCGCAGATTATTGATGTAGCTTGAGTGTTGAAACGACTCGAGAGGATGTTAAAGTGGCTTCGGGTGCGAATGTTGAGGTGGATCCCGGAGAGAGAGTTGAAGCAGGATTTCGGGCGAACAGGGTCCCGGAGAGAGCGTTGAGGCGGCTCTTGAATAGACCATTGAAGCGACTTCGCTAGAGGGAGCGTTGAAGTGTTTCCCTCTTCAGTTCGATTTACCCTTGCGAATTCCATGCTTCTTGACTGACCATCTCTCTCGTGTTGAATAATTCCTTGACTGACGGTGAAGGAACTTCATGCTGAGCCTCAGTCCCCAATCGTGGTTTACATGGTTTGTTCGTAGTGGTTGTTGTCGAGCTAGATATGGAATATTTTGGAAATTGTTTCATCATTGTGGGAGTCGTGCATGTGGTACTGGAGTTGGAGTTGACGGACGCGTAGGATGTTGTATCTCTGTGGTTTTCCTCTTGCCGCTTCAGAGGAATCGCTACGTAAGGCCGACGGTTGTATCGCTGTTGGTGAGACATATGCCCCTACAAACATTATGAGGCTCTTCATTACCGGCAGGCCTGGTTCTTTCTATCAGGCCATATGTTGTTGTAGATGAACGTTCAACAGCTCCATAGGATGACCAAAAGCGCGGATTCTCCAACGTAGCATGATAGAGATGTACCACTGTCTGATAAAGTGACTCGCCCGGATCTTGTTCGATCACTGTCTGATAGAGTGACTCGCCCGGATATTGCTCGATATGACTCGTGGATATCGTTATCTTCTTGAGGCTGCTCCCTTGAGGTATCGGCTCCAGTGGAAGATTGCCGTCATAGAGCGTTGTTACGTTGCACCGGCATTCTTTAAACCAAATGGCAGTATGGTATAATAAAAATTTCCGAGAGGAGTTCGAAAAGCTATCTTACTTGCATCATGTTCGTACATCCTTATCTGGTTGTAGCCGCTACATCCAGACATGGAGGAGAACATGCCGTGTCCGCTGGTTGCATCTACTAACATGTCGATGCTAGGTAGAGGAGGATTGTTTTTGGTGCAGCACCTGTTCAAGTCTCTGAAGTCTATGCAGCACCAGATCTATCTATTTTACTCGTGTCTCGAACTACAAATCGTTTAACCGACTTGGATCCGGGTATGACATGTAGATGATGGGTGACCAATTTTCATCTAAATCGGGCATTTCTTCATATCTCCAAGCGAATATGTTCGGTACTCTTTGAGAAGTTCCACGAGCTTCGCGTTTATCCGTACACAAGGTTGAGTTGATGGAGATAGGCCTAGGAGATTCCTCAACGATTTCAATCTCATCGGTTTGTGGAGTTGGTGCCATCTTGCAGATGTTGTGGAGCATCTAGCACTTGTTCTTGTGGTTCATTGTCGTTGTAGAATTCCATTGGGTGGAGAGACTGGGTAACAGTCTCCCCTGCTAATTTATAATGGCAGTGTCGGTATACCATTTTCCCTTTCTAGTCACGACTCACCACAAAAGTTCGTTCCCTCTTCGTGTGAACGTGGGTCGTGTCTTCACAGGATGGAGAAGAATGCTTCGTCAGCAAAGATGCATCGTGGGTTTTAGCCTTCAATGATGCAAGCCGGTCTTCTTCCTGAATTGACGCCCACGTGGGGAGTGGGATATAACGAACTTGTCTGATTCTTTCGGCGAAGCTTCTCCCGTATGTGCTGGTTTGGTTTCCCTCGAAGTCCGTCATTGTGGTAGGCTTCCGTACGACCTTGCCTGGGAGAACCTTGGATGTCCCGAGAGTCTTGAGAGTAATCACATTCGAAGACGCTCCTGTGTCGATAAGGGCCGTCTTGAACTCTGAATCCTTGATGTGTGCGGTGACATGTAGGGCACGGTTGTGAACTTCCTCTGGTTGATTGCAGCAAAATGTCTCCGTGCGCTGATTCTTCGAGAGGTGTGAAAGTTCGCATAAACTTTCCAGTAGAGAAAACGCTTCCCGATCCACCGACCTCTGGTTCATAGTGAAACTATTGACTTGACTTGAGGAGGATCGTTGTGAGGATCAGTCCCCAGTGTAGGAGTCTCCATGACAGGACCGCTCATATCTGATGTCGCTTCTTTGATCAGGTCCATGGAGGTCCGCGCCGCTGAAGTACCTTCTCGGTGCATTGAATGCGTTCCTTTTTGCTCCAGGGCTGTCACGGCTCTTTGTGGAAATCGATCGATTAATGTCTTAAGAAAAGTGAGTACCTCTTTTCGAGTTGCGGCCATATCCATTTGAGTCTTAGCAAGAACTTCCCGCTTCTCCATCAAGTCTGCAATGGTAATGGGGGATGGTCCTCCTCTCGTCCCTCCGGCTCCTCATCCTGATGAAGGAGTGGAAGTTGTTGCCCTGGTGACTACCATAGGTGTTACACTTGATGAAATGCTAGGGTTTGCGGCTGCTCTGGCTCTGGTGATGGGAGGTGTTGTAATATCACTGCTGAGTGATCGAATTGAACGTTCCCATCCTCTGTACTCACGTGTTCCTTGATTGATCTCTCCTTCCTCAAGCATTTCTTCACTTAGTTGAAAGGTCGATGCGGATCGAACAGTCTTCCGGGCTTCGACAAGGGTCTTGAGAGATAAATCTTCCAGCAGGGATCCGTAAGCTGCAGGCTCCATTTCTTTATCCGGTAGACGTTTTGGTACCCCGGACAAGTCTTTTCCTCTGTAGAGTTTCCTCGAGTCTTCGTTGTCTACTGGACCATGTTGTTCGTCTCTCCCGAGTCCCCCGTGATTACGTGCTCTTTTCGCATCTCCACTGGTAAAGGTGTAACTCCTGACTAAGGATCCAGCGTTTCTTGCACTGTTTGAGTAGATGCCTGCCGACCCTTCTTGTAATTGCGCTGTTATATCATTCAAAAGGCGGAATGTCTCGCTCTGTCTTCTAGAGATACCGTCTTGATTTGCCAAGACATCCTCCAACATTCTAGCTACACTTCCCATGATATCTGAACCACCTGTGGTCTCCGAGTGAGGATACATCGTGAGATGAAAACCGAAAAATTGAGAATTCAATTTTTTGCAACCGAGAGATCAACCTCCCACTGTGGTCGCCAATTGTTTATGGGTGAAAACTACTCCCGCAGAATTTGGTAATTTGGGGTGTGGATGAGGAATGAATTTAAACCTTAAACAAATGCACTCGCGCGGTGAGTGCTTGTAGATTCGAGAGATCAATCCAGTGCAAGTCCGGCCTAAACCAAGAAATGGCCGTTCAGCATTTGTTTCGGTCACAAAGTGAATGAGATGGGGTTGATCTTAGGGAGGGAAGCGAAGAAGGTGTTGAGAATGTGAAGGTGTAGACTTGCTTATGACTTGAAACAGGAAAATGAACAAGCTTACGATTGGTGTAAGCAGGCTCTGGGTGTTTTCTTGTTGTTTTTCTCTGTTGTTTTTCCGTTGTTTGGAAATAGGGCGGAGAACCTATTTATACAAGTCATTGAGCCTTATTCACGTCTCTCGTGGGAAGTGGAGGAAGTGGAGTGATGGAGTAGTGGAGTTGTGCGTTGGTGATACACGACCAGCCTTGCCCACTTCTCCTGTTCATCTCTAACCGTCCATGACTTCCTAACACGTTCTTGTGATGGCGCGTTGCACGCCGCACGCCGTAAACCGCTGCACCAATACCCCAAAAAGATGTATCCCCCGTTTGTGACATGATTGATGTCCGGAATGTGTGGCTCGTGGATCCACGAAAGATAGCATGTAATGTCAATTGAATAAACTGCGTTATTCAGAAGTCGATACTTGTGAAGTATCGTGTGTATTTTATGTGTCTACCGCATCATGGTGTGGTAAAGTGATGGGTAATGACACCTTACTAACCAATTAACTCCCGACTGTACGTATAACCAAGTCGGGGTGAAGTTGGACGGATGAGATGGTCTTTGAGACACTCATCTCGCGACCGTTGATGAAGTTAGGGTTTTGAAGAGGTGCGCAGCATCACTCTTCAGCCTTGGTCGAAACCAAGCATGGGATACAACTTTGGCCTAACCGACCATACATGCGTGTAGATGGCATGATGGTGTAGGCGCCTATACCCCATTACCTCATGAAAGTATGATCCGGGTTACTCAATTCATCCGGTGAAATCGAGTGGTCGAGATCGATTTGCGACAAAAAAACTAGTGCCGCAAGGGCCGCATGTCACTCCTCTTCAAAGACGTTCCAAGACGACCAATCTTGGTCGGTCTTGGCCGATTGGCCTGGTGTGAAGATGGTAGGCTGATATTCACGCCTATACCGAATATCCCATGAAAACGTGATCTCGAGCCATCCAAATCGTCCGGCTGAAGTTGAGTGGTCGAGATCGGGCCATGCGGTTTGGGAGGTGTGACCACGCTAGTTTGAGCGTGCGTTTTGGATTAGCTGTGCATGATATGCCTTGGCCGATTGGATTAGGGAATAGATGGGTCCACGGTGGTCATGCTTTGGTATGACCGGACCGCTAATCTAATCTTGGACCCTCCATTCATGCCGGAGAAGATGGACGCTTGTGATGCTCAAAACCCTAATTTTGGGTTTCAAAGCCGTGCGTCTTCTCTTATTTGGGCGACGATTTTGTCACGACCAAACATGGTTGGTCTTGACCGATTGGTCAAGTGTGTAGGCGGGCCCACGGTGATCGTGTTGACATGCTCTGGGCCCTTTGAATCTACATCTACACCCTCCATCTATACCTGCAAAGATGGATGGTTGAGATTGTTTTGGCGACACATGTAATATGCCGTAAACCCTAATTTAGGGTTTTCCGTCCATAATGCTTGGTATGAACGTTTTTTGGCAAGCTAGGCCAATGGCCGACCGTGCGAAGTTCCGCATTGGTTCGGCGGTGGATATTCCATACCGCTGGGGGTGATGGAATTGATCCGGGTCATCCAATCATGCTTATGGAGTTAGATGATCGCGATCATATCCGATCGATACGGTCAATCCAGGATGCTCAATCGGGCTAGTATAACACACAGAGAGGGGCTCAATCGGGCTAGTATAACACACCGAGAGTCACCTGTACGGGTATTTCGGACATGGTTTCATTATAGTGCTTGGAGGTTCGTGTTACTCTGTAAGAGTAACACTCAGTCGTCATGCCACACTGATAATGAGTACTGGAAATACAAGGCTGATTAAAAATTCACAGGATAGGATTTTTGCCACATGCTCCAACCCGGGAGGAATTTCATGTATTCACATAATGGGATTGTTGCCACATGCTCCATTCTTGGTGAATTAAGTGAGGGAGTATCCAACACTTATTAATGGCTTTATCTTTTACAAGATGTCAGCGCATAATTTTTTCCGGATTTTACAATTTTAACCTTAAACGAAAATCCACCATCAACAGAAGTGTTGACAGCTTCAAGAATATGCCGAACATTGCTGACGAGTTGTTCACCTTGCCTTTTCCAAACATTAGGAAACATCCCTCTCATAAGATAGTCCTGCTCTCCGGTCGTAAAATATGGAAGCTGATCCGTCTTCTTCTTCTTCGGCACTTGTGATGAGGTTCTGTCTTCGAAGAAATGAATATCCGCCTTCTCCTATTGACTTCAAGATTTTCCATACTCCGTTGGGTTCTTATGAAGGGTGGATAAGACGCATGTTGAATAATAAGGATGTTAAAGCTAATTTGACCAAAGCGCAAATCCTTAACGCAGTCATGGCATCTGCTACTCTTGAAATTAAGAAAGATGTCGCAGCTTGATTACTTTCATTTCTCGGTGGCGCCTTCTACTCATACATCCATATTTAGATGGGGAGAGATGACTATTACTCTGGAAAGCGTAGCTGCATTGATGAACCTACCTGTCGCTGGGAGTTTTTATTACGAGCTTTCTGACACGGAAAAACGTGATTATGACGCTATACTCCAAAAGGTGGCAGAATTCGACGATCTGGACAAGGAGGAGAAAAAAGATACAAGATGATTTTACACCTGGTGGGTATCGGAGTGGTCTCCTGAGACCCGCAACAGATCGGGAGTTGGAAAACGAGCTCATCGTGATTGCATTCCTGTCTTTGTGGCTATCCAGAGATATATTTGACGACGGTTCTGGAAAGAAAACCATAAGGGGTGTCCTGGTTAAGATTGTTATAAAGCTAGCAAAAGGTGAAGTTCTTCCCTTAGGTGCCTTGTTCATTGGATCGCTGTATTCTCATCTGGACGCCTTAGCAATGTATATGCATGTTTCCAACGGGTACAAGAAGGTGGAGTCGTATGTCCACTTCGCTTTTCTTTAGGCATTCTTGTGGGAACATTTCAAAAGTTATGCTCATGTTCCTGCAACTTCGCTCAGTAGTTTGTATGGTGGCTCGAGAATACTCCGTTGGCATAGGAGGCATCCCAGAACCGGTACGAAACTCGTGGACATCTTTGATAATGTGTCTTCCGTAGATTTTCGTCCATGGGGGCCGATCCACTCTTCCATTGTTCAGCCGAAGACTTTTGCTATTGCTTTCGACGGTCCCGATCTCGTGTTGTGTACCGATGTCAAGACTATGAAATTTGGAGAACTTATTTATCTCGCACAGCTGCATTCCGGATATATCCCGTCTCTATTTAACGAAGCATTTATCGTGACTCCGCACAACATCGACATGATTTGCTTTCGTCAAATGGGATTTGACCTGTGGTGTTCCGTTTATCCGTCCACGGATGCTCCGAAAGAACTTCTCCGGGTATTTTTAATGCCGACATGTTCTTGGCATTGCAAAGTCTTCCTTCTCGGCCTATTGGGAGAAACCCTGGTAACCGATAAGTATAAGGAATTTTGGAGGAAGCAACTGTTGGCTTTCCAGGACTTCTCGGAGGATGTTGTGACAGATTCCGGTGGTGAGCCATCTTCTGACGTCTTGAAGAAGCATTTTCGGTTGAAGCCACTCCCAGCCAAACGGACCAGAGCTGATGATTGCAGTCCCCAAGCAGGAGAGAGATCCAAAAGGCAGGCATGTGATTCGGTGATCCTCAATTCCTCCAATATGCAGGTATTTAAATCTTTTCCTGTCGATTCCTTCATTTCTCCAGAGTAAATTCCTCTAAGAGTGATCCTTGTTTGAAATCAGGGAATTCCGAAAGAGAATGTTTTCACAAGGTTGGCGCGCATTCAGAACGAGAAGTCTGGTAACGTTATCCTTCATGTTGAGAAGTCTGGCGACATTGATCCTCATGCTGAGAAGTCTATTAACACCGCTGCTCCTCGAAGTCCGGGTAACACCGATCTTCATGTCGAGAAGTCCGGGGTGAAACCGATCCTTTTCCGCACAATGACAGAGATGATGCAAGCTCGGTTGGACAAGGTGCCTCCTAAGTGATCTTGTTGATGGGGCCATAATGGAAATTAGCACCCGTGAGTGAAGTAGACATCGGGAGGAATGTAAGAGAGGCAACATCCGCTATTGTTGAGGTGGCTCCCCTTGAAGAACGTTCGAGCAGTTCCAATCAATAAAGCTGTCATGGTGACTTCTTCCGAAAGGCCTCCGCAACTAACAAGGCTCCCGTGGATCGATGAAGTATTGGTAATGCAGCCTGGGCTTTGTTCGATCCTCCCTTCACCGTCCCTTATCCAGACATGTGTTGGTTGGAGGATTCGGTGTGCCCGGCTCAAGGGTTGTACACGGCGATATGGGAGAGGCACGGCCACATTTCTACCACTACGAAGCTCAAAAGTCGTCTTGCATTGGTCAACCGCGTTCAGGAAGCTTTATTTTCTATCCATGGGATGAGTGTCACGACTGGTCGAACAGTTTCTGAGGAGATGATTGAAGACTGGAAGTGCCATCGAGATGTGTTTGTGCAGTACGACTTCAATGCTCCTTGGTTCTTCAAAGGGTTATCCGAGATTCAGGAGCTCCAGAAATTACAAGATGAAGTCCCTTCTGCAGAATGTGTTACTCGCCAGGAAGAAGAGGTTGAAAAGTTGTCTAAGGAGTTGAAGTCAAGCAGTCAGTACTTCAAAGGATGAAAGTCACTCTTGCCTTGAATGACGATTCTTGTCAGCGAAGGACTTTCCTTGAAGGATTCGTGCCACCTACTTGTCTTTTATTTTAGATGCTTTTGTTTTTGAGTGATAGTGAGGATTTCCTTTCATAATTTGACTTCCGGTTTTGAACTAATAGGTAGTTGAATAGGTTTATTTTGAGATAGTTTTGTGAATGACTTTTCTGAAAGAGATTATTTTAAATGGAATTTGCATCTTGGTCATGAATGATTGCACATATCATATGAAATTGCAAATGTCGTGTAAAAGGGAAGTATGAAGGGAAACAAACATGGCGTTTGATCATTGAGCCTCTTTCTCTATGTGTGGGATGCCAAGTCCCCAGTGAATTCTAAAACTATCTTTCTTGTAAAATTGTTGAATAGAACTTACTTGTTTTTGAAGCCTTACTTGTATCAAACTGAAGTAGCCTCTTTAAGGAAATCGTCTGCATAAATCTGTCAGAGAAGGAAAGCTATCCCTCTAAATTAAGTTTCTTCTGAACAATGCGTTTCAAAGCGTTGCATTCACTGGTAGGGTGGTGAAGGAACCGGTGGAAATGACAATACCTCGGGTCCATTACTTCTTGATCAGTGGGTGAACGCCATACAGGAGGTAGTTCCACCTCTCCGTTTCGTATCCATGCCTCCAGCAACTCCAAAATCTTTTTAATTGGGAACGGAAAGTGTAGGTACTTCGAATCCAGCCTTTCCTGCGTTTGTGGACGTTGTGGTGCCTCTACATGGCTTCGATGTGGAGCACATTTCGGAGATAAAGTTGGAAGACTTGTGAGTGCCATCATATCCGCGGATCGCTTGCCTGGGTGATGGGGTGTGGAAGGTGTCGTAATATCACTGCTGAGTGATCGAATTGAACGCTCCCATCCTCTGTACTCACGTGTTCCTTGATTGATCTCTCCTTCCTCAAGCATTTCTTCACTCAGTTGAAAGGTCGATGCGGATTGGACAGTCTTCCGGGCTTCGACAAGAGTCTTGAGATATAAATCTTCTAAAGTGGCTCCGTAAGCCGCAGCTCCCTTTCTTTATCCTAAGCAGACGTTGTAGTACCCTCAGGACAAGTCTTTTCCCTCTCGTGGAGTTGCCTCGAGTCTTCGTTGTCGGCTGGACCATGTTGTTCGTCTCTCCTGAGTCCCCTGTGATTACGCGCTCTTTGCATCTCCACTGGTAAAGGTGTGACTCCTGACTAAGGATCCAGCGTTTCTTGCACTATCTGAGTAGATGCCTGCCGACCCTTCTAGTAATTGTGCTTTTATATCATTCAAAAGGCCGAATGTCTCGCTCTATCTTCTAGCGATACCGACTTAATTTGCCAAGACATCCTCCAGCATTCTAGCTACACTTCCCATGATATCTGAACCACTTGTGGTTTCCGGGTGAGGATACATCGCGAGATGAAAACCGAAAAATTGAGAATTCAATTTATTTTTTTTGTAACCGAGAGATCAACCTCCCACTGTGGTCGCCAATTGTTTATGGGTGAAAACTATCTCTGCTGGTTTTGGTAATTTGGGGTGTGTGGATGAGAAATGAGTCTAAACCTTAAACAAATGCACTACATGGGAGTGCTTGTAGATTCGAGAAATCAATTTGTGCAAATCCGGCCTAAACCAAGAAATGGCCGTTCGGATTTGTTTCGGTCACAAAGTGAAGGAGATGGGGTTGATCTAGGGGGAGGGAAGCGAAGAAGGTATTGGGATTGTGAAGGTGTTGGCTATGTATGACTTGTATCAAAAAGCTGAACTGGCTTGCAGGATGTAAGCTATCAGTTCCAGTGTTTGAATACGATGGTATCAACACTTGCCTCTGTTTTCTGGACTTGTTCTGTCTTTTTTTTGTGGAAATAGGGAGGAGAACCTATTTATACAAGTCATTTGAGCCTTATTCACGTCTCTTTTGGGAAGTGGAGGAAGTGGAGTGATGGAGTAGTGGAGTTGTGTGTTAGTGTTACGGGACCCGTCTTGCCCACTTCTCCGGTCATCTCTAACCGTCCATGACTTTCGACACGTTCTTATGATGGCGTGTTGCACGCCGCACGCCGTAAACCGCTGCACCAATACCCCAGTATGTATCCCCCAGTTTGTGACATGATTGATGTCTCGAGTGTGTGTGGATCGTGGGACCCACGAAAGTAGCATGTCTTTGCTAGACTAAATAACTAAGTTATTTAGGAAGTCGATACTTGTGAAGTATCGTGTGTATTCTATGTGTATCTTGCATCGAGTATATTCAAAGCATGTATGAAGCATCGCTGTTTTTAAGGCTTAACGGAGTAAGTCACGAATTTAAGCGTCTTAAAATAACATCATGTCCAGCTCATCTTCGAGTGATCGTTGGAGGCTATACAGGCAAGCCCTGGCTTGACCGATCACTACATGTGGAAGAGTGGTGGACGGTGATTGTGGTGACGCCTCATTGATAGCCTAACTCATGTCTTAGGCTGTTCGTCCAAGCTGGTGAAGTTGTACGGACAAGATGACTCGCAACCCTCATCTGCGACCATCGGATTAGGGTTTAAGAGGTACGCAAGTTCCTTCTTTCAGCTTGGTCGAATCCAAGCATGAGAAGTGCTTTATAGAGGACCGATCAGGAATGTGTGTAGACGACATGTTGGTGCCCATGTCTATACTTCACTATCCCACGAAGGTGCGATCTAGGCCACTCAAGTTTACCGGTAAAGAAGAGTGGCTAAGATTGATTTCATGACAGAATCTGTGCCGCAAAGGATTCTTAAAGGGGCGTGGCATGCCACCTTCGTGGCGCGCGAATCAAGGTGTACAGCCAAGTTTGGTCTTGGCCGATCGGGTGTGGAGATAGGTGGGCCCATAGTGATCGTGTTGATACTTACCAGGACTGCTTAGTCTATTCCTCGGACCCTTCATTGATGCGAGGAGAAAATGGATGCTCGTGATCGTGACACAAACCCTAATTAGGTTTTGCTTGGCCGTATGTCATACCCGGTTTGGGGCGCACGAATCAAGACGACCAACCATAGTTGGTCGACCAATCAGTCAGGTATGTAGGCGGGCCCACGGTGATTGTGTTGACATGCTCTGGGCCCTTTGAGTCTACATCTAAACCCTTCATCTATGCCTGCGAAGATGGATGGTTGAGACCGTTTTGCGACACATGTAATGTGCCGCAAACCCTAATTTAGGGTTTCTCATCCATACTGTTGTTTTGGCCGGGACGGTTTGGAAAGCTATGCCACCCTTTGGGGGAGGTCGACCATGCGGGGCCGCGTTGGGCGAGAGTGAATATCCCCGCTTGGGGTCATGGATTCAATCTAAGCCATCCAATCATGCTGGTGAAGTTGGATGGTCGTGATCGTTTCTGAGACTGATATGGACAGTCCTGGTTCAAACATGCTCAATCTGGCTAGTATAACACACCGAGATTTGTAGCATGTACGGGTTTTTCGTACATGTTTCATTATTAATGCTTGGAGGTTCGTGTTGCTCTACTGAGAACAACACTCAGTCGTCATGCCGCACCTAGTAATGAATACATGAAATACAAAGCTGGATATGCATTAATTAATAATGTTGTAAATTCACAGGGTATATGGGATTGTTGCTACATGCTCCAACCTGGATGAATTTCGTGTATTTAATTCACAGAATACTGGGATTGTTGCCTGATGCGTGTCGTAACCACAACAAATTAGTGAATATTTTTCCACTCAATTAACAAGTAATATGGTGGTAGTTAAGTTCGTTCCCACGAGGAGCAAGAGGTTTTAGTTGTCTTAATTGTCACAAAAAGGGGGGTATATAAAGCAAAGAATATAAACAAAGCAATTCAAAGATAAAGTTGAAATCAATAAGAGAGACAAGACCAAGGAATCCTTCTTCGTTGCAAAACAATGATTCAAGTTATGTTCTTTTCCACTTTTTATTAGTCACAAATTATCACCAACCGTAGGTAAAGCAAATGACTAGATCGGTGCTAAACCCCTAAATCCCTTGTATCACTCCGGGATACGGAAGTTCTCGACTACCGGATTCTATTTACCAAACCACCTAGTAGTAGATCACTCTAGATGTAATTTAAATAAACGCATTAAGATTTATGAACTTATTAGGTTGATATTAGTAGTTAGACTCTTAGATCAAGGTCTACTTGCTAACGTTGTTTTCACACACAATTGCTCCACGGAATCCCTCCGCAAGGTCTCGTGTTTGCTACTTATGTAAAAAGTCAAGAACCGATTACTTATCCCCTAACTTTCACTAGCTTTAGATCAATTAACAAATCAATTTAGTTGGCCACCCAAACAATCTATCAATCAACCATGAATGTATAAACATAAACATTCCTATTAGTAAAAACAAACGATAATCATGTGAAAAACTTCAAGATAGAATTGAAAAACAAAAACTCAAATCATATATTAAGAACTAGGAATTCATCCTCAATCAATAAGAAAATTATCTACTCATGTTTTTGAAATTCACACAAATAATTAAAAGGAGAATTTTTCAAGTTCACACAAATAATTAAAAAGAAGAATTTTGAAAAACAAGCAAAAACACAAGTGTTGTGTGTGTAGAGAGGTGTGTAAAAGTGTGTAGAGAACTTCTCTATTTATAGGCTTCAATGTTCTCCAAATCTTCCAATGAATAGAATCCTCATTCCATAATAATTCAATTTCCAAATTCAAGTCTTTCTCAAATCTTCCATCTTCTCTTTCCAAATTTGAACCAAATTCTCCATCCAATTCCCAATCCAAGTCTTCACACCCATGAGTCTAGAATATTCTTCACAAAATTCTGCACATATTGGTCCGCCGGAAAATTTTGGGATCTAGGAATCCGGCCAAAACGGCACCGGATAGTGTCTGCCGGTCACCTGAAAGTTCTTATAGTTAACAGAATATTCCATCAGTCCACCGTCAAATGTAACAGTCAAGATGGTCTTCAGTTAGTCCACTGGGTCAAAGAGGAGTGTATTCAGACACCGAGTCAGCTTCTAACTCGGCTGATTGGTCTTACTCAGCTGTGTTGGATCGGTCATCGCTGAGTTGAATCGTCGGCATTAAAATCCGACAGAGTCTCGGCTGTTTTCGGGATTTGTGCCACATTGAGCCGTTCTTTTCTTCACCTGTTAAGAACCTAACACATACATCTAATGCTCTGCAGTGTGGCTTTCCTGCAATTCATACACAAGCACTTTCAGCTCAATTGTTGCATTCTATCTGCACCTGCAACATCAACTCAAAGACCACTGAGAACAAAGAAACACCAGTTGCTCCACCAACAATTGCACATCGGAGTATTATCAGCATCACTAACCCATTGTAATTACCATCATTCCCATCTCTGATTCCACTACAGCATCAGCTCCATCTCATACCCATTCTTCTCTCGATTCCGGAAGCTCACAGGACAAAACCCATCACAGATCTCCTCCTTCATCTTCCATGTTTGTTCTTGCACAACAATAAATCCATCTCCCTGTAACATATCAGTTCAAACCCTCACTTCGTCAACACCATCAATTCTTCCAGTAGATCAATTTCTGCATCTTCTTTTTTCCTGAGTCACAATTCCATTCATCTGAAATTCAGATTCGCAACAGATCTCATACCCATTCAACATCATCATCTTGTCCGTCTCAATCTCTATCAGCAGCGATCGATTCCATCTCCAATTTCTATCTTCTCGACATCACGTAAGCACAAACCCCGAATTCATTTTCCCATCTCTTTGATTCGATATTAAAAAAGTCATAGCTATTCTTCCTTCTTCAATTGCACGAACCCTAACTTTCTACTTCATCAATTCTCCTTGTTCGTTCATCAATCCACAGACCCATAGCAGCAGGAACGAGCTCTTCTCGGATTCAAATCAAAACCCCTCTCGGCTGTCTGCAACTCAACCTAGCCTCATACCCATGAAAATCATCATGGAAGCAGCATCGGATTCTCGAAACCATCTCTCTGAGCTTCAACAGCACCATTAATGGCAACAGCTCTCAGTTCAATCATCAATTCCTCAACAACGAACCTTAACCCTTCCTTATCAATTTCTTTGTCTTCCAATTCGAACAACATCTGTTCTTTGAATTCCTTTCCTTGATTCGATTTAACAACAGCGAAACCCTAATCTTCACAACATATACCAATATCTTCCATCACCAGAACAATCAAAATCTCCATCAAGCAGCGAACACTACTAGCTTTAAAATCATTATCTCCTCCATAACCGGCATCAACCAATTTCTTCTTCAGATCCCGATTCCTCCATGGCTGCGCTACCTTCCTTTTCTCTCTATTCTTTACTTCTTTCATTTCAGGTGCGAATGATTGAGAGAAATGAGTCTCTCGATTTTAGGGTATAAGAGTAGGGTTGGTTATTCATTATCCGGTTAACTTGCTAAGGGCTAACCATCTGGCAGCCCCTTAACATTTGCTGGCTGTCTTTTAATACTTCTCCAAAAGAGAGTTGTCCCTTAACCTTGGGTCAGTTCCATATATCACTTGCCTGTAAGATGACAATTTCGCCCTTTTTGCTCAAATTGGATAATTTCTTCTTCTTTTCCTCCGTGCGACTCCATAGTAGCTATAAAACTCAAAACAAGCGTAAAATACATAATTTACAAGAAAAATAGCAAAGAAAGTATAAACAATAGATAGTAAATAGGATGTATTCTACACCCTATCATTGCCACATGCTCCATTCTAGGTGAATTAGTAAAGTGAAGAAGTATTCATCACTTATAAATGGCTTTATCTTTTGCAAGATGTTAGCGCATAATTTTGGCTTTTACAATTTCAGCCCTTAAATGAAAATCCACCATCAACAGTCATCCAACGTAAAACTTAAGATGGGAAATTCATAATATGCAAAAATAAATAAAGAAATAAAAATAAAACAAGAAAATAGAAATACCTACTGGAATGTACATAAAGGATCCCCATAAACTAATAACCTGAAAATTTGGGGATCAACCCAAAATACAGTATTTACAAATGACTGTTTCGCACTTATGTTATGATTCCATGGAGATGCTGAAACTATCAAAAACAAATGATAAACCCCAAACCTAGTTTTTACTACACAAGGAAGTGCAGAAAGAACAAAATATGGGGATTCTATTGAGACTGGAGAAATATCAATTGGTTCATGTACGGTATCAGGAACAGGCAAGTCTCCTCTGGGTATTTGGATGCAAAGTGATCCAACAAAATTTTAGAAGCATACAATTCTAGCCCTAAATTAGGTAACTTTTGGAAGTTTAGGGGTCTAGAAACAACCTCTAAGTCGGGTGAATGATCTTGCGAGATAGATTCATCTATGGAATTAGGCAAATCATCTACACAATCATCCACGGGGTCATCTATATGTTCTGTCCGGAACAGAGACTCACTACAAGACTGATCATCATCATCATATAATTTTTGGCATTCCAGAACTCTCAACTTTTGTTCCAAACTAAGTGGTGTGTGTTTGTAATACTTCTCATATATAGTTAGAGGTGATTCTTCACTTACCATTTGTGGAGCAAAAACTCCATACCGTTGCCTATGCATATATTCACCAAGCGTCATCTCAGATGAGGTTGCCTGATAATTTGAATTCTTACGCTTATATTCTGCCAGTGTCATCTTAGGTGACGTCTCCTAAGAAAGAGTCATCATCCTCAAAAAGGTACCTGACACAAAATTCTAAAAAATAAAACAAGTCAAATGGAACTAAAAATAAAATAAAAAAACTATACAAACAAACAAAAAATAAAAATAAATAAATAAACAAACTATTTACAAATCAAAAATACTAACTACAATATTCCATAACCGCTCCCCGGCAGCGGCGCCAAAAATTAATAGGCTTTCGGGATTGCCTATATATAATAACCGCAATCGCACGGTGTCTAACTAGTAGACAGAGGCAAGTACGGGTCGAACCCACAGGGAGCACTATAATCAATATCTCCAAATAAAATAGCAAGAAAGAATATTTTTGGAATTTTAGAAATTGAAAACGAAATAATGAAATTGAAGTAATAAAATATATTCGCAGAGAAAGACGGTAACCAGGGTGTGAGAGTGCTAAGGATCCGGGAATCCGTTGTAGGCAATTTACTCGTATCTATTCATAAAGGGTCTCAAAAACCTAACTACTCATACATGGAAGATATTGCATTTACGAATCATTGACAAGAATCATCAAAAATGAATTATTTGTTCTCACCTAAAAGTAGAATTTCTAATCACTAATCATACATGGCATGAAGAGTCAAGGAATATTCACAACACAATTATTACTTAGGTTCAATGAGTTTTTCTACTAATACAACAATGAACTATACATGGCATAGCACATGAAAAATCTAGCTTGAAAATAAACATTGATAGAGAGACAAAATTATTAAAATTAAGTTCAATGGATAGAAAACCCTTGTTCATGAAAACAAATAAATCCTACAAGTTCATCCTTTCACCCTAACATGAAATTAGCTAGCCATGGCTTTCTTAAAAACCATAAACAAATATGAATAAATCCCTAGCTAATTGAAATCAAATGGGAGAAATGAAACTCCAAACCCTAAACAAAGCTCTGCAGCTGCGCCTCCCGTCGTCGTTTTCCCCTTCTGTTCTTCTCTGTTGTATATGTATGTAGTTGCTGTTTAGGGTCCAATTAGTACCGACCAAATTATCTCCTTCAAGCCCAGTCCAGTCCGGTCCATTACAAACGCCAACTGCCAAATCCACTTTAGAATCTCGTCACCAGCATGGCACTGCTGCACTGGCTCAACAAACCGATTACAATTCAAATAGTACACGGAACCCTTTTCCTCTATTCGTTTACTCTTGCCATGCACGGTTGCACAAGCTCATCTCATCACCTCATCATATCAACACCTTCCTCTTCATCTCGGCCAAATAACACAATACGAAAAGGAATGCAACTAACACAAAACTCCTCCATCTTCTCCTGCGTCTTCATCTCCACTCGCAGGCATCTCGTCAGCTGTAACTCCATTCAACCAGACAACCACTTGCTCAATTCAAACACCTACAGTACCACTCAACGAAACCAACTCCTTTCGATTTAACTTCAACTTTAGATTGCATTTCATTCAATAGCTCACGACCATAGCTCCAGTTTATCTTCTCACGGAACTTTCGAATCTTGTCTGCACTCGTCATACAATCTCCTGCAAATTCAGGCCAAGTACAGACTCGGTCCTTCAAACTGAAATAAAACAGCACCCTGTGTACTGCAGCCAGCTGATGCTTCTTCATTCGATACATACCAGCAGACCCAATTCAATCGTTTATACCAGATATGGTTCTTGTTCTTCTCTTTAAACCAGCACACCCAGTTGTTCAGCTATCTTCAGTTCTTCTTATTTCAGTCCATGCAGAAACGAGTGCCAACTCTTCATAGTTAATACGACTTCACCTCTGCAAATTTAGAGCAGCCATCTTGCATTTCGAACTCCCATTTCGATCAACAGAAAACCAGCACAACAATCGTTTCAACCATCAACACCGCTTCTCAAACCAAACAAATCCCTGAACTCCATTGATATGTTGCACCACAGTAAGACTCCATGAATACCATTGCACCAAACACCACTGCCATTGTTGGTTTTGTTGTTGTAGTAACCTAGAGAGATGACCACCGATTCAAAGTTAATCAGTTAATACACTTTCCCTTCTTGAACCCACTCGAATTCCATAAAACACCACCACTGACTGCCGGCTCTTTGTCTCGCTGCGATGGCAAAACAAAATCTTTTTCGTCGACTGCAACTGCTTCTCGATCCCTTTTTGTTCTGATAAGAAATGACATGTGGTTAAGAAAATAGGCCACGTCTGACTTTTCTTTCAACTCCACCTGGGCCTGACTCATTCGAACTAGCAGAGACAACTCTTTGCTTTGCTTGCTGACTTCTTGGCCGTGATGTCTAGCCAAGCAGGTTACTCGAGTGGTGCTGATATATATATACATACAAGGACAACCACAATTCTAACCTGTCTCTTTGGTGGCATGAGTGACTTTGGCGATTTTTGTCGCAAATGCCATTTTTAGTTGTTTATTCTTTTGGTGATCGAATTCACTCGTACTTTCTACAAAAGAACTAAAATGTTATTATTAGCCAAAATATCGAGTCCTATCCAATATAAATATGGGTATAAAACGTAACACTTACGTGCTTATCAGTCACGCACTTGGAACAATTTCTTTGGTTCGTATTCCAAACAGTAAAGGAAAAACAAATTTGTTCGGTAACAACTCTTTTCAAACAACGTGATATGAGTTTGACAAAAGGCTCTTCCGTTTATCCCAATAAACTCCTTTGTTGGGTTTATAGATCAATCTATTCAACAACTACCAAAGTAATTGTTTAGACTATGTAATCAATACTATAAATCACAAAGAAATGTATTGACGCCGATTTACACAACTAATCAATCCAATCTATCAAAAGATAAACCGATTATAGTTGGATCCCCAGCCGATCAAGTTTCGTGCACACCAAAGATTATGAACTCAAATAAGAAATCTTCTTTGTCTTCAAATCTTCTTAGATCTTCAATAAACACCTGCACACAATCAACTTGAATCTCTTGTGACCAATCACATACAGAACGGAGTCTGTTAACAATGGATTATCACAAGACGTCTTTAGATCTACAAACAGTCTAAAGATCCCCGTCGATACTTCGATCTAGTTTGAGTGAATATTATATCAGAAGAGAAGATTCTCAAGCATAAACAAACTAGGTGCAATCTAAGTTCAACAACATTTAGTCAATCAAATCAATCGAAAACTAATAATAAACTGCAATTATCTAGTTTCCCACCAACGGTACTCGTAGAGCTTCCCAATCCCAAAGAAGTCTTTAAAACGATTGATCGTAAGAGATTTCGCCTAATTAGGTTACTTTCCTCTCCGAATAGGAGGCTCCACCAGTAACAACACAACTAGGTAGTTTTGCTCGCTCTAAGGAATAGTTTGCTTGAAATGTAAACTTCAATATTTATAGACCAAGGAAGTTTGGATATCAAGGAATTTCCAAAACCGAATATTCTCAAAGATATGCAATAAACACAAAAACGGTTTTCATAATTCCTGGAAATGCTCTGTCCAAATATTGACCGAAATATCAGTAGAAAATCTCCAATTAGTAAATGCACATTACCAATTTTTATTTTCTAAAGATATGCATTTAATTGTTGGAAATTAAAAGCATATAAAACTAAAAACCTTAATTAAAAGATTCTCAATTTATTTAGATCCGGGATTCTCCTTTAGTTATTAAGGAATATCTTTGAACAATAATAGATAAGAATTATTGCACGTGTTCCAAGTATGTCGACATCTTTACTTTGTAAATCCTCTTTGATATTTACAATCTTGGAACCGATTTGCCACACTTCAAAACGAGTTTAGAATTGGTTCATCTGATTTCCAAGAACTATGTGATTGATCAAAAACATTCAATCACCATTCATGGGTTTAACGGTTCTACCAAAAAATGTTTCGGTTCTACCTCCAAGTGGTTTCTAGGATCGGTCACACTAGTTTCCATAAAATAGTTAACTAAGTACCAGGATCGGTTACCACCAATAACTAAAAGTTGTTAACCTACTACAAGGATCTATTACACATCTTGTGATTAGTCCCACCAAGTACTAGGATCGGTTACCCAATGACTAGAATTGATCACACCAATTACAAATATCGATCATACCATCTCAGGTGATTACTTAAGATTGGTTTCACTAATAAAAGTCATACCGATACATAAGTCAGGCATTGTGAATAGTTTTACCAAGATACATAAACAAGTTATGAGCGGTTATACTAAACACACATATTGGTAATCCAAAGATTTGCAATGAATAACAATACCAATAAGCCTAGCGATTTTCCTTTCGATTCACAAAACAAGTTTATGAATGTACTTCTTTTAAATGAATGTAAAACATTGTTTCCTAGGACGAAATCTTCACCCATACCCATACATAATCACAATAACATTCATACGATAATGTCGATGTCTTATATACGAAGTTCAAAAGATAAGCGTTATACTTCGTATTGTAATTCCTAAATACTACGTCTAACTAGAGTATAATCATTCACAGCTTTGCAGATATGTTTTCAATATAGCATGACTTGAAAGATACGTTAGGAATGAAACAGCTAACCTCAAGAGGAAGGATGATGTCGTCGTTGTAGATCTTTACTTCTTCACATTCTTCAAGTCTTCAAGTAATACTTGTATGTCTCATATCCTTATAACTTTCTAGCTAACCTATACGAAGTTGACTCTAGTAAATAATCAAGTGACTCTTTAAATGAGTTTTGGTTCACTAAAATATGACAACCAAACTTGATATACCAACGCTTGGTGGGTTCAACCGAGTTATGCTCTAACAATCTCCCCCTTTGTCAATTTTAGTGACAAAACTCTTACATCGTATGGATAAACAAAATTACAAGAATTCATTATACATACGCTTGATTCCAAGTTTCAACAGCACAATAACCTGTATACATTCAATCCACAAATGTTGCTGTTAACATTATAATAACAAAGCTAATACTCCCCCTAAAGGTAAGATAGGTAGATTTTCAATCCGCACGTCTTTGTTATTCCCTTTGTAGTTAAGATAACCACATGTATCAATGTGATATGTTACTCCCCCTTAGTCTATGCTTTACTCTTTCGTTAGATATAACGTTTAAGCACCATTGTTCTTTCCTTAGTGATACCAAATCACTTGTTTACTCCATATTGTCACAAAATGACAAAGGTACGAGCAAATAAAGGACAAACCGAAAGGATCTTACAAATCTCAAAAGACTTGCAACCTATAAGAGTTAAGCACGAGGGTTCCACACACCATTTTAGATAACCAATATCAAAACCGAAATTACAAAGTAATTTTTGTTTTGATATGTTACCAAGGAAACAATTGCCCGAAGCAATTTTCCCTAATAGTTTAGCAAATTAAAAATCGACTAAGCACCTTAGTTCTTTTGCTAAACCGATTGTACAAATATAATCGCTTGTTTGATAAGACCAAAATAAAGATCAGAATTAACTTTATTTTTCTCATCAGGTTCTAATTATTCGAACAATAACTTAGACCTTTCACTTTAAACAAGACAAGTACTAGGTTAGTTAACTAGGATTTCTTGTTAAGGCATTCGATTAGACTTGAATAACCGAATCCTACACTTTGATAAGTCTAACTAGGATCAGAATTAACTTAGTTTCTCTTATCCTGAATCGAATTGGACTAAAAAAATGATCCCAACAACTTTTGTTAAGCCATAAGCAATTCATACAAACCAAATAAATCAACTTGCATAATTATTTATCTCAACCGGAAGCAATTGAAACAAACATAGACATTAAAGCACCGCAATTGCACCGTAATTTCGTTAAGCCTAAATAATTGATACCAAACAATAAAGAAAGATAACAATAGTTTTTCTCAAATGGAAACAATTGAATCACGCACACATCCATACACAAATAATGGAATAAACATCAATTGTACCGAAATTTTGTTAAGCAAAAGCAAAATATATGCAATAAAATCAGGCTTTTCTTTAACAGGAAAACGATTAACTAACATATTCGTTACCTCAAATTCTGCATCCTCTTCTCCCAAAAGATATATCATTAAGTGCAAGTTCAAGTTAGAACTCTCCCCCATTTATGTTGTCATCCTCCTGCAAGAACAAAAGAACAACAACAACAACAACCTTTACCAGAGAAAGGTTGAATCGGTTTTAACTAATGCATAACAAAATTTGAAAACCTGAAACACATATGCTTTTATGCTAAACCAATCGATTCAACATATTGTGACTTTTTCACACATGAGTTTCAATTGGAACCCCTTATGATCCTTTGATAAAGCCTACCAACATGGGCTAGAACTTAATTTCGCTAAACCAAAAAGTCACCCAAACCATAAGGGTTCACACCATATGAGATCGAATATTAAGGTTATGAAAACCGAAACTAAACATCCCATAAACACATAGCAATAATATAAAGCATTTAAGCACAGGCTATGTAATCGAAAAACTATCACAAGAAAAATTATAAACTAATAATTTTATTCATAAATAAGATAGTTTTATTCAAAATAGACCTTATATAATTATTGAAGATGATAAAAAACTGATGTCTATTTTCCTGGATTAAGTCTTACAGCAAATAACTTAATCTTTAGAAGTGCTCTCATTATTCACCGAAGATTCCTCAATGGTCTGATTTTTGAGTCTTCTCTTTTCTTTCAGATGATTGAGTCTCCTTTTCAAGAGATTTACTTCCACGATTAACTTTAAAAGATTTGACTCAAGCAGTTTTTCATTCAAAACTGCAGTTTTCATAAGTTCACGAGCAACTTCAAAATTTCTCATTAACATAAGCATAAGTTCAAAAGAAATATGATTCTTTTTATATTCTTTTGAGAAATAGCATTTGAGCTCAACTTAAAAGGTTTCAAGTTTTTCGTAGTTGAGATTCAACGTCAATAATGTTTTCACCCATCTTTGACCGCAGACAAAACATAGAGAGAAATATCGATCCTATAGATGGTTTATATAACAAATCAAACTTGGTTTCCAATATTGAGATACCTAATCAAGGTATATTATTTGTGAAAATGTACACTTTCGGAAAAAACATAAGAATTTTTCCGAAACAATATGATTGAGAGGATCCGAAAATATTTTTCCCAAATTTTCTCATGGACTTTTCAAAGATCGAAAGTATTTTTCTAAAAAGGTATTCCAAACATAGAAAAACACTTTAGATGTTCACGAAATCGATAGATTGAGTATATTATTATACATCATTCATGTTCTTGTGCTCCTTTTAAGAACTTTCCATTTATTTGAATCGAGCACAACTAGGGAAATTCTGGTTGCCAACATCAGGTGTTGAAGTGAGCTTTTGATAGCTCAATTTTTGTGGAACCTGATCCATCACGATATTTTTGGATATCTTCCCCTTTGGGAATATTCAAAGAATAAACTTCTTTTACTGAGTCACAGCTGGAGTGATCTGATTTAACAGAATGATCAGTTTGATAAACAGGATCATAAGCTTGACTTGAAAACTTTTGAGTCGTGAAAAAATCAGAACTCTTATATTGACCCAGGAATTTCTTGGAATATGACAACATCATTTGATGAGATTGTTTCCTGGATTCTATTTTAGACAGTTGATCAATAGCAAAATAGCATGATCTGAAATAATTTGATTTTGCGTACTTGAGTTGATCTTTCCCTCTGTCTAAGAGATAATTATTGTCATAATGGATGACAGATGGTCTTGAATGGATACTAGTCATAGGATTACCCCATGAATCACATCTATTTTGATTCTTGTAAGCGTTTAGACTATTAGAATCACAATTTTGTATATTAGTTAAGAGATTCTGGAGATTAGAATCACATATCCTTGGTTTAACTAATATATCCCTTTTGGCTTGAAGAAAGTCAAGTGATTTAGACTCAGCATCTTCATGAATCAAAGATTCTCTGACGATCTTCTCGACAGATGGATAATATATATTATCTTTTAGATTAAATTTTTCATATAGATTATATTTTTCAGCAAGCTTTATGAAAAATTTAATCTCATTACTGTCATCTGAATCTGACTTGTTTGTCCTAAGTATTTGTTTTCGTATTAACTCATCATGGTTAATATTTTCTGAGTGTGTTCCACTAGTGAACAAATAGTGCTGAGCTGTTTATCAGGTTTTGAAAACAAACATCCTTTCTGAAGTATATCATCTTCTTGCTCTACGTTAACTGAATCACTCATTAGATTCAATTTCTTATAGGTTGGATCGCACCAAACACAGATTGTTAGATCTTTTCATGTTTGCCTGCTCTGATACCAATTGAAAAGACGAGGGTACCAAAATATAACTCAATCTAAAACTTTTCCACTTATAAGTCCTTTCTCCGAAAGTGATTGTCTATGGACTGAGTCGAGACAATACAACCAATCGATTCACACTTCGTGTGATCTTTTATGGATACGAGATCGAGACAATATGACAACGAAGTATGATTACTTGATAATAGGTTCGGACTTAACCAAACACTATAGGATTGCTATCAAGTAATTAGGAATTAACGTTTGTGTATTTTACTTCTAATTAAAATAAAAACAATTATAATTGCGGAAATAGAAAAGTAAAAGACACGGCAAGATTTTGTTAACGAGGAAACCGCAAATGCAGAAAAACCCTAGGACCTTGTCCAAAATTGAATACTCTCAGGATTAAGCGTCATACAAAATCTAAACCAACTTCGTATAGTTAAGACCAAGCAACTAAACCTATAGTTCACCTAGTTCCGTCTGTATCCATGCGCCTCCAACTTGCAATAAGTCACGCACTTGGAACAATTCCTTTGGTTCGAATTCCAAACAGTAAAGGAACAACAAATATGTTCGGTAACAACTCTTTTCAAACAACGTGATATGAGTTTGACAAAAGGCTCTTCCGTTTATCCCAATAAACTCCTTTGTTGGGTTCATAGATCAATCTATTCAACAACTACCAAAGTAATTGTTTAGACTATGCAATCAATACTATAAATCACAAAGAAATGTATTGATGCCGATCTACACAACTAATCAATCCAATCTATCAAAAGATAAACCAATTATAGTTGGATCCCCAGCCGATCAAGTTTTGTGCACACCAAAGATTATGAACTCAAATAAGAAATCTTCTTTGTCTTCAAATCTTCTTAGATCTTTAATAAACACCTTCACACAATCAACTTGAATCTCTTGTGATCAATCACACACAGAACGGAGTCTGTTAACAATGGATTATCACAAGACGTCTTTAGATCTACAAACAGTCTTAAAGATCCCCGTCGATACTTCGATCTAGTTTGAGTGAATCTTATATCAGAAGAGAAGATTCTCAAGCATAAACAAACTAGGTGAAATCAAAGTTCAATAACCGTTAGTCAATCAAATCAATCGAAAACTAATAATAAAATGTAATATCTAGTTTCCCACCAACGGTACTCGTAGTGCTTCCCAATTTCAAAGAAGTCTTTAAAACGAGTGGTCGTAAGAGATTTCGCCTAATTAGGGTACTTTCCTCTCCGAATAGACGGCTCCACCAGTAACTGTTAGAGCACTGCTCGGTCGAACTCGCATGCGTTGATATCTCAAGCATGTTTGTCAATGTTAGTGATCAAAACTATAAGTCTTGATTTCTAGCCTATTTATAGATGTCTCAGACTAGGACATAGATTGTGTAGGTTAGCTTAGTTTTCACGGAGTTCATCATTTGAAGACGAAGAACTACGAAGGGGAGCTTGTGGAACTTATTCGACAAAAGGTATGTAGAGACTTGAACTCATCTATCACTTGGAAAGTCTATTTCTACTATCTCCTATATTAAGACATATGTCGTGTTACGATATAGTTTTCTCTATACACATTTGAGATTGAGATTTTGAGCTGAGTATATCTCGCTTACATATTTATCGAAATATGTGTTGGTAAGCTTTCGCTTCGACCAAGTTCATCTTATATCATGAGAAAATTGCCGAGTAACATCTTACATGTTTTGTGTGATACAATCATTTGATGTAGGCTTGGAATGTTTCGATAATGGTTATTTCAATATCTTGAAAATTGCTTTGATGCTAATAGTGTGTGAAAACGGCTATTATCTATATAGAAGAATGTTTCAATAATTGAAATAAAGAATTTAGAATCTTGTAACCATCTTTGGATATAAGCATAGTGTGTTCGCACATTAGTTTATAAGTCCAAAACCGGGAACCTAAAGTATGCATACTTGTGTGTATACAAAAAGGTTGTAGGAGACCGGGTAAGTATGCGTACTGGCGGAAGTTCACGTCCATGAATTTCTGATGAGTTTGAAAACCAAAACCAAACTCATCCGGTTACCTAAAGTACGCGTACCCTTACGCGTACTGGCGGAAAGTTCACGTCCGTGAATTTCTGCTGAGTTTGAAAGCTAAAACAAACTCAAATCTGGTTACTTAAGTACGCATACTTAAGTGTGTTACTTTTCTAAAATCGGTTGTACATGAACCTAAACATTTATCAATAAGGAATGTAATCTTTGCAAACCGTGGCTATAATGTTCATGTATTGATTCGAGTGAATCAAACCGATTTTGCTTCAATTGTGTTCTTGTATAATTCCATGAGAATATAGCAATTGAACAACTCTTTAACTAGTTTCATTTGAGTCATTTGAACTAGTTATGGTTAAGATGAATAAGGTTGATATGAGAGTAATCATATGGCTAACCTCGGTTAACTATTTGTGAACTAACATGGTGTACACGTTTAGATACGGTTACATAAACCTAAATGAGGGTACATTTCATTTGTGTGTAACAAGCTGAGTTCGATCTAACGGTTGAAAGATATTAGCTTGGTTGAATCAGGTTTTTCATCTAACGGTGAATATTGAATGATTTGTTACCAAGGTAACTTGGATTGCAAACCCTGATTTGAAAAAACTATATAAAGGAGAACTCTAGCAACTGGGAAACCTAGTCCCCACACCTCCTGTGTGTTACTAGTTGCATAACTAGAGTCGATTCTCCTTTAACCTTAGGTTTCTTCTCGAGACCCCGTAGGTTAACGACTTGAAGACTTCATTTGGATTGTGAAGCCAGACCCAACAATTATCTTGTAGTTGCGTGATCTGATCTTGTTATTTTTATCTTGTTGAGTACAATTGGAATAATTAACTCGAGATTTTATATCTCCGATAGGAAAGATAGAAAAGTAATCACAAACAACTTCGTCTCATCGTTTGTGATTCCATAATATCTTCTTTCGCTAGTCGATTAAGATTATTGTGAGGTGATTGATAATTCTAAGCTGTTCTTTGGGAATATAAGTTCGGTTTATCGATTGGTTCCTGTTCACCTTGATTTATCAAAAGACGGAACAAAAACTCTTGGGTATTTCTGTGGGAGACATATTTATTCAATCCTATAGACTTTTATGTGTGAGACAGATTTGTCTATCAAGTCTTAGACTTTGGGTCGTAGCAACTCTTAGTTGTGGGTGAGATCAGCTAAGGGACAAGTGCGAAGTATCCTGCTGGGATCAGAGACGTAAGGAGCGTAATTGTACCTTGAATTAGTGTGAGATTGATTAGGGTTAAACTACAGTCCAGTCCGAAGTTAATTGATAGTAGGCTAGTGTCTGTAGCGGCTTAATACAATGTGGTGTTCAATCTGGACTAGGTCCCGGGGTTTTTCTGCATTTGCGGTTTCCTCGTTAACAAAATTCTGGTGCCTGTGTTATTTCTTTTCCGCATTATATTTTGTTATATAATTGAAATATCACAGGTTGTGCGTTAAGATTAATCAATTAGAATATCCAACCTTTGGTGTTGCTTTACATTGATTGACACCTGAACATTGGTCTTTGGTACTGTTCAAGTTGTTTCACATAATAATCAGGCTCGCGGATTTCTATCTGTTTGATTTGATGATTACATTGTGAAACAAAGATATTCAACTCTTTGATATACTTTACTCTAGATTGAGTCCGACTATCTAGTTGATTCTCTAGAAAGTGTATTGGAGTAAGTCCTCTCAGATTTCCAAACGAATTGTTGGGTGTGGTTGTTAGACCCCCGCATTTTCAGTAACAACACAACAATGTAGTTTTGCTCGCTCTGAGGATTAGTTTTCTTAAAATGCAAACTTCAATATTTATAGTCCAAGGAAGTTTGGACACCAAGGAATTTCCAAAACCGAATATTCTCAAAGATATGAAATAAACACAAATACGATTTTCATAATTCCTGGAAATGCTCTGTCCAAATATTGACCGAAATTTCAGTAGAAAATCTCCAATTAGTAAATGCACATTACCAATTTTTATTTTCTAAATATATGCATTTAATTGCTGGAAATTAAAAGCATATAAAACTAAAAACCTTAATTAAAAGATTCTCAATTTATTTCGATCCGGGATTCTCCTTTAGTTATTAAGGAATATCTTTGAACAATAATAGATAAGAATTACTGCACGTGTTCAAAGTATGTCGACATCTTTACTTTGTAAATCCTCTTTCATATTTTCAATCTTGGAACCGATTTGCCACACTTCCATAGGAGTTTAAAATTGGTTCATCTGATTTCCAAGAACTATGTGATTGATCAAAAACATTCAATCACCATTCATGGGTTTAACGGTTCTACCAAAAAAAGTTTTGGTTCTACCTTCAAGTGGCTACTAGGATCGGTCATACTAGTTTCCATAAAATGGTTAACTAAGTACCAGGATCGGTTACCACTATTTATGGTACTTACTTGTGATCGGTTGCACAAGTTATAGGATCGGTTACACCAATAACTAAAACTTGTTAACCTACTACAATGATCGATTACACATCTTGTGATTAGTCCCACCAAGTACTAGGATCGGTTACCCAATGACTAGGATTGATCACACCAATTACAAATATCGATCATACCATCTCAGGTGATTACTTAAGATTGGTTTCACTAATAAAAGTCATACCGATACATAAGTCAGGCATTGTGAATAGTTTTACCAAGATACATAAACAAGTTATGAGCGGTTATACTAAACACACATATTGGTAATCCAAAGATTTGTAATGAATAACAATACCAATAAGCCTAGCGATTTCCCTTTCGATTCACAAAACAAGTTTATGAATGTACTTCCTTTAAACAAATTTAAAACATTGTTTTCTAGGACGAAATCTTCACCCATACCCATACATAATCACAATAGCATTCATACGATTATGTCGATGTCTTATATACGAAGTTTAAAATAAGGCGTTATACTTCGTATTGTAATTCCTTAATACTACGTCTAACTAGAGTATAATCATTCACAACGTCGAAGTTATGTTTTCAATATAGAAAGACTTGAAAGATACGTTAGGAATGAAACATTTCAAGCCAAAATATTACTAACCTCAAGAGGAAGGATGATGTCGTCGTTGTAGCTCTTTACTTCTTCACATTCTTCAAGTCTTCAAGTCTTCAAGTAATACTTGTATGTCTCATATCCTAATAACTTTTTAGCTAACCTATACGAAGTTGACTCTAGTAAATAATCAAGCGACTCTTTAAATGAGTTTTGGTTCACTAAAATATGACAACCAAACTTGACATACCAACGCTTGGTGGGTTCAACCGAGCTATGCTCTAACAAACTTAAACTCATTTATCACTCAGAAGTCTCCTATTGAGACTAAGTCATATAGCTATATAGACTTATACATTATGCACATTTGATATTTCGAGCTTACACTCGCTTATATATTTCTCGAAATATGTGTTGGAAAGCTTTTTGCTTTAGCTATGTTCATCATTATTCTTGACGAGTTTAGTTGGAAACTAAATAATGAGTCAAATGATGATCATGTGAAAATTTCCTAGAAACATATACATGATTTGTATGTGACAATCATTTGATGTCGACTCGGAAAGTTTCGTATTGATCATTAAATTATTTGAAAATTAGTTATAAGCTAATAGTTTTTGTGAGACAGCTATTGTCGTCTTTTAAGGATGTTTCAATGATTGAAATGGGAGTTCAGAATGATTAACCTTTGTCTGGATACAATACAGTATGCATACCACTATGCAAACTGTTTGGTATGATTCAGGTCCGGAAACCTTGTTCGCATACCAACATGCGAACGGTTTTAACTGTTAAAGTCCGGGAACCAAGTTTGCATACCAGTATGCGAATGGTTCTACCTGAGTTAGGTCCGGGACGATAGTATGCGTACACGTTTGCGTACTGTCGGACGTGACCAATGTCCAGAACTAAAGTTTGCGTACTCGTTTGCAAACTTAGTGGTTAATGTTCTAAAATTGGTAAATATATTTTCATACTCATGAACAAAATACATTAATAAATTAAGGAATGCAATCTTTGCAAACCATGGCTTAATGTTCATGAATTGATTCCGGCATAAGTACTTTGTACGATTATGAATCAATCCTATTTTGTTTCAATTGTGTCTTATATACTTTTATGGAAATATAAACAATTGAACAACTCTATGAGTAACACAATTAGATTTATTTGATTATCATTCTTGTTTGATTGATCATCATATTAGATCTAGAAATGTTAGATGAATGTGGTTAGTATAAAAGTGTTCATATGGCTAACTTCGGTTAACTATTGTTGAGCCAACTCAATATGCACGTTTAGGTACGGTTACCCATATCTAAATGAAAGTATATTTCATTTATGTCTAACAAGCTAAGACCATCTAATGGTGGAGAGATATTGCTTTGGTTTTAAGCAAACTTAGCTTGAATCTTAAATCAGATTTTCATCTAACGGTGAATATTGATTGCTTTGTTTCTAAGCTATCAACACTGATTTGAATACTATATAAGGGAGAACTCTAGCAACTAGAAAACCCAATCCCTACACTTTTCTGTGTGATACTAGTTGCATACTAGAGTCGATTCTCCTTTAGCCTAGGTTTTTCTAAAACCATTATAGGTTAACGACTTTAAGACTTCATTGGGATTCTAAAGCCAGATCCAACTATTTTCTTTGTAGTTGTGTATTATGATCTTACTTGTTCTATCGTGTTGAGTATATCTTCTCTAAGATTTGCTCGAGATTTATCTCCGATAGGTAAGATATAAAAAGCAATCACAAATCTCTTTGTCTCGTTCTTTGTGATTCCACAATAACTTATTCTACTACCATATAGTTAAGTTATTGTGAGGTGATTGATATTTCTTGGTTGTTCTTCGGGAATATAAGTCTGGATTATCAATTGGTTCCTGTGCACCTTGATTTATCATAAGACAGAACAAACTTCATAGGTACTTCTGTGGGAGATAGATTTATCTATCAGAATAGGCTTTTCTGTGTGAGACAGATTTGTCTATAAGTCTTCAACTTTGGGTCGTAGCAACTCTTAATTGTGGGTAAGATCAGCTAAGGGAATCAAGTGCGTAGAGTCCTGCTGGGATTCAGATACGTAAGGAACGCGACTGTACCTTAATCGGTGTGAGACTTGGTTAGGGCTCAACTACATTCCAGTCTGAAGATAACTTATAGTAGGCTAGTGTCTGTAGCAGCTTAATACATTGTGGTGTTCAATATGGACTAGGTCTCGGGGTTTTTCTGCATTTGTGGTTTCCTCGTTAACAAAATTTATGGTATCTGTGTTATTTCTTTTCCGCATTATATTTTTTTATATAATTGAAATATCACAGGTTGTGCGTAGTTCAATCAATTAGATAATCCAACCTTTGGTTATTGATATAAATTGGTTGGCACTTGAACATTGTTCTTTGGTACCGTTCAAGTTATTCTCATAATTAATCAGTTCACAGATTCCATCCCGTTGAGTTACTGATTGATTTGAGAAAGAGATATAACTCTTGGATATCTTTCCCTGATTGAGTCTGATTGTCTAGTTGATTCACTTGGAATTATATTGGAGTTGGTCCATACAGATTGCCGAACGAAATATTGGGTGTGGTTGTTACCCCGCTTTTTCAGTTTTGATACTAAAAGATGACAACCAAACTTACAAACGCTTGGTGCGTTCAACCAAGCAATGCTCTAACAACTTGGTATATATATGTCTCAGCATTCCTAGACTATCTAACCTAAACGAAGGTGACTCTAGTAAATTTAATCAAGCGACTCTAATTGAGTTTTGAAACTAAAAGATGACAACAAACATGACATACCAACGCTTGGTGGGTTCAACCGAGCAATGCTCTAACAACTTGGTATATAGTAATAATTTGAAACCGAACGTAACTATAGGGATCAACCCAAGTGTTGGATTAACGTATAGTATATTTACTTTTAATTATAACTAAAATAAAATAATAATTATAATTGCGGAAAGTAAAAGTAAAGACACAACAATATTTTTTTTAACGAGGAAACCGCAAATGCAGAAAAACCCCGTGACCTAGTCCAGTTTCAGATACTCTCATAAGTGAGCCACTATACAAAGAACACTACCAACTTCGTATTGTTCAGACCAAGTAAACTACCCCTCATTACCTAGTTTCCTCAGTATCGTTGCGCCTATAACCAATCTGGAGAACGCACACGAATCCTAAGATAGAGTCCATTATCTTAAGTTGCTTATGATAAGTTCAGATTAGTTCATTCTTTTCCCAGATTCACATTTACTTTATTTACCACAATTGGGTTCTGATCATTGTCCAGTACTCCTGAATCTTACTTCTAACAATTTTTTGATGGTGGTTTTTAGTTAAGGGTCAAAATCGTGAAATCCTGTATTTAATGCGTTGTCATCCTGCAAAGGAGTAAATGCCATTTAAAAAAGTAATGTGTGTTTAAACCTCTTTACTTATACATGTATCGAGTAATTCGATATATTTATGAAATTTATTAGAATGGTGCATCAATCCCAGATATCTTATAAATTTCAACCTATCGCATTAGTTATTAATGCATGACTCGCCTAGTATTTTCCATGCTATGTTCTCAACCGAACTCTCATTATTGACATGACATGACATGACGATGAAGTGTTCACTCTCATCAGAGTAGCATGAATCTCCCGAAGTGCCAGTATTGAGATCTGCATGAAAATACCCACACGGGCTACATCACTCTCTAACAAAGAGATTAATGCGTTCACACACTTTTAAAGTTAATGTGATTGAACAAATATTTATTCTTAAAGAAAATATAGATTGTTAATGTCAGTCTCAGAAACGATCACGGCCACACAACTTGGCCGCACGATTTAACAACCATAGCTTACTCCTAACAGAATTAGGCAACTACCGCAATGACCACCGGCGGGCCCACTAGTGCCCTCTGATCGAGTCCCACTCTCTTAGCCATGAATTGCTTTGAACGCTGATCCCAAATATGGGCGATCGCGCTGTATAAGAATAGCTCGAACGACCTAAGACCGTAAAAAACGGTCTCAAAAGCTATCATGCCCGTCCAACTTCACCGGCCTAGTTGGACGGCTTTGACCCTCTTACGAACAGTTAAGGAAGCTCAAGCATGATCATCTATAGCGGCCCACTAGTATATTAGTCGATCGACATGTTCGCAACAAGACCAGAGAGCATTAATCGTTTGCTCAAAGTAGCGTGAACACGTTGTTTTAAGAAACCCTAAAATCACTTTGCGGCATTTTAAGCCACAAATCAATCATATTTGTCCATTCTCGCCGGCCTAGTTGGATTAACATTTCAGGTGGCCAACGAGATGCTAACATGTTTCATGTCGACCCAAATCCATCGAGTTCGGTCGATCGACTTACTCATAGCAAGCTTGGAACGCATAGAATCGCTCACCCAAACTAGGATGATCGTGTAGCTTTGAAAACCCTAAATTGAATAAGCAGTGTTATACAACTTCCGCTGATCGATCGTATCCGTCCAACTTCGCCAGCCTAGTTGGACGGCTTAGATCGTGTTTCAAACGATCAAGGAGATGCCAACACGTTCATCATCGAACCAACTCCATAGAAAGTCCAAAGCACATCAAATCGCCGGCCCAAACATGAGTGTTTGCGCTGTTTTTCAAGAAAAACCTATAATCGCTTTGCGGCAACACATTCTTTGCCGTAAATCGATCTCGATGATAGGTGTTGTAAAACACCTAATTTTATAGTATTTATCTTTTCTTTGCTATTATCCTTGTGAATTGCGTCTCTTATGTTTAGTTTTGAGCATATTAGGTGCAATGGAGTCATTTGGAGCAAAAGAAGAAGAAAGAGTCCATTTGGAGCGAAAAGAGCAAAACCGATTCTAGTGATATGGGAGACAAGCCATTCCAAGACGAGTTTTGTTTAGGTTGAACTCGTGGCTGTATTAATCAAGTAGAGTGCCTATATCAATTCTGGTTCCTACATAGCCCCGATTTGGGGCTTCTCAATCATTCTTCGTATCATTATCTTCTCAAAATCAAGAGAGGGAGAAAGAAAAGTCAAATTTGTTGTAATGAAAAAATGAAGATCAAGGAAGAATTTATAATGGGTTTTATGGTTGAATCCAAAAAAGACATGTCGAGGTGTTATTCCAGTGGGGTTCAAATGGAGAGAAGATGTGGGAGAAATTAGGGATCTGATGATGGTTCGATGGGGTTGAGGTCAAGTTCAAAAGAAATAGAAGATTCAAATGATTACTGAAACTCAGAAAGAATTGAAGCCAGGGATCGAAGTTGAGAAATTATGAAAGGAAGAAGACTTTCTGTGGTTGGTAATGGAAGCAGGAGATGATTATTTGTTGGAATTAGAAGATGAAGCTGCTCTATTTTAGTCGATGAGAGATGGGTTTTGCTCATTTAAAGATTCAACAGCTGTAGATGGTGAAATTGGTGGAGATTCAGTTGAGGGTTTTGGTCCAAATCTGGATCTGTAGCTGCTACTAAAGAAGGGAAGGAGGTGTAATCTGCTGTTGTAGGTTTGCAGCTGAGTTAGCTATAAGAGCTGGTAATGAAGCTATTGTAATTGTACAAGGGTTTGTGTAGTTATGGAATGGGTTTGAAGACAATGAAGAAGAAGTTGCAGGTGCAGTTACAGAATGCAGGCAATTGCAGTTTGTGATGAGCTGTGATGCAATGGAAGTAGCTGGATGAACTGACAAGGAAGAAAAGATATAGCTGGAATTGCAGGAATGGTTGCAGCTGTATGTTTATGGAGATTAGAAGAACTAAGATACTAGCTGTTTGTGTTGGTACTTGGCTCTCAGCTAAGACTTGTTGGAATTGTGGATGGAATTGTGGCTGCTGATGCTATAGGCTCTGGTGGTGACTTGAACTGAGACTGAATGGCAACAGCTGAATTGGTGTAGGATAAATGGCTTGTTCGAATTGCAGGTGACAGAGAATAGGGTGCAGTTCTGGTGAATGATGCTGTGTTGGTGTTTGAGCTGTAATGAAGCTTAGATGTATGTTTAGGACATAATTTGAGAAGAAGTGCAGGCGTGCAAAGATGGGAAGAGATGTAGAAGCTAAAAATGGTGGTTAAGCTACATATTAATGCAGATGGCCTAATGGAGTGTTGATGCAGTGAACCAGGGAACAAGGAGGATTTGTGGTTAATCTCAATACTGATGCAGTGGGGTTGTTTCTATGGTTGAAGTTATGAGATTCAGATGGTGATGGTCAGTTTTGATGTGGATGTTTGAGATTGCAGAAGAGCTTGTGGTGTTGTTGTTAGTGGTACTGGAATGGATTGAGCTGTTGCTATTGGTTTTGTGTGAGAGAAGGAGGTGGTATAACTACAGAGAAGAAGACGTTGGAACTGGTGGTTATATTGTGCAGTGGTGACTATGAGCTGAGAAGAACTGAGATGGTGGATTAGTTGGTTGCAGCTAAGTGAAAGGAGTTGCATTGCTGCTGTCAGTCAGGGATGCAGAAGGATTGCATTCAAGAGCTGAAGGCATTGGTTATACTAGCAAGAGAAAGAATGTAGCTGGAGGGAAATGTCTGTGACAGAACTGCAGGTTGAGCTGGTGTTAGAATTACAAAGAAGGCATTTGTTGGCTGGTTGCAGCTGTGTGGATGTCTAAGTGATGCTTGGATGAAGCGCCATCAAAGAAGTCAACTCAGTCAATGCTTGGATGAAGCGCCATCCTGGTGCTAATTTGACTATGGCCTGTGCAAAATGGTGTACAGCCGTGCACTGGTTTTGGCCTAGACCAACTCAGCTGAGTTAGCTTCAGACTCAGATCTGACTAGATTCAGCTGACATCACTGAGTTGGCTCGATGGCTCGTCCTGACTCGGTCTAGCATTGACTGAGTTGACTTCTTTGACCGGTGACCGGGTGGACTTTGCCGGTCACCTGAGATACTTCTCCGACCATTATTCGGCCAAGTTCCGACCATTTTATCAGTTTTCCGGCGACCTATTTTGGGACATATTTTCACTTGGGTACTCCTCACATATGGGCTTGGTGGATATCTTGTTATTGGATTTTGGGCTTTTAAGACCTAGTTTTGGAAAGATGAAAAGCTACAAAAGGAGAAAGTTTCTACTTCCTTTTAGGGATCACGTATTTTCTACTTGGAGTTTTGGAGAGCGGCGACTGGGGTTTGCTTTCGTTTATTTTTCATCTTCTTCATTTCATTTTTGATTATGATTATGATGAACTCAAAAGCTATGAGTAGCTAAATAACACATTATTGGTTATAGGATAGAGTGGATTTCACAAATGATATTTGTATCTATGATTTAGTTTTGTCTCAATAATTTATTGTTTATGTTTCACAATTAATAGTGTTATATGATTTGATTGTTTGTTTGGTTGAGTCCGGAATCAATCCGATTTGCATTCATTTCTAAAGCTATATTAGGGTTTTCAATACGAAAAAGTTGTTTATCCCAGATTCTAAGTAGCATAATTGTGGGTAGTGCTTGTAGTGATATATCCTACTAGTCACAAGTGAATCATAACTTTTGTTAAAACGGATTAGTGATTTTACACGTTCGTTTGCATTGATTAGTCTTATTACATAGAACTTAGTGCTTTTAGGGAGTTAAACTTGATTGTGCTTTTACACGTTAGGTTGCCTTCTAAGAAGAATTCACATATACATATTTTAATGTGGTTGTGATGAAATCAGGGAATTAGCGGGATATTCTTGCGATCAAGGTATCCTAGGACTTTTAGTAAATGAGAGATTAAAATACCAATTCTAGTCATTGATGAAAATACATGTTTGTGAATGATGCTATCCCGTGACCAATATCTTCTCCTTATTGATTATTCAAATTATTTACTTTGATTTCAATTATGTTTATTGCTTTGCTAAAACAAAATCCCCCCCTTGTTTACTAAGAAACTGAAATTTTATAACAACAACAGCCTCTCTGTGGGAACGAACTCCTTCTTACCACATACTTCATTTAAATTTAGTTGAGTAAGAAAGTGAAATTATTTTTGACGCATACGACAGCGATCAGATTTTGGCGCCGCTGCCGGGGAGGCATACAACTTGTTATTAAATTTTTAGTTTCTTTTTATAATTTCTACTTTTATCTTTGCCTTTTGTTTTCTTGTCTTGTTTCTCACTTGTTTGCGAGAATTGTTTTCAGGTACCTAATCCCTGCCTTCTAAAGATTGGAACTATCCAAGGTGCGAGATAGCTACTCGAAGAGGCACAATACTCCAACCAAGTCAAGATACAACGAAAGAACAAGAGTTAGAAGTGGAAGAAGTGGAAGAAGAGTTACAACTAGAAGAAGAACAAGAGGTTCCATTCGTAGAAGAACCACTAGTTGAAGAACAACCACTAATTGAAGAAGAAGCAATGGGTGATCGTACACTTAAGGACTTGGCTTCTCATAGGCTTGATACACAATGATGGTGTATACAAACAAACTCAACCTTCGAGATAAAGCCGGGGTTGATTAGAGAGTTACCGAAGTTTCATGGTATGGCGAATGAAGATCCAAACAAGCATCTCATGGATTTCCACAACGTTATCATGGATATGCTTCCAGAGAATATTAATGCGGATGGAGCGATGTTGAAAGCCTTTCCATTCTCTTTGGCGGACAATACTAAGGAATGGTTGTATTACTTGCCTTCCGGAAGTATCACTACATGGAACGGGTTGAAGAAACTCTTTCTAGAGAGGTATTTTCCCGCGTCAAAGGCTACTCAAATTGGCAAAGAGATATGTGGGATAAGGCAAAATATGGGAGAATCTTTGTATGAATGGTAGGAGCGATACAAGAGATTGGTGGCAAGCTGTGCACACCACCAATTCAGTGACGCTATGATAATCCAATACTTTTACGAAGGTCTCCAATCAAGTGATAGATATCTTCTTGATGCCGCGGGTGGTGGTGCACTAGTGAACAAGACGGTGGCCCAAGCTACCGAGTTGATTGAAAGCATGGCTGCAAACTCGCAACAATTCTACACAAGAGGTGAACCAATGGTTAGGCGAGTGCATGAAGTTACGGATTCATCATCACACCGTGATCAAAGGATGGATAATATGGAGCAAATGATGGAAAAGATGGATGCAGTTATTTTACCTTCATATGGTGAAGAGTTGGAGCAAGCTAGTCCGGTCTTTCCAAATCAGCAAAGACGGTATGATCCCTACTCCAACACTTATAATCCAGGATGGAGAGATCATCCCAATTTTAGCTATGCCAACAAGCAAGGTGCAGTCCAACAACCTACTTTCAACCGTTCGGGTGGATTTTAAGCGCAACAACAACAATTTCAGCAACCACAAGCACAATAATCAATGCAAAATCAAGGTTCCGATATCGATTCAAAGCTTCAAACAATGATGCAAGGCATTTCCACCATGTTTAAAGAAAGTCAGCAGGAAACTAAGAGTGCTATCAAGGAGTTGCAGACACAAATGGGCTCCATGGCGATTGATATAAACAAATTGAAGGCACAAAATAGTGGGAAACTCCCTTCTCAACCTATTAACCCAAAAGAGGGTGTCAATGCTATTACGTTGAGAAGTGGTACACAACTTGTGCAACCCGAAGTTACTGATTCGGGCAAGGTGGAAACACCAAAGGAACCTTTTTTGGAGGAGAAGGATGATTCCCTCCAAACTTCTGAGGTACCTATTCCTAACTCTAAAACTCCGATTTCTACTTATGTTCCTCTTTTACCTTTCCCTCGCAGATTTGAAAATTCCGAGAAGGCGGAACTAGAAAAGGATATTTTAGACGTTCTTAAGAAGATCTATGTGAACATACCACTCATTGATGCTATTAAGCAAGTTCCAAAGTATGCAAAGGTGTTGAAGGACTTGTGTACCAATAAGCAAAGGCTAAAAGGTAATAAAGTGCTAAGTGTGGGGGAGAATGCTTTGGCAATCTTACAACACAAACTCCCACTTAAGTGCAAGGATCCCGGTAGTTTTGACATTCCCGTCACAATTGGTAACATAATATTTAACAAAGCTATGTTGGATTTAGGTGCATCCGTTAATGTTATGTCTGCATCAATGTATAATTCACTTGATCTTGGTCCTCTTAAAAAGGCTGGAATTGTATTGCAATTAGCCAATCGCTCTAATGTCTACCCAATGGGTATTGTTGAGGATGTTCTTGTGCAGGTTAATCAATTAGTATTTCCAGCCGACTTTTGTGTGTTAGAAATGAATGAAGGGTCACCGGACTCGTCTCTTCCATTGCTACTTGGGCGTCCCTTCATGAAAACGGCGAAAACCATTATTGATGTGGACAAGGGAACGCTAACTATGGAGTTTGATGGAGAAACAATACGTTTCAACATTTTCGAGACTATGAGATATCCTAGTGATGTCCACTCTTGTTTCTCCATTGATGTTATGGATACATTGGCACAACAAGTGTTTGAATTGAATGGTGATGACGATTTGGAAACCGTTTTAACTACTTCCATGGATAATGGTGTAGAGTGTGGTAATAAAGTCAATGAAGCCCTTGGTGATCTTAACTCACTACAAGGATGCACAGAAACTCATAATATCTCTTTTATTTCTTTACCATGCAGTGATGAAAAGCTCGTACCTTCAATTGTTAAATCTCCAAAGTTAGAATTGAAACCTCTTCCCCATCACCTAAAGTACTTGTACTTAGGTGACAAGGAAGATGTACCTGTGATTATTTCTAACGAGCTTAGTGATTTACAGGAGCAAAAACTTCTGAGGGTGCTAAGGAAGTACAAGACGGCCATAGGATGGACAATTGCTGATATCAAGGGTATAATCCCTGCCGTTTGTATGCACAAAATCCGTTTGGAGGATGATGCAAAGCCTACAAGGGAAGCACAACGTCGTTTGAATCCCCCTACGATGGAAGTTGTGAAAAGGGAGATACTAAAGCTTTTGGAAGTGGGTGTTATCTACCCCATATCCGATAGCAAGTGGGTAAGCCCGGTACAAGTAGTGCCAAAGAAATCAGGTGTGACAGTGGTGGAGAATGATAAGAACGAACTTGTCCCAACTCGTGTCCAAACCGGTTGGAGGGTTTATATTGATTACAAGAAATTGAATGCCACCACTAGGAAGGATCATTTTCCATTGCCATTTATTGACTGCTTGAACGTTTAGCTGGACACTCTTACTATTGCTTCCTTGATGGCTATTTAGGTTACAATCAGATTGTGATAGCACCGGAGGATCAAGAGAAAACCACTTTCACTTGTCCTTTCGGTACTTTTTCTTATATAAGGATGCCTTTTGGCTTGTGCAATGCTCCAGCTACCTTTTAAAGGTGTATGGTAAGTATCTTTTCAGAATATGTTGAAAACATAATCGAAGTGTTCATGGATGATTTTAGTGTCTTTGGTGATTCATTTGACCTTTGCTTGAACAACTTGTCTCTAATCCTTGAACGATGTCTTGAAACAAACCTTGTGCTGAATTGGGAGAAGTGTCATTTTATGGTAACTCATGGCATAGTTTTAGGCCATATAATATCTTCTAAAGGCTTGGAAGTCGATAAATCTAAGATAGACCTTATTCGTGCTTTAACCCCTCCCACTACGGTGACGGAGATACGCTCTTTTCTTGGTCACACGGGTTTTTATCGAAGATTCATCAAGGACTTTTCCAAGATAACATCACCACTTTGCAACTTATTGCAAAAAGATGTGGTTTTTAACTTTGATGAAAAGTGTATAGCGGCATTCAATCGTTTGAAAGAACTTTTGATTTCAGCCCCTATCATTAAACCACCGGATTGGAGCAAGCCTTTTGAGCTCATGTGTGATGCAAGTGACTATGCGGTTGGTGCGGTGCTTGGGCAACATGTGGAGAAGATTCCTCATGCTATTTATTATGCTTCTAGAACGTTAAATGAGGCCCAACAAAACTACACAACCACTGAAAAGAGTTGTTAGCTATTGTATTTGCATTGGAGAAATTTCGTTCTTATCTAATTGGTACAAAAGTTGTTGTCTTTTCTGATCATGCAACACTTATGCACTTGCTAATGAAGAAATAAGCGAAACCGAGGCTCATACGATGGATTTTACTCTTGCAAGAGTTTGATATTGAAATCAAGGACAAGAAAGGAATTGAGAACACCGTTGCGGATCACTTGAGCCGTCTTGTTGTGGAAAAGGAAGCTATCCCATTGCGTGAAAGTTTCCCGGATGAGCAATTATTCTCAATTGCCTTTGGAGAACCATGGTATGCCGATATTTTCAGTTACTTGATGTCTAAACCAATCCCAAAGAACTTGTCTCGTGCTGAGAGGGACAAACTTAAGAAGTTAGGAAACCAATACATATGGGATGATCCATACTTGTGGAAACATTGTAGTGACCAAGTAATAAGAAGGTGCGTTCCCGAATTTGAATTTAATTCTATCTTGTCTTTTTGTCACTCCTATGCTTGTGGAGGACATTTTGGATTTAAGAGAACCTCTCACAAGGTACTTGAAAGTGGTTTCTATTGGCCAACCTTGTTTAAGGATGCGTATATATTCTGTACAACTTGTGATAGGTGCCAAAACACAGGAAATCTAGGTGCCCGAAATCAAATGCCACAAACTTTTATTCCATTTATTGAAGTTTTTGATGTATGGGGTATTGATTTATGGGTCCTTTTGTCAACTCCCATGGGAATTTTTATATCTTACTTGCTGTTGATTATGTCTATAAATGGGTGGAAGCTAAGGCCACCCCAACTAATAATTCTAAAGTTGTTTCAGATTTTGTGCAAGCTAATATTTTTGCAAGGTTTGGAATTCCAAGAGCCATAATTAGCGATGGGGGTTCTCACTTCAAAAACAGGATCTTACAAAGCTTGTTGAAGAAGTACAATGTGTCGCACAAGATTACAACACCTTATCATCCCCAAACAAATAGACAAGCCGAGGTTTCTAATCGAGAGGTGAAATCCATTATAGAGAAGACAGTGAATCCAACAAGGAAAGATTGGAGCATGCGACTTAATGATGCTTTGTGGGCTTATAGAACCGCATACAAGACACCTACCGGGATGTATCCCTTTAGACTTGTGTATGGTAAACCTTGTCACTTACCCGTTGAAATTGAGCATAAGGTGTTTTGGGCTATTAATCAATGTAATATGGAGATGGATGGAGTTGGAAAGCAAATGAAGTTACAACTCCAAGAGCTAGAGGAGCTTCGCAATGATGCATTTGAAAGCTCACGCATTTACAAGGAGAAAACAAAGGCCTTTCATGATACTATGATTTCTAGAAAACAATTTTGCATTGGGCAGAAAGTGCTTTTATTTAATTCTCGCTTGCAATTATTTCCGGGTAAATTAAGGTCACGTTGGATTGGACCTTTTATTGTTACTAATGTGTTTTCTCATGGTGCAGTAGAAATTCGTAGCATAGCTACAGGCAAAGAACTTAAAGTTATGGGCACCGGTTGAAACCATATTATGAGAATTTCACTTCCGAAGTGGTGGAAGGACCTAACTTTGTGGATGTACTCCCACTAGAGGAGTCATAGAAAGCAAGGAGATAGTCGGGCTGACGACTTTAAACCAAGCGCTAAATGGGAGGCAACCCATCGGATGCATATTTCTTGTCTTGTTTTTAGTTATTTCTTGTCTTGCATTTACTTTTTATGATTTCTTGTCATATTATCATGTAGGATTTCCCACATTGACTTACTTTGGATGACTCAATTTACTTTGAGGACAATGTAAAATTTAAGTGTGGGGGAGTGGTTAAGCATTTGCATTGTAAAAATTTCAACTTTTGTGTAAATTAGTGAATAAAAACTCCAATTTGTGGTTATTTTAGAGTCACATAGTATACATCTCGCTAATATTACATCGAGATTCTCATAAGAGTGACTGAACTTAGAGATGACAGAGAACATGATCGGGTTTCTTACTTGTATAAGAGTTAAAGTTGGATTTAACCATGCCAATGGCAAATAAGGTGCAGACTGAATTCAGTATTAGAGTAGTGGTCCTCTATAATGGAGACTACCCATGTTACATCATGAGAGGCACCGCCCTTCACTTCTTTGTACCTGTCTAAATTTGTGCTTTTAGAGTGTGTGTCACCATACGTAAACTCCGGGTAGAATGGTGAGCTACCCAACCTCCCACCAATAGAAGCACTATTTGATCTCTTGAGTGCTATTTTATCAATCATGATGGTGACATCGAATTGCTAACTTACATACCACTTGTAATCTTGTTCGCAGTTAGCACCATCCACTTTATCTCTCTACACCAAAAGGTCCATAGAAACACCATCATCATCAACAAGAGGAGCATCACAAATTTGAAAGAAAGTTGAAGACGTTAAAGGTTTACAAGCAACGATACAGAAATGAGCAGATTTCAGATTCAAGTAAAGCAACAAGACAAGGAGCAGAATTTTTACAGGTTGAAGACTATTGTACAAGAGTGAAGATTATCAAGATGAGTTCAAGAAGTTTATGATATCGAGACATACAAGTTGTGAAGAATCGAGCGGTAAAGTACTTACACCATGGCCTTTGTACTTGCATTTTTATTTTATCTTTACTTTTATTTGTTAGTTTGTATTTTATTTTCTCTTGTCTCAAAAAAAAAAAGACAAGAGAAAAGTTTATTAGGTCCATCATTAGTTTTAATATTTTGTTTGTTTGTGTATTTACTTTATTTATTTTGCATCTTAAAAAAAAAAAAAAAAAAAAAAAAAAGAAATATTCATTGCATCATATTTAGGTTTGTTTAGTTCGTTTTTGGTTTTGTGTTCATTCAATAAAGCCAATGGAAGAAGAAATATTCATAATGAAGTTTCAAGCAACAAGGAATTGGAGAAAAGAATCACATTGTCAAGATCCTACGAAGTTTAAGATTTCATCATCAAGAGTTGAAGACCGAAGACGAAGATGAAGACAAGGATTGAAGACCGAAGACGTTTCTATGGACGCTGTGAGAGTGGTGCTAACTGCACGTCGAACAGATAATGAGGTAAGTAAGCATATTCCCACCTTCGTTAAGTGGTTGATTTCCTTTCTTAGGAATCGTCATAGAAAAAAAAAAAAAAAAAAAGGGTTTTCAAAATGAATAAAAGATGTGGGTTTTCAAACAATTCGGAGGGTTTTTGCCTTCCTACCATTCAAGGTGTCGCAGGATTCTCTCTTCACTCCTACCTGGACACATGTGTGACCCATAAAAAGCTATTTATTATTGAGAGCAACTTCATAAAACCCTTTCTTGTGAGGCAGAGTCGAGACTTTCGATCACTCCGAACCCGAATTTCTTTCGATAAGGGATGGTTATTTCTCTCTCAACTTTTAAGGATGAGATTGTGTTCATTTATGTGTCTAACTTCTTATTACTAGTGTGCAGAATCTCTATGTCTTCTTAGTGCGTTGGATACTATCATTACGGAGAACTAGTAAGTTGGAAAACTAGGTTTTGTGGGTATATATCTAGTAAACCCTCAGGGGAGTTGTATGTATCTGTTAGAATAAGTTTTGTTTTATTTGCTCGAGGACTAGCAAAGTCTAAGTGTGTGGGAATTTGATAGGTGTTGTAAAACACCTAATTTTATATCTAGTATTTATGCTTTCTTTGCTATTATCCTTGTGAATTGCATCTCTTATGTTTAGTTTTGAGCTTATTAGGTACAATTGAGTCATTTGGAGCAAAAGAAGAAGAGAGAGTCCATTTGGAGCGAAAAGAGCAAAACGGTCGATTCACATGCGAGTGATATGGGAGCCAAGCCATGCCAAGATGACTTTTGTTTAAGTGACTGTCACTCTGGTTAGGGCTTCACATGGTTCGGTTCGGTACGGTTGTTGGCAAAAAAACAACCGAAACCGGAGTACTCGGTTTGCCAATTGAAAACCGATGAAACCATTCAGCCTCCTCGGTTTCATTCGGTTTTAAACCTCCCGGTTTCGGTTAAAAACCTACCGGTTTCGGTTAACTGAATATTCTGCCAGTTTCACAAAACTGACAGACAATTTTACTGAAGATGGGCTATAAATTAACCTAGTCAAATTGATTGTTTTAAAATGTCATATACACAAACAGATGTAGTTAAAACAAAAGCAAAAGAAAAATAGTCCAACAATAGATTCTGGAAAGAACATCTCCAGTTGCACTTGCATCTCCAACTGAACTTGCATTAGGTGGAGGTCGAGGTGGCCGCTTATTAGAAGAAACATAATAAGCAGCTGGATGGTCTGCAACTGAACTTGGGAAGATGGCTTGGGCAGTTGCACTTGCATCTCCAACTGAACTTGCGGTAGGTGTTAAATTAAATCCTCACATTATCAAACTGCAAGTTTGCAAACATGATAAACCATACATGTTTCAGTTGGTATTTAAAACCATACACTCAAGTTAAACAAGCCATCTGCCCAAAAGTAAATAAAATAGAATTGTAATAAGCAGTAACAGAACTATAAGAGGAAGAGTGACTCACTTATCACCAAATCACAATTGAACAACCACTTAAAATTGTGTTACTCATGTCATTGACTAACTGATTATCAAGCTTTACCAAATAACACTTTTAATTACCAGTTTGAACCTAATTTGGATAACTACTTTATACATATGTATACAGGAAACAAACTTTAGCTTTTCAACATACAATACTATAATTCATACACCAGTGTCATTGATCAAGAAACATACACCATGCAAACTCAACAACAAAGAAACAAAAACATAAAATACAAAACAAATGAAAACAACCAAATGTAGCACATTATAGATATCTCAACTTGATGGTATCAGCGTGACCTCCATCCAACCTCGGATGATAGAAAACTATTGATATTAACACCCAAAACACATCAAACAATTCACCACTGAACTTGTAAAAATCTTTCATTTCTTCCCATTAGTTTCCACCTACAAATCGAATCAAACCCCCATTCAAATTTTACTAAAAATCCAAAGAGAATTAAAGAAGTTTACTTAACCATTAGAAAAAATAAACAAAACCCATACTGTAAAATAGAGTTTTAAGCCCAAACCTGTTCATCTTTCTCTTATTTCTTCGCACTTATGAGTGATTACAACCATTAACATCTGATTTCACCACCGCATCCGGGTTCCGCTGCTAAAATTGTTGATTCCTTCATACACCTAAACAAAAACCAAAAAAAAAAAATACAAACTAAAAAACAGATAACCTTTAATCCACTTCAAAAACTCATTAACAAACCCATAAAAAGATTAAGACTTGCTACAATTACAATAATCAAAAAATCTATTTGAAAAAAATAAAACCTTAAAGAATGTTTGTTGGGTAGGTCAGAAGGAGGAGGAGATGATTTATTTAGAGATCCTTTCGAGATCGACTTTGGTGCTGTCTTTTTTCTTTCCTCCATTATTTCAACTTAGTAGAGATCGGATGAGCTCAGAGAGAAAGATGTGAAGGGAGGCGCAAATGAGAAGAGAAAGATATGAGACTGAAAGTAGAATATATAGTTCTAGGGTTAACTTATATTAAGGATCTACGGATATTATATGTTTCAATCCTACGACCAATACTAGTCGGTTAACCGAAGACATATCGGTTCGGTTTTGGGAAGAAACCGTAACTGAAACCGGGTATGTTGGTTCCCTGGAACTGACAACCTAAACCTAAACCGTTAGATTCGGTTTCATTTCGGTTCGGTTAATAATGCATCGGTTTCGGTTCGGTTCAAGGTTTAGGTTCGGTTTTGTGCACCCCTAACTCTTGTAGCATGTATTAATCCGTAGGGTGCCTAAATCAATTCTGGTTCCTACATAGCCCCAGATTTCAGGGCTTCTCAATCATTCTTTGTATCATTATCTTCTCAAAATCAAGAGAGGGAGAAAGAAAAGCTGCGGCTGTTGTAATGAGTTTTATGGTTGAATCCAGAAAAGACATGTCGAGGTGTTATTCCAGTGGGGTTCGAATGGCAGAGAAGATGTGGGAGAAATTAGGGATCTGATGATGGTTCGATGGGGTTGAGGTCAAGTTCAAAAGAAATAGAAGATTCAAATGATTACTGAAACTCAGAAAGAATTGAAGCCAGGGATCGAAGTTGAGAAATTATGAAAGGAAGAAGACTTTCTGTGGTTGGTAATGGAAGCAGGAGATGATTGTTTGTTGGAATTAGAAGATGAAGCTGCTCTATTTTAGTCGATGAGAGATGGGTTTTGCTCATTTAAAGATTCAACAGCTGTAGATGGTGAAATTGGTGGAGATTCAGTTGAGGGTTTTGGTCCAAATCTAGATCTGTAGCTGCTACTAAAGAAGCGAAGGAGGTGTAAGCTGCTGTTGTAGGTTTACAGCTGAGTTAGCTTTAAGATCTGGTAATGAAGCTATTGTAATTGTACAAGCGTTTGTGCAGTTATGGAATGGGTTTGAAGACAATGAAGAAGCAGTTGCAGGTGCTGTTACAGAATGCAGGCAATTGCAGTTTGTGATGAGCTGTGATGCAATGGAAGTAGCTGGATGAACTGACATGGAAGAAGAAATATAGATGGAATTGCAGGAATGGTTGCAGCTATATGTGTATGGAGATTCGAAGAACTGAGATACTAGTTGTGTGTGTTGGTACTTGGCTCTCAGCTAAGACTTGTTGGAATTGTGGATGAAATTGTAGCTGCTGATGATGATGCTATAGGCTCTGGTGGTGACTTGAACTGAGACTGAATGGCTACAACTGAACTGGTGCATGATAAATGGCTTGTTCGAATTGCAGGTGACAGAGAATAGGGTGCAGTTCTGGTGAATGATGCTGTGTTGGTGTTTGAGCTGTAATGAAGCTTAGATGTATGTTTAGGACATAATTTGAGAAGAAGTGCAGGTGCAAAGATGGGAAGAGATGTAACAGCTAAAAATGGTGATTAAGCTACATATGGATGAAGATGGTCCTAATGGAGTGTTGATGCAGTGAACCCAAGAACAAGGAGGATTTGTGTTTAATCTCAATACTGATGCAGTAGGGTTGTTCTGTGGTTGAAGTTATGAGATTCAGATGGTGATGGTCAGTTTTGTTGTGGATGTTTGAGATTGCAGAAGAGCTTGTGGTGTTGTTGTTAGTGGTACTGGAATGTATTGAGTTGTTGCTATTGGTTTTGTGTGAGAGAAGGAGGTGGTATAACTACAGAGAAGAAGACGTTGGAACTGGTGGTTATGTTGTGCAGTGGTGACTATGAGCTGAGAAGAACTGAGATGGTGGATTAGTTGGTTGCAGCTAAGTGAAAGGAGTTGCATTGCTGCTGTCAGTCAGGGATGCAGAAGGATTGTAGTCAAGAGCTGAAGGCATTGGTCATACTAGCAAGAGAAAGAATATAGCTGGAGGGAAATGTCTGTGACAGAACTGCAGGTTGAGCTGGTGTTAGAATTACAGATAAGGCATTGGCAGTGTTGGCTGGTTGCAGCTGTGTGGATGGCTAAGTGATGCTTGGATGAAGCGCCATCCTAGTGCTAATTTGACTATGGCTTGTGCAAAATGAGCTACAGCCGTGCACTGGCTTTGGCCTAGACCAACTCAGCTGAGTTAGCTTCTGACTCAGATCTGACTAGATTCAGCTGACATCACTGAGTTGGCTCGATGGCTCGTCCTGACTCGGTCTAGCATTGACTGAGTTGACTTCTTTGACCGGTGACCGGGTGGACTTTGCCGGTCACCTGAGATACTTCTCCGACCATTCTTCGGCCAAGTTCCGACCATTTTACCAGTTTTTCGGCGACCTCTTTTGGGACATATTTTCACTTGGGTACTCCTCACATATGGGCTTGGTGGATATCTTGTTATTGGACTTTGGGCTTTGAAGACCTAGTTTTGGAAAGATGAAAAGCTACAAAAGGAGAAAGTTTCTACTTCCTTTGGGGGATCACGTATTTTCTACTTGGAGTTTTGGAGAGCGGCGACTAGGGTTTGCTTTCGTTTATTTTTCATCTTCTTCATTTCATTTTTGATTATGATTATGATGAACTTAAAAGCTATGAGTAGCTAAATAACACATTATTGGTTATGGGATAGAGTGGATTTCACAAATGATATTTACATCTATGATTTAGTTTTGTCTCAATAATTTATTGTTTATGTTTCACAATTAATAGTGTTATATGATTTGATTGTTTGTTTGGTTGAGTCCGGAATCAATCCGATTTGCATTCATTTCTAAAGCTATATTAGGGTTTTCAATACGAAAAAGTTGTTTATCCCTGATTCTAAGTAGCATAATTGTGGGTAGTGCTTGTAGTGATATATCCTACTAGTCACAAGTGAATCATAACTTTAGTTAAAGCGGATTAGTGCTTTTACACGTTCGTTTGCATTGATTATTCTTATTCCATAGAACTTAGTGCTTTTAGGGAGTTAAACTTGATTGTGCTTTTACACGTTAGGTTGATTTCTAAGAAGAATTCACATATACATCTTTTAATATGGTTGTGATGAAATCAGGGAATTAGCGGGATATTCTTGCGATCAAGGTATCCTAGGAATTTTAGTAAATGAGAGATTAAAATGCCAATTCTAGTCATTGATGAAAAATACATGTTTTTGAATGATACTATCCCGTGACCAATATCTTCTCCTTATTGATTATTCAAATTATTTACTTTGCTTTCAATTATTTTTATTGCTTTGCTAAAACAAAATCTCCCCCTTAGTTACTAAGAAACTGAAATTTTATAACAACAACAGCCTCTCTGTGGGAACGAACTTCTTCTTACCACATACTTCATTTAAATTTAGTTGAGTAAGAAAGTGAAATTATTTTTGACGCATACGACAACGATCACTCGACCACCCATCTTCGCCAGCTGATTTGAGTGGCTTAGATTTAATCTTAAACGGCCCCGAAGATGTCAATGTGATCACCGTGGACCCACCTTTACACGTGATTGACCGGCCTACGTAAATATGGCTCAATGCCTCAAAACGCTCGCTCAAAAGGGAGTTGGCCGATCGGCCCCAAAACCCTAAAACTGCGTCAAACGGCGTTGAACAACTGCCGCAAATCGAGGCGATTGGCCAAGTAATGGCGTTTACCTAGAGCCATCAAACGATCACCCAAAGGTGGTCGATCATGCTTCCTCTTTTAAGACGCTTATCCGCGACTTATTCAATCAAGCTCAAAAACAATGATGCTTCATACACATCGATTAATTTAAGCTGCTTTACATGCGTCGAATACATACATATTTTATTTTGGCCTCATAAACAACTTAGTTGTTTCACCTAATAGCACCATGCTATTCTCCTTGGATCCCACGACCCACTTATTCGAGACATCAAACATGTCACAAACTGGGGGATGCTTACTGGGGTGTTGGTCTGGCGGTTTACAGCGTGCGGCGTGCAACGCGCCCATTACGAGAACGTGTTAGGATGCATGGACGGTTAACGATGGTGGGGGAAGTGGACCAAGGCGTGATCGTGTGACAATCACTTACACGACCCCACTACTCCATCACTCAACTTCCTCCACTTCCTACGAGATGAAGATGGCGCTCAAATGACTTGTATAAATAGGTTCTTCAACCTAAAAACAGAAAAAACCAAGTTGTTGTTAACACCGTATCCAGAAATACCAAGAACTGATAGCTTACATTGTGCAAGCCAGTTCAACATTCTGATACAAGTCATAAACAGCCAACACCTTCACAATCTCAAACACCTTCTCCGCTTCCCTCCCTAAGATCAACCCTTCTCCTTCACCTTGTGACCGAATTGAATCTGGAACGACCATTTCTTGGTTTACGCCGGAGTCTTACATATTGATTTCTCGAACCTAAAAGCATTCCCGTGCAGTACATTTGTTTAGGGTTTGAATTCGTTTCTCATCAACAAACCCCAAATTACCAAAAATAGCAGAATCAGTTTTTACCCATAAACAACTGGCGACCACAGCGGGAGATTAATCTCTCGGTTGCAAGATCAAATCTCAATTTCATTTCAATTTTCTCAAAATTCAAAATGGTGGATCTTAGGTCTGGATCAGCGACCAATTCCGACGGAACTATCACTGACAACACTCTCGGTGTTGATGTCCCTGTTAGTGGCATACATCCTGTCAATACGGTCAATGCATCTCGTGGAACTACGTCCTCTACCACCAACACCAGTGGAGCAGGAGATATTCCCTCGGTAACACCTCCTATCGCCAGAGCCAGAGCAGCCACAAATCCCAACATTTCTTCAAGTGTAACACCTCCAATCGTCACCAGAGCAGTTGCTACTCCCCCGTGAGGACGAGGAGCCGGAGGAATCAGAGGAAGCCAACCCCCTATTACCATTGTCGATTTGATGGAGAGGCAAGAAATTATTGTTAAGGCTCAGACAGACATGGCTTCGACTCAGAAAGAGGTACTCACTTTCCTCAAGACATTAACAGAACGATTGCCACAAGAGTCACGACAGCCCCTGGAACCAACAAGGAGTACCTTCAACACGCCTGGCGCGAGTGCTTCAGCAGTACGTGCCTACCTAGATGAAGAAGCCCGTATTGCTCCTGAACGCCCATGGGAAAGGAACTAGCCATCCAACTTCATCACTCGTGAGGATCTGGAACGACTTCTACAAAATCGAGGCAAGGAAAACCCGGTGGACCTGCACCAGCACCAACCTCCATATCCTCATGATGTAAGAGAATTCCTCTACCGAGTGGATATTCTTCTCCTCACTTTTCTCTTTATGATGGTACTGGTAACGCTCATGTACACATCTCTCATTTTCTGGAATCTTTGGGAGAACATGAATACAATCACGTCCCCCGCCTGAAAGAATTATCGAAATCACTTACCAGAAGAGCATACACCTGGTACAACAACATCGCGCCAAACAGCATATCAAACTGGTGTGAGATGGTCACCGCCTTTTACAAAAAGTATTTCTTTGTATCCGAACAAATCACTTTCTCGGACTTAGGAAGAATGTTTCAGCGAAACAACGAGCATCCGAACGATTACGTTAAGAGATTCAGAATTCAAGCTTTGGATTGTCATGATCCAAACGTAACCGAACAACAATTGGTAGAGTCGTGCATTAACGGTATGGTTCCCATCTATCGTGATTTACTGGAAAACTTGCGCTTCCAGACATTCTCTGAACTTCATGAAGCTGCTAAGCGATCGGCGACGACCGCACCAAAGCACTTTTAGAAAGAACCAGACCGTCCAGAGATGAAAATGCACGCGAAACTCGAGGGAATAGGCGTCTTATCAACAAGCAATACAACACTGGTCCTTCGGTAAGCATGGTAAGCGAATGAGGGAAAATAAAAGCTCCAGCAACAGAGCAACAACCCAAACGCGCATCGCCAGCGCAGACAACCTCATCCCGGAAAGCCACGGCTAAAACTCCTGAACCTGGGGATGCTCCAGATTTCCTATTTCCAATAGATGAAGTCATTGAACTACTAGAAGCATGAATTCAATATGATGCAATCAAGCTACCTCCTCTTAGGCGTCCACCAACGGAAGAAGAAATGTCAAATCCCAAATATTGTCGTTATCACAGGTTCGTTAATCACCCAACCAGCGACTGCAACAAGTTGAAGCGCATTTTCAAAGAGAAGGTGGATGCATGAGAACTTCAACTTGCAAACGAAAGAGTCAATAGAGACCCCCTTCCTGTCAGGAGTTGCATGATTTCTGGGGACTCTGTTCACAAGACTGGGCAGTCTATGTTGGAACGGTTGTGTGAAATTCTGTATTTCTTTAAGGCACAGCGTCAAGACATGTTTGGGGCTCTTAACCGTGTTGTATCGGTCAAGCGTCTGTTTCCAGTTAAGGAAGTTGCTCCTGAGCCTCAATCCTTCCTAGGAAACGCGAGATGTAACTGGGGACTCCTAACCGTCACTCGCTTGAAGGATGTTGAATTCGACAACGTACTGATTGATATAGTATCTGATTTGAACATCGTCACCGTCAAGGCCATGAAAGCCGCAAAGATCTCAAATTAAGACGTTGTTCATTGCCCAACCACAATTAAAAATTCTGAAGGACAGTCCAGAGACACTTATGGGTACACCGACCTTGAGATCAAGATAGGAGACGCTATGACATGCGGTAAGTGTTAGAGCATGGCTCGGTTGAACCCACCAAGCGTTGGTATGTCAAGTTTGGTTGTCATATTTTAGTGAATCAAAGCTCATGTTAAGAGTCGCTTGATTATGTACTAGAGTTAAACTTCGTATAGGTTAGCTTAAAAGTATTAGGGTATGAGAAATTACAAGTATTGCGAAGACTTGAAGATGTGAAGAAGCAAGGAGATACAACGACAACAATCATCCTTCCACTTGAGGTTAGTGATATTTGACTTGAACTGTTTCATTCCCTAACGTATCTTTCAAGTCGTGCATATTGAAAACATAAAGCTGAAGCATATTTGAACTCTAGATAGACATAGTATTAAGGAATACAATACGAGGTTTATTGCTTAACCATTAAACTTTGTCGACAAGACATCGCCATAATCATTTGAATGCTATTGTTATTATGTATGGGTATGAGGTGAGGATTTCATCCTAGGGAACAATGTTTACATGTGTTCTAAGGAAGTAAGTTCATAAACTTGTTTGTGAACCAAAAAGGAAATTGCCAGGTGTTATTGATTTTGTTATTCATTGCATATCTTATGAACAACAAATATGTGTGATATAGTATAACCGCTCACAACTTGTTGTGTTCTTGGTAGAACTGTTCACAAAGGCCTGGCTTATGCATTGGCAGGATTTCCTACAACACACCCCTTATAATAATTTCTAGATCTAAATCTTATTAATCACCTAATTATCAATATAAGTACTAGAAATATAAATAGACACAAGGATTTTTTACATGGTTCGATCAATGTGATCTACATCCATGGTTCTTCACTATGATTGTTGAGGTTACATTAATATTACATTTAGAATCTCCATTAATGGATATTTAGTAGAGCTCTAGATCTAGTTTTAAGGGAAGAAGATGATAAAATAAAGTCTCTCTCTCTCTTACAAAATTGTGTATCCCTAAAAAGATCTCTCCATTTCTCTCTCCTTCCTTTCTCTTTATATAGGTGTTTACATAGTGGGTGACAACTAAGCTGTCCTTTAATTTCGGATATGGCTTGCGGTAAGCTCGCGAGCTTGTAAATGTTAATTTCGCAAACATCTTTAATTTCACTAAATTACCACACTTTAGTCATGTTTACACTGTTGTCATCTGTTATGTCATTCCTGTAATTATTTTACGACGTCCTCGCAATCGTTGTTGATGAGATTTTCGCTGGTATGTCGTTGTTGCGATATTTGGATCCTACACCTTGTAAGGGAAAGGGAACCGATCCTAGTAAGGGAAAGGGTACATCAAAGGGAACATCGATCCTTGTATGGGGTGCAGCAAGGTTTATAGCAGAAAGTGGAACCGATCCTATGGACATGTGCAACACATATAAGTTAGATACCATATATATGTGAGGAACCGATCCTAGTACCTAGTCAACCGAACTTTTGGGAAGCTAGTGTGACTATGCACAAGTACTCACATGGAGGTAGAACCGAAACTTGTTTTAGAACCGTAAACCCATGATTGTGATAAAATGTTGGTTTGATCAATCACATAGTTCTTGAAAGTCAGATGAACCAATTCTAAACTTGTTTGGAAGTGTGGAAAATCGGTTTCAAGGTTGTAAGTGTGAAAGAGAACTTACAAAGTTAAGATGTCGAAAAACTTTGAACACGTGCTGTGAATGTTTATTTCTATAATTGTTCGAAGATATTCCTTAACGGCTAAGGGAAGAGAATCCCAGGATCGAAACATAAGTAAGTTAGGAATCTTTTAATTAAGGTTATTAATTTCATTTTGTAGGGAAATTACAGAATTAGTAATGTGCATTTACTAATTAGATTTTCCGAGAGATTTCGATCGTTATTTTTGGATAGAGCATTTCCAGGAATTATGAAAACCGAATCGGTGCTTTTATGAATATCTTGAAAATATTTTCGGTTTTGGAAATTCCTTGGTGTCCAAACTTTCTTGTCTATAAATACACGAAGTTTGCCTTTCTAGCAAACTAATCCTTCTGTTGATGGTGGTTTTTAGCTCAGGGTTAAAATCGTAAAACCCTAGCCAGACAGTGACGTCACAGGACTTAAACGCATTTATTGAACCCTTTAATATGTCTGCGAGAAAATTACCATGGTACCTTTTTTTCTTCTAATTAATTACTAATTAGGGTTTCAATAGGCCAAAACCCTAATTCCCACGCGCCCTTGTGCCAATGACAAACCGTGCCAGCCACACCCACCGCGCCAAGGCATGCCAACCATGCTATCCGCACCCTTGTGTCAATGGAAAACCATGCCAGCCACACCCACCGCGCCAAGGCATGCCAACCATGCTAGACGCTTCCTTGTGCCAATGGCAAACCATGCCAGCCACACCCACCGCGCCAAGGCATGCCAACCATGCTAGCTGCACCCTTGTGCCAATGGAAAACCGTGCCAGCCACACCCACCGCGCCAAGGCATGCCAACCATGCAAGCCGCACCCTTGTGCCAATGGCAAACCATGCCAGCCACACCCACCGCGCTAAGGCATGCCAACCATGCTAGCCGCACCCTTGTGCCAATGGCAAACCATTCCAGCCACACCCACCGCGCCAAGGCATGCCAACCATGCTAGCCGCACCCTTGTGCCAATGGCAAACCGTGCCAGCCACACCCACTGCGCCAAGGCATGCCAACCATGCTAGCCGCACCCTTGTGCCAATGGCAAACCATGCCAGCCACACCCACCGCGCCAAGGCATGCCAACCATGTTATCCGCACCCTTGTGCCAATGGCAAACCATTCCAGCCACACCCACCGCGCCAAGGCATGCCAACCATGCTATCCGCACCCTTGTGCCAATGGCAAACTATGCCAGCCACACCCACCGCGCCAAGGCATGCCAACCATGCTAGCCGCACCCTTGTGCCAATGGCAAACCAGGCCAGCCACACCCACCACGCCAAGGCATGCCAACCATGCTAGCTGCACCCTTGTGCCAATGGCAAACCATGGCATCCACACCCACCGCGCCAAGGCATGCCAACCATGCTAGCCGCACCCTTGTGCCAATGGCAAACCGTGCCAGCCACACCTACCGCGCCAAGGCATGCCAACCATGCTAGCCGCACTCTTGTGCCAATGGCAAACCGTGCCAGCCACACCCACCACGCCACGACATGTCAAACCCTTGTCCCCACCATGCCAAGCCAAACCGCACCTTGCCTTGGCCCTAGCCATGCTATCCGCGCCATGTGCCAACGGCATGCCAAACCCTTGGCCCCACATGCCAAGCCAAACCACACCTTGCCTTGGCCCTAGCCATGCTAACCGCGCCATGTACCAACGACATGCCAAACCCTTGGCCCCACATGCCAAGCCAAACCGCACCTTGCGTTGGCCCTAGTCATGCTAGCCGCGCCATGTGCCAACGACATGCCAAACCCTTGGCCCCACCATGCGAAGCCAAACCGCACCTTGCCTTGGCCCTAGCCATGCTAGCCGCACCTACCAAACCCTTGGCCCCACATGCCAAGCCAAACCGCACCTTGCCTTGGCCCTAGCCATGCTAGCCGCGCCATGTGCCAACGGAATGCCAAACCCTTGGCCCCACCATGCCAAGCCAAACCGCACCTTGCCTTGGCCCTAGCCGTGCTAGTCGCGCCATATGCCAACGGCATGCTAAGCCCTTGGCCGCACATGCCAAACACACCTAGCCGCGCCACCATGCTGGCCTTCCCTACGCGGCTACCAAAAACGAAGGCGTGCGACGATCAACGGTCCCCTTCAATCTCAGGAGCAAATCCTAGCCATCCAAGGTTACCAGACGACACATGGTAACCTTTGGCCCGAAAACCTAAGTTTGGCCACGCCATGCCAACGACATGCCAACCTAGCTGTGCCACCATGCTGGCCTTCCCTACGCGGCTACCAAAAATGAAGGTGTGCGAGGATCCACGGTCCCCCTTCAATCCCAGGAGCAAATCCTAGCCATCCAAGGTTACCAGACGATGCATGGTAACCTTTGGTTCGAAAACCTAAGTTTGGCCACACCAAACCATGTCATGCCAACGGCATGCCAACCTAGCCGCGCCACCATGATGGCATTCCCTACACGGCTACCAAAAACGAAGGCGTGCGATGATCCACGGCCCCCCTTCAATCCCGGGAGCAAATCCTAGCCATCCAAGGTTACCAGACGACGCATGATAACCTTTGTCCCGAAAACCTAAGTTTGGCCACGCCAAACCATGCTATGCCAACAGCATGCCAACCTAGCCGCGCCACCATGCTGGCCTTCCCTACGCGGCTACCAAAACGAAAGCGTGCAATGATCAACGACTATCTTTCCTCTTGAGATGCAAAATCTCGACCGTCGAAGGTCACCAAGCTACCAAGTCTGCCTAGTGCGACTTGCCGTGCAACAACAACATGCTACATGTTTTCCACAAAAACATTCGAGACATCAACACATATCACAAACCTGGGGGATCCTCTTTGGGTATTGGTTTGGCGGTTTAAGCCTTGCGGCGTACACTACGCCCGTCATAAGGAAGTTTCATAAGGATGAGGCGGTTAGTAAATACACGGAGTTAATGGTGAAACGTTCTTTTTATGGAACATCAATTCCATGCTTTAACGGTTTTATGGAACATCAATTCCATGCGTTAACAGTTTTATGAAATATCATGCATTAACGTTACCACCTCCTCCCATTTAATCACCCATTTTTCCATTCCTTAATGAAACCGGAGTACGTTTCACTTCGACTTGTATAAATAGGTCTTACCTATTTCCACCAAACAACAAGTTCAGGGAGGAGCATACACCACTCAGAAAATGTTTGCTAACTTTCCCATCTGTTAGCTTCCCACTTTCTGATATAAGTCGTAACATAACTACTCTTCCAGAATCAACTATTCTCGGTCTCATCACTTTCCTTGCTTCCCTCCCCAAAACAAACTCATTCTCCTCCACTTTGAGACCGAAGCAAGTCGGGAATGTACCATTTCTTGGTTTAGGCCGGACTTGTATAGGTTGATCTCTCGAATCTAAAGTACTCCCTTGCAGTACATTGTTTAGGGTTTAAATCCGTTTCTCACCCACACACCGAAATTACCAAAATCAGCAGAAACCATTTTCACCCTCAAATAATTGGCGACCACAGTGGGAGGTTGATCTTTCGATTCAATGTAAATTTTTGACCATCGATCTCATGCTTGACCCGGACATCAAGATGATAGAAGCGGCGACCCGTTCAGGATCGACGACTCGATTACTGACGACCCGATTATCAGCCATGACACGGCAAGGGACGAATGGGGACTTCCTATAGGATAAAAGCAAATGATCCGCCCGAGAATCGACGACTCGGTTATCAGGCAACTCAGTAACGACTGGGGACTTTCCATAATCACGACGGTTCTTCCTGTAAAACCTGGTCTTACACCCGGAAGGTTTCCTTTTTCATCAGGAGACCTAAAAAACCAAGTAAGTCCTACCTAAACAAGATGCGTAGTTTACCTTTTCAAGTTTTCACGGGAATAAAAAAACAAAACACAATAGCCATGTTCTGTTCCACCCCGTGTCATCTACCAAACACACGGTTTCATGGTTTTCCTGGGATTCCGGCAACACTTTCAACCAAGACAACATCATTTCCAAAAAAAAAACAATTCATTCCTAAATGATTCATTCCAAAAGAATAATCCACAACCATCAAGGTAACATTTATCTATCAACCCAGAAGAAAAAAAAAATCCAAAATCAAAACCATAAACCAGGCGCTTCCATTTGCCTTTCAAAATAAAATAAAATAAAGAAGTTCAGAAGACAAAAATGTATTCAAGGAAAGTTTTCCAACAGCGGCTTGCTCCTCTTAGCAAAGGCCTCTCTCGTGCTCTGGAGAGCCACCCTTTTCAATTTCAGCTGCCTACACAATCTTTTGAATTCCGCTTCCTGCTTCTTCACCATGTATGCGGAAGGACCTTCGACTGTTTGGGCCAGCAACTTTTCAACCTCGGAGAAACCGTCAACGAACCAAGGAGCATTGAACTCGAACTTTATGCACATGTCACGTTGGAACCTCTAGCTCGAGATTACGTCCTCAGAAACCGTATGACCAGTCACGTTGCACATGTCTTCAATCGAAGACAAGGCTTCCTCCACACGCTTGACCAGCGCGTATCGGCTAGTAATTTTCTTGGTCGTGGAAATATGACAGTAGCTTTCCCATATCTTGGTATATAATGCCTCATGTTTAGCTGGCACGCTAAATCCCCCAATCAACACGTGATCCGGATAAGGAACCAGGTATGGAGGAACAAAGGTGGCGCCTGCGATCTGCATCGATGAATCGGGCGAAGCATTCCTAACAACAATTGCGCCAACATTCACGTGAGAAATCTCCGTTGTCTGAGTCACAACAACGCTTCCATCTTGATCGGCCTCTGTTTCAAAGCCACCAGGCTTGGCTGACACGGCTGGAGACAAAGCCGTGTCTTCACCAGTTTTCTTCTCAAGTTCATCTTCAGAACCGGCTTCGCTCTGTGATATCACGGCTTAGACACTCTTAAAAAAAAAAAAAAAAAAAAAAAAAAGAAGAAGAAGGACATGGAGAAGACTCACTGATTCGCTTTCAGACCGACTAGAGGAATATTCAGCACTGCTATCGGAAGAACTACTCTCGCCATCTTTGGACTCTGAGCTTTCATCCTTCTCGGTTTTCCCATCACCATGAATAGGCTCGGTACTGCCACCCTCCGTCTCGAGAAGCAATTTTTTCTGACTACTTGCAAGTTTGGCAAAGGCGTTCACGCTGCTGAGACCCTAGGCAAGATACAAGACGCATGCTCAGAAAAGAAACAAAGATATACACGATCCAACTGAAATCAAGAAGAAAATCATATGTACCCGCATATTGGAAGAAATAAAAGTCGGAAGAGCCGTCGGACCCGACTGAAAACCACCAGCACGGTTTTTAGACCTTCGCTCCTTTGCTTGGGGACTGTCCACATCCAGGCTAGAGGATTTTCGTTTGGATGAAGAAGGATCCCTCAGCAGTGGATGCTCCGCTAAAACCGCAGGAGAAGGCTTACCGCGACGGTTTTCTACCACATCATTCACGAATCCATGGATAACGAGAAATTAATCCTACCAAAATATGTTATATTTGGAAGTTGTTGATGGATTTCGTTCCGCAAGCAGAAAAGGCAAACTTTTACCCGACACAAGAACACTAGCATCGATAACAGTTGGCAACAGGACTTCTGGAGCAACCGGCTGACGAACGAATGGGACCCCTTGGTTAAAACCCATATGCTGAGCCGCTCTATCGATATTATAAGAGATTGCTTTGCAAGACCCTCGAAAGAAAGATGGCACATGACCGGGCGTGCAACTTCGCATGAACACCATCTCTCCAACACTCAGATCTTCTTTATCAGACGACAAGTACATGTTCGGAACAGGAGCAAAGGTATTGATATGAGTTATAGACGCATGCACCGGAGCCCATGGACGAAAATTAACCGCGTACGAGTTGTCGAGAAGTCCGACCAGGTTCGAACCAGTCTTTGGACGCCTGTTCGACCAGCGCAGTATCCTAGAGCCACCCCAAGACTCGGGAAGTACAGCCAACGGTTTCGGGGCATACTTCTCGAAATGTTCCCACAGCCATGCCTGGAGAAAGGCGGCATGAATATACGAACCCACTTTCATGTAGTTGTTTGAGGCGCGCATGTCCGAAACCAGCTGATCCAAGTGTGCATACATAGAACCAAGAAACAAACCGCCAATAGGGAGAACGACGCCTTTTGCCAATTTTATGGAAAACTTGATAAGTTCCTGTCTTATCTCTTTCTTACCCGAGTCGTCGTCAAAAATATCTCTGGATAGCCAAAGAGCCAAGAACGCCGCGACATGAAGTATACTATTCTTATGGTTCGGCTCTAACGCGTTAGGAAACCATTGAGATACCCACCAGTCATAAAAGCACTTCGCCTCGTTTTCCTTCCTAACGAATCCTTTTGATTTCGCAACCAGGGCGGCGCGCATTTCTTCTTCATCTACAGACAACTTAACATCGATGTTTCCGATCACGGAAGATTCAAAGAATACAAAGAACGCTCTCTAAGGAGATGGTCATTTCACCCCACCTATATATGGCTGTATGGGTATCCAGACACCACCTGGAAATGAAAGCAACCAAGCTTGGAATATCTTTCCTAATCCGAAGCACTGCGGGAGCCGCAATAGCATCAATGATTTGCGCCTTGGTCAAATTGGTTTTTACATGCTCCTAGCTCATCATGAAACGCATCCGTTTCTCGAAGGAACGCAACGGACTGACTGAGATTTTTAAATCGATAGGAGAGGCACGGTATTCTTTCCTCTAAAGACAAAACCTTATTACGCCTCCTGGCCGAACCGACCGGTCTCCTCCCTCACTTTCCGGACCAGTTAGAAGAATTGACATGTACTGGGGGTGGTTTCTCTTAATCGTGGCCGATGTTGTAAAGAATTCATCAATTACGTTTGGCTTGGAGTTACCAACGTCTCTCGGCACATCAGAACTTTCCTCAAGTGACATCATAATGAAGATTATCTCACGCTACTTTCCAAACAACTACAATGGAACAATATGAAGAGAAATTATTACAAAAGTACATGGAAGTTATTTTGTCAGACAAAAGAGATCCACCCAAGACGCAAGCCAGTTTGTTTCGAGATCGTAATATGTATACAAAAAAGAAATGGAGATGGGCACGCCCTACATCATCGCTTCATGCCAAGGCCGTACCCTGCAGCAGAATGTTCGTGCCCAACCAAGGAGGCACGCCCCACCATGGGAACCATGCACACGGCCACGCAAAGCCAAGGATTAAACCCTAGAAACTAGGTTTTCATGGGAAGGGAGTGACAGTTACTGTCTCGTGCTTACTTTGCATAGTAGGCTAAGGCGGTCAACATTACTACGGTATTCACGCCTAAATACTACTATGAGATCGTGCAAAACATGCCTACGGCCAGGATTCACACCAACATGGAAGAACAACATTTTCTACAAGGTCATGAAAAAGTACGCCTACAACTAGGGCTTTGCACCAACAAGGAAGCAAAAAGAAAGCAAATTAAAGAGGAAGTGCTGGAAGACATACCTAGTCCGCTCGGCCGCTTCACCGTTATCACACAACAATAGCAAAGAATATATGATGGAGGCGTGAAGTAAAGGGAGAGGCCGGCCCCCCCTTTTTATAGACGTGATGCTTGGGAGTTTGAATAAGGAAAGGACTTCCTATTCGAGTCAAGTAAGGAAAAGAGGTAACTAGGCCCGTGAAAATAAGTCACCAAGCCGTCCGCGCCATGCCTTGGCCCCACCACGCCAAGCCGTCCATGCATGCCAAGCCGTCCATGCGCGCCAAGTTGTTCGTTCCATCGCCGTGGCCTCATCACGCCAAGACCGTCCGCACCACGCCTTGGCCTCACGTGCCAAACCGTCCGCCATGATTTTCCTTTCCAAGCCGTCCGCGCCGTGAACTTTCCAATACCAATAAATTCGCCAAGTCAGCGTCATGACGTTCCCTAGCCCAGTCAAGGTGATGTACGGCCAGACAAAGGCAGCAATTTTCGTCTCATCACTCCACGGTCTGCATCCCCAGCACAATTCACACAGGGCCGCCAACACGGGAAGCACAAACTCTCTTCACCTCTCAAAAAGGTTAGACGGATCTTCCTGACCATCTTGCATGATTTATGTTTCAATTATGTTCCAATTTGTCACCATTTTATGCTTACCTCGCAACAACGTCCCTATTCCGAGCTAAGCAGGGGACTTAACGTTGATGGTGGTTTTTAGCTTTAAGGTTAAAATCGTAAAACCCTAGCCAGACAGTGACGTAACAGGACTTAAACGCATTTATTGAACCCTTTAATATGTCTGCGAGAAAATTACCAGGGTACCTTTTTTTCTAATTCATTACTAATTAGGGTTTCGATAGGCCAAACCCTAATTCCCATGCGCCCTTGTGCCATTGACAAACCGTGCCAGCCACACCCACCGCGCCAAGGCATGCTAAACATGCTAGCCGCACCCTTGTGCCAATGGCAAAACATGCCAGCCACACCCACCGCACCAAGCCACCCACCGCGCCAAGGCATGCCAACCATGCTATCCGCACCCTTGTGCCAATGGCAAACCATTCCAGCCACACCCACCGCGCCAAGGCATGCCAACCATGCTAGCCGCACCCTTGTGCCAATGGCAAACCGTGCCAGCCACACCCACCGCGCCAAGGCATGCCAACCATGCAAGCCGCACCCTTGTGCCAATGGCAAACCATGCCAGCCACACGCACCGCGCCAAGGCATGCCAACCATGCTAGCCGCACCCTTGTGCCAATGGCAAACCGTGCCAGCCACACCCACCGCGCCAAGGCATGCCAACCATGCTAGCCGCACCCTTGTGCCAATGGCAAACCATGCCAGCCACACCCACCACGCCAAAGCATGTCAACCATGCTAGCCGCACCCTTGTGCCAATGGCAAACCGTGCCAGCCACACCCACCGCGCCAAGGCATGCCAACCATGGTAGCCGCACCCTTGTGCCAATGGCAAACCATGCCAGCCACACCCACCGCGCCAAGGCATACCAACCATGCTAGCCGCACACTTGTGCCAATGGCAAACCGTGCCATCCACACCCACCGCGCCAAGGTATTCCAACCATGCTAGCCGCACCCTTGTGCCAATGGAAAACCATGCTAGCCACAACCACCGCGCCAAGGCATGCCAACCATGCTATCCGCACCCTTGTGCCAATGGCAAACCGTGCTAGCCACACCCACCGCACCAAGGCATGCCAACCATGCTAGCCGCACTCTTGTCCTAATGGCAAACCGTGCCAGCCACACCCACCACGCCACGACATGCCAAACCCTTGGCCACACCATGCCAAGCCAAACCGCACCTTGACTTGGCCCTAGCCATGCTAGCCGCGCCATGTGCCAACGGCATGCCAAATCCTTGGCCCCACATGTCATGCCAACCCGCACCTTTCCTTGGCCCTAGCCATGCTAACCGCGCCATGTACCAACGGCATGCCAAACCCTTGGACCCACATGCCAAGCCAAACTAGACCTTGCCTTGGCCCTAGCCATGCTAGCCGCGCCATGTGCCAACGGCATGCCAAACCCTTGGCCCCACCATGCCAAGCCAAACCGCACCTTGCCTTGGCCCTATCCATGTTAGCCGCGCCATGTGCCAACGGAATGCCAAACCCTTGGCCCCACCATGCCAAGCCAAACCGCACCTTGCCTTGGCCCTAGCCGTGCTAGCCACGCCATATGCCAACGGCATGCTAAGCCCTTGGACCCATATGCCAAACACACCTAGCCGTGCCACCATGTTGGCCTTCCCTACGCGGCTACAAAAAACGAAGGCGTGCGACGATCAACGGTCCCCTTCAATCCCAGGAGCAAATCCTAGCCATCCAAGGTTACCAGACGACGCATGATAACCTTTGGCCCGAAAACCTAAGTTTGGCCACGCCAAACCATGCCATGCCAACCTAGCCGCACCACCATGCTGGATTTCCCTATGCGCCTACCAAAAACGAAGGCGTGCGATGATCCACGACCCCCCTTCAATCCCAGGAGCAAATCCTAGCCATCCAAGGTTACCAGACAACGCATGGTAACCTTTGGCCCGAAAACCTAAGTTTGGCCACACCAAACCACGCCATGCCAACGGCATGCCAACCTAGCCGCGCCACCATGCTGGCCTTCCCTACGCGGCTACCAAAAACGAAGGCGTGCGACGATCCACGGTCCCCCTTCAATCCCAGGAGCAAATCCTAGCCATCCAAGGTTACCAGACGATGCATGATAACCTTTGGCCCGAAAACCTAAGTTTGGCCACGCCAAACCATGCCATGCCAACAGCATGCCAACCTAGCCGCGCCACCATGCTGGCCTTCCCTACGCGGCTACCAAAACGAAAGCGTGCAACGATCAACGGCTATCTTTCCCCTTGAGATGCAAAATCTCGACCGTCGAAGGTCACCAAGCTAGCAAGTCTCTCCAGTGCGACTTGCCAGGCAAAAACAACATGCTACATGTTTTCCACAAAAGCATTCGAGACATCAACACATATCACAAACTGGGGGATCCTCTTTGGGTATTGGTTTGGCGGTTTACAGCGCGCGGCGTACACTATGCCCGTCATAAGGGTGTTATAAGGATTAGGCGGTTAGTAAATATAGGGAGTTAATGGTGAAACGTTCTTTTTATGGAACATCAATTCCATGCGTTAACGGTTTTATGGAACATCAATTCCATGCGTTAACGGTTTTATGAAATATCAATTCCATGCGTTAACGTTACCACCTCCTCCCATTTATTCACCCATTTTTCCATTCCTTAATGAGACCGGAGTACGTTTCACTTCGACTTGTATAAATAGGTCTTACCTATTTCCACCAAACAACAAGTTCAAGGAGGAGCATACACCACTCAGAAAACGTTTGCTAACTTTCCCATCTGTTAGCTTCCCACTTTCTGATACAAGTCGTAACACAACTACTCTTCCAGAATCAACTATTCTGGTCTCATCACTTTCATTGCTTCCCTCCCCAAAACCAACTCATTCTCCTCCACTTTGAGACCGAAGCAAGTCTGGAACAGCCATTTCTTGGTTTAGGCCGGACTTGTATAGGTTGATCTCTCGAATCTAAAGTACTCCCTTGCAGTACATTGTTTAGGGTTTAAATCCGTTTCTCACCCACACACCGAAATTACCAAAATCAGCAGAAACCATTTTCACCCTCAAACACCTTCGTAACCGCCTATTCGGAGAGGAGAGTAACCTAATTAGGAGAAATCTCTTACATCCGCTCAGTTTAAAGTCTTCTTTGGGATTGAGAAGCTCTAGCGCGACCCGTTGGTGGGAAACTAGATAATTGCGGTTTATCTTTGTTTTCGATTGATTTGATTGACTAACGGTGGTTGAAATATCATTGCACCTAGTTTATTTATTCTTGAGAATCTTCTCTTCTGATATAAGATTCACTCAAACTAGTTCAGAGTTTTGACAGGGATCTTTAGATTGTTGTTAGTTTTAAAGACGATCTTGTGATAATCCATTGTTAACAGACTCCGTTCTGTGCGTGATTGATCACAAGAGATTCAAGTGATTGTGTGCAGGTTTTTATTGAAGATTTAAGAAGATTTGAAGACAAAGAAGATATTGAAGATCTGACTTGGGTTTTATAATCTTTGGTGTGCACAATACTTGTTTCGGTAAAAGAGGATACAATTAATAATCGGTTTATCCTTGTGGTAGATTGGATTGATTAATTGAGTAGATCTGCATCAATACGTTTCCTTGTGATTAAAGGTATTGATTGGCTTAATCTTAAACGATTACCTTTGGGTGATTGAACATAAGATAGATCTAAGGACCCGACGAAGGATTTTATGTTAAGATAAACAGCAGAGCCTTTTTCTGACTCATATCACTTGGTTGAATAGAGTTGATACCAAATGATTTGTTGTTCCATTACTGTTTGGAATACGAACCAAAGGAATTGTTCCAAGTACGTGACTTATTCACAAGTCGGAGGCATGGGAATACAGACGGAACTAAGTGAACTATAGGGTTAGTTACTTGGTCTCAACTATACGAAGTTAGGTGTAATTTTGTGTAGCGGCTTAATCCTGAGAGTATTCAATTCTAGACAAGGTCCCGGGATTTTTCTGCATTTGCGGTTTCCTCGTTAACAAAATCTTGCTGTGTCATTTACTTTTATTTTCCGCATTATAATTGTTTTATTATAATTAAAGTAAATCACACAAACGTTAATTCCTATTTACTTGATAAGCAATCCTATTGTGTTTGGTTAAGTCCTAACCTTTGTATCAAGTAAACATACTTCGTTGTTGTATTGTCTCGATCGCGTATCCATAGACGATCACACGAAGTGTGAACCGATTAGTTGCATTGTCTCGACTCAGTCCATAGACAATCAATTTCGAAGAAAGGACTTATAGGTAAGAAAAGTTTTAGCTTGAGGTATATTTGGGTACCCTCGCCTTTTCAGTAAGTTTCATATTGTGAAAGATTACCCGAACTATGATATGATTCTGGGGCGCTCATGGGTGAACGACAACAAAGAAAAGTTAGGAGTGTGTCCTTTGCCAGTGTCTATATCTAAGAGGATCTCCAACAATCCATCCAATCCCGAAGACTATTTGCTGCCGTATCAATCACTCATAAATGTGACGCAATTACCTGGAGAGAGCCCGAACCCAAGTAAGTCTCATCGAACAAACCTTTTTGCAACCAGTCACTCCTCCTTCTGATAAGTCTCGGGGACTCGCTCCAATCAACAACCCAGCCGCCACTAGGAGATGTGAATGGGATGCTGGTCCTTTCAAACGCTTTGTCAAAAGTTTAGAAGTTATCTCAATTAAAGATGACAAGCCCAAGGACCAAGTAGTTGTGCAACGCCCAAACCCATTTCAAATTGGAGACCTGGTAACAAAGGCGACCGCGTTTCAAGTTAGGGATGTGACAGTGAAAATGACAGCTCAGTCTGATTCACCTACGGAAAAGGAAGATAAGCCATACCTGGTGGCAGATGTTATCTTAGGCGGTTACTGCAAGATCATCAATGCTGACAAACTGGAAGGCGTGACGATTCACTCACGATGGCTCAAACCCCACAATACCTAAAACGCTGTGCTACCATCTCCTCCAGCGTTCACTTTAGTATTTCTCCCAGCAATTTCCTCTTTCATGCAATATTTATAATTCCTCCAAAATGATTGCACTTCTTGCATTCATAATTAGGGTTTTAATTTGTCAATTAATCAACGTATTATTTCCTTTTAGAAATCTCTTTACTCCTGAATCATGACACAAAGTCTTGAACAAACCTAAAACTCTCATTACCCATCAGTTCAAACCAGAGAGACAAAACCCTAAAAGAAACATCTCATATCTTCCGAGAAACATCGAAGGAATACGCGCAAGAAGAAAAGAAGCAGAGGAATTGTAATTATTAGGGAAAACACTTTGAAGAGCATTCTACTCCAACAATCAAGCAACTCCTCAATCACCACATGATTAGGCGGATTGCAACACAATTGGAAGGCAGCCAGGTTCGTGACCTATCTCTGATTTTCATCATCGAATCCCCTTCGTTATTTTTTAGGGTTATATGCGATCATTATAAGGGCAAGTGTGCGTTCACATGAGAACGCATCATCAAATATCATGGAGAGGTTCTATCGCAACCTTACTGGAGAAACACTACAACTAGCGTTCCCGGATATCAAAGAGAAAATCATTAGATTAAAACCAGGCTCAACCACAAAACTACTGAGAGTGCGAGAAGGAAATGTCTACAAAACCATTGAAAGTGCTCAACTACAAATGAAAGCAACAAAGGGAAACTTTATACATTGGAAGTATCGACGGTGTCTTCACTGGCGCTGTCATTGGAAGCTTCTTCAACATTTTCATCACAAGCCACCGTTGTGTCCTCTCTGGAAGCCACATCGACTTCTCATTTTGATGTCGCTTCGATGATTTCCTCAACACCCGCTTCAATATTCCCTCCAGGAGACGCGCCGCCCTTGGAAGCCGCTTCAACATCTTCATCCTTGGAAGCTTCTTCAACATCCTCTTCAGATGCCGCTACCATGATCTCCTCAGCAGCCACTTCAGTGTTCCCTCCGGTGATTGCTTCAATACCCTCCACGGAATCTACTTTAAGCTCTCCCTCAGGAACTGCCCCAACATCCTTCTGAGGATACTCTGGTTCGTCCATGTCAGAATCGAGGATGATGACTCCGTTACAGACAGGGTAATCATACTTATTTTCACCGGAAGGCCACTGATGCTTGATCCTTCGCCGCTTTAGCCGAGCTGCAAACCTTTCAGCTCTCGCACTTGGCAGCTGAGACGCTTCGCCGTGACTCCATTCTTCCTCCATGCCAACCGAAGCCAAGAAAGCCTGAACACACTCCCGAACGAAACGTAGTTGAAGAAGATACATACCCTGTATGGCACGATCAGCTTCACGAAATGGAGGATATATTTTGGCCATCACCTCCTCGAACACGCTAGCCTCAGGTTTGTCGACTTCGAAGCTCTTCTCTGGAGAAGTAAAAGAGTAATCATCACCAGCAGTTCCCATCATACACTGCAAAACGGGACGTTATGATCATACCGACAGCTGGTAAATAAAATCGTTATTATCAATCAAAATCTGCACAATGAACAAAGAGCAATACCTGGAACGAGGAAAAGAAGCAATCATGTGATGAGAAAAGGCTCCGGTGTCTTCTTTAAATTCCACAAATCAGCAAGATCTTGGGAAGAAAAGGAGTCTCTACTTGTCGTGTATAAAGGCTCCGGATACGGGATAACAAGCAAGTAGATACTTATTTATCTGATGATAATCGACATGCGAAGGAAACGTGCCCTACTCAAGAACCGAGCCAACCTCTATCCTGGCAATGTGTAGCGACCTTTTCTTGTGAACTTCTTTGTCTGTCACCATCTAGTGCTTACCCCGCAACAATGTCACCGTTACGTGCTAAGCATGGGACTTAATGTTGATGGTGGTTTTTAGTTTAGGGTCAAAATCGTGAAATCCTGTATTTAATGCGCTGTCATCCTGCAAAGGAGTAAAAGCCATTTTAAAAAGTAATGAGTGTTTAAGCTTCTTTACTTATACATGTATCGAGTAATTCGATATATTTATGAAATTTATCAGAATGGTGCATCAATCCCAGATATCTTATAAATTTCAACCTATCGCGTTAGTTATTAATGCATGACTCGCCTAGTATTTTCCATGTTATGTTCTCAACTGAACTCTCATTATTGACATGACATGACATGACGATGAAGTGTTCACTCTCAGCAGAGTAGCATGAATCTCCCGAAGTTCCAGTATTGAGATCTGCATGAAAATACCCACACGGGCTACATCACTCTCTAACAAAGAGATCAATGCGTTCACACACTTTTAAAGTTAATGTGATTGAACAAATATTTATTCTTAAAGAAAATCTAGACTGTTAATGTCAATCTCAGAAACGATCATGGCCACATAACTTGGACGCACGATTTAACAAGCATAGCTTACTCCTAACAGAATTAGGCAACCACCGCAGTGACCACCGGCGGGCCCACTAGTGCCCTAGCTGATCGAGTCCCACTCTCTTAGCCACGAAGTGCTTTGAACGCTGATCCCAAATATGGGCGATCGCGCTGTATAAGAATAGCTCGAACGAGCTAAGACCGTAAAAAACGGTCTCAAAAGCTATCATGCCCGTCCAACTTCACCGGCCTAGTTGGACGGCTTTGATCCTCTTACGAATAGTTAAAGAAGCGCAAGCATGATCATCAGTGGGCCCACTAGTGCCCTAGTCGATCGACCTTTTCGCAACAATACCAGAGAGCATTAAATCGTTTGTTCAAAGTAGCATGAACACGCTGTTTTAAGAAACCCTAAAATCACTTTGCGGCATTGAACAACTGCCGCAAATCAATCATGGATGTCCATTCTCGCCGGCCTAGTTGGACGGCATAGATCCGATTTCAGGTGGCCAACGAGATGCTAACACGTTCACCGTCGACCCAACTCCATCGTAGGTCGATCGACTTGCTCATAGCAAGCTTGGAACGCATAGAATCACTCACCCAAACTAGGATGATCGTGCAGCTTTGAAAACCCTAAATTGAAGAAGCAGCGTTAAACAACTGCCGCTGATCGATCGTATCCGTCCAACTTCGCCAGCTTAGTTGGACGACTTAGATCGTGTTTCAAACGATCAAGGAGATGCCAACGCGTTCATCATCGAACCAACTCCACACATGACTGATCGACTTGCCCATAACAAGTCCAAAGCACACCAAATCGCCGTCCCAAACATGAGTGTTTGCGCTGTTTTTTAAGAAAAACCTAAAATCGCTTTGCGGCAACACATTACTGCCGCAAATCGATCTCGACCACCCATCTTCGCCAGCTGATTTGAGTGGCTTAGATTTAATCTTAAACGGTCCCGAAGATGTCAATGTGATCACTGTGGACCCACCTTTACACGTGATTGACCGGCCTACGCAAACTAGGGCTCAATGCCTCAAAACGCTCGCTCAAAAGGGAGTTGGCCGATCGGCCCCAAAACCCTAAAATTGCGTCAAACAGCGTTGAACAACTGCCGCAAATCGATCACGACCATCCAACTTCGCCAGCCTAGTTGGATGGTATAGATCTATTTTTAGAGAACAAGCAAAGCTACATTGTGAAGACCGGCTATCCTTCTTCTATATGAGGCGATCGGACAAGTAATGGCGTGTACCTAGAGCCACCAAACGATAACCCAAAGGTGGTCTATCATGCTTCCTCTTTTAAGACGCTTATCCGCGACTTATTCAATCAAGCTCAAAAACAATGATGCTTCATACACATCGATTAATTTAAGCTGCTTTACATGCGTCGAATACATACATATTTTATTTTGGCCTCATAAACAACTTAGTTGTTTCACCTAATAGCACCATGCTATTCTCCGTGGGTCCCACGACCCACTTATTCGAGACATCAAACATGTCACAAACTGGGGGATGCTTACTGGGGTGTTGGTCTGGCGGTTTACAGCATGCGGCGTGCAACGCGCCCATTACGAGAATGTGTTAGGAGGCATGGACGGTTAACGATGATGAGGGAAGTGGGCCAAGGCGTGATCGTGTGACAATCACTTACACGACCCCACTACTCCATCACTCAACTTCCTCCACTTCCTACGAGATGAAGATGGCGCTCAAATGACTTGTATAAATAGGTTCTTCAACCTATCTTCAAACAACAGAAAAAACCAAGTTGTTGTTAACACCGTATCCAGAAACACCAAGAACTGATAGCTTACATTATGCAAGCCAGTTCAACATTCTAATACAAGTCATAAACAGCCAACACCTTCATAATCTCAAACACCTTCTCCGCTTCCCTCCCTAAGATCCACCCTTCTCCTTCACCTTGTGACTGAATTAAATCTGGAACGGTCATTTCTTGGTTTAGGCCAGAGTCTTACAGATTGATTTCTCGAACCTAAAAGCATTCCCGTGCAGTGCATTTGTTTAGGGTTTGAATTCGTTTCTCATCAACACACCCCAAATTACCAAAAATAGCAGAATCAGTTTTTACCCATAAACACAATTATAAGGGGAATAAAACTTGGAGTTTATTTGAATGTTGGTTAAGGGACAATACTTGCAGGTGTTAGAGCACTGCTCGGTCGAACTCGCAAGCATTGTTATCTAAAGCTTGTTTGTCAAGTTTAGTTGATCAAAACTATATACTTGATTTCTAGTCTACTTATAGGTATGTCTTGGATTAGGATAGAAGGTGTAGTTGAGCTTCAGACTTCATGGCGTTCACCAATTGAAGACGAAGATCTACTGAGGAGAGCTTGGAGGAATTATATCTTCTAATGATACTAAAGTCTTATAGCTATATAGACTTTTATATTATACACATTTGATATTTCGAGCCGAGTTTATCTCGCTTATCTATTTCTCGAAATATGTGTTGGAAGATTTTAGCTTTACCTATGTTCATCATATTCTTGATTAGTTTAGTTGGAGACAATTTATTTGTTGGAAACTACATACTAAGTCAAAAGATGATCATGTGAAAATTGCCTTGAAACATCTTACATGATTTGTGTGAGACAGTCATTTGATGTCGACTTGGAAAGTTTCGTATTGATCATTCGATCACTTGAAAATTACTTGAAGCTAATGGTTTGTGTGAGACATCCATTGTCGTCTTCTAAGGATGTTTCAATGATTGAAATGAGAGTTTAGAACAATTAACCATGTCTGGATATAACACAGTATGCGTACCTAGTGTGCGAACTGTATTGGTATAATTCAGGTCCGAGAACTTTGTTTGCGTACCTAGTATGCGAACGATTTTACCTGAAAAGGTCCAGGAACATTGTTTGCGTACCCAGTATGCGAACAATTTCACCTGAGTTGGGTCTGGGACGGCTCTTTGTGTACCTGGTTTGCAAACGACTGGACAGGCCAAAGTCCGGAGCTGCTGTTTGCGTACCTGGTTTGCAAACACAGTGGCTAAGTTCTAAAATCGATGAAGTATGATTCTCATACTCATGGACTAAAACATTTATGAATTTAGGAATGCAATCTTTACAAACCGTGGCTTAATGTTCATGAATTGGTTCTTGTATAAGTACTTTGTACGATTACGAATCAATCCGATTTTGTTTCAATTGGTTCATGTATATTTCTATGAGATAGTGAACAATTGAACAACTCTATTTGAAACATAATTAGATTCATTTGATTATCTTTCATGATTGATTGATCATCATATTTGATCTAGAAGTGTTAGATGAATATGGTTAAGACAAAAGTGTTCATGTGGCTAACTTCGGTTAACTATTATTGAGCCAACTCAATATACACGTTTAGGTACGATTACCCATATCTAAATGAAGGTATATTTCATTTGTGTGTAACAAGCTAAGACCATCTAACGGTGGAGATTAATTGCTTTATTTATAAGCAGATTAGCTTGAATCTTAAATCAGGATTTCATCTAACGGTGAATATTGAATGCTTTCTTACTAAGCTATCTTAGCTTTGATTGAAAGCAAACCATAATTTGAAAGACTATATAAGGGAGAACTCTAGCAACTAGAAAACCTAATCCCCACACTTCTGTGTGTTCCTAGTTGCAAACTAGAGTCGATTCTCCTTTAACCTAGGTTTTTCCAAAACCATTATAGGTTAATGACTTGAAGACTTAATTGGGATTCGTGAAGCCAGATCCAACTATTTTCTCTATAGTTGCGTATTCTGATCTTACTTGTTCTATCGTATTGAGTACTATCTTCTATAAGATTTTCTCGAGATTTGTCTCCGATAGGTAAGTTATAAAAAGTAATCACAAAGTTCTTCATCTCAGACTTTGTGATTCCACAGTAACTTTTTCTACCACCATATAGTTAAGTTATTGTGAGGTGATTGATATTTCTAGGCTACTCTTCGGGAGTATAAGACCGGATTATCAATTGGTTCCTGTTCACCTTGATTTATCAAAAGACGGAATCAAAAAAGAATAGACATATCTGTGGGAGACAGATTTGTTTATAAGCCTCCGACTTTGGGTCGTAGCAACTCTTAGTTGTGGGTGAGATCAGCTAAGGGAATCAAGTGCGCAGAATCCGGTGTGGTTCTAGAGGCGTAAGGAATGCGACTGTACCTTAATCGGTGTGAAACTTGGTTAGGTCTCAACTACATTCCAGTCTGAAGTTAACTTGTAGTAGGCTAGTGTCTGTAGCGGCTTAATACAGTGTGGTGTTCAAATCGGACTAGGTCCTGGGTTTTTCTCGCATTTGCGGTTTCCTCGTTAACAAAAAATTCGTGTATGTGTTATTTTTTTTCCGCATTATATTTTGTTATATAATTGAAATATCACAGGTTGTGCGTTGAATCGATCAATTAGTAAATCTAACCTTTGGTTGTTGATTGAAATTGATTGATCCTTGAACATTGGTCTTTGGTACCATTCAAGTTATTTTTCTTATATTCAATCGGGCTCGTAAATTCTCATTTGTTTGATTGCGGATTGTATTGAGAAATTGAGATAAAGCTCTTTGATATCTTTCTTGATAAATCTCGCTTTTAAGTTGGTGCTCTCAGAATTATATTGGAGTTTAGTCCATATAGATTGTCGAACGAAATATTGGGTGTGGTTGTTGTACCCCCACTTTTTCAGCAGGGATCAAATTTCATCAGCATGGACAAATGAAGTAAAAGGATCTTCTGCTTTTAAGCTAGAGAAAAGACTGAGTCATATAAGGAGATATCTTTCTTTATGGAACAAGGCATCTTTTGGGAATATTCAACATAAAACTAAAGATATGCAGCAGGAGATGACACAACTTCAGGGTACTTCTCAAAATGGCAGCAACACTCTTAAAGTTCAGCACCTAGAACAACAAATTGAAGTATGGAAAACTAGAGAAAATAAGTTTTGGAGGCAGAAATCTGGTGAGGGTAACATCATTGAATTAGATAACAACACCAAACACTTTCATACAATGGCTAACTGTAAAAGATCAAAAAATAGGATTAATTTTCTAAAAGATAACAATGGGAAGTGGTGTGTTAGTAGAAATGAAATGGAGTTGCTTCTAAATCAACACTTCATTTAAGTAAGTACTACCACCAATCCCATTGTTAGTGAAAGACTTATCAACCTTATTCCAGAATAAATTACTGCAGCTGATAATGTTTTTCTCACAAGAGTTCCTGATCCCTGGAAGGCTGTAGGACGAGATGGTCCTCCAGGTTTTTTTCAAACACAATGGGATATAATTGGTAAAGATGTTGTGGATATGGTGTAGAGATTCTTATCAACAGGCAAATTACTTAAGAGTATGAACATGACAAATATCTAAAACTTCCACAGACTCCAGATGAATACAGGCCCATTGCTTTGTGCAACACAACATATAAAATCATCACAAAGATTTTAGCCACAAGAATGAAGTTGTACATGGACAAAATCATCTCACCAATGCAATCTGCTTTTGTAGCTAGCAAACAGATTTCAGATAATGTTTTTCTTTCTCAAGAACTAGTACATAGTATGAAGAAGAAAAAAAAAAGGGAAGAAGGGTTATATGGCACTGAAATTGGACATGTCAAAAGCATTTGATAGGGTTGAATGGATTTTTCTAAGAAAGATAATGTTGAAGATGGGGTCCTCAAATACTTGGTGTGATATTATAGATGAACGTATCACTATTTCAGAAATAAGCATCAAACTAAATGGTTCTCTATGTTTTTCATACAAACCTATAAGAGGCTGAAGACAGGGTGGTCCATTGTCACCCTATCTTTTTCTTTTAACTATGGAGGTGTTCACTAGGGAAATGGCTGATGCAGAAAGGTCAAAAAGGATACAAGGTGTTAAAATATCAAGGAATGCTCTGTTCTTTATTCTTCACCTCCATCTTGCGCAACCTATAGCTGACTCCAAATGTAGCTCGCCTGTGAATTGACCTTTTTTCCTCTTTCGCTCCCAATGAATGATTAATTTTTCTTCTTTTACTCCCAATGACTCCAAAGTGAAAAAGCGTGGGTCTAACAACCACACCCAATATTTCATTTAGCAATCTGTATGGACAAACTCCAATATACTTTTGAGAGAATCAACTAGACAGTCAGACTCAATCTCAAGAAAAGTATATCCAAGAGTTCGTATCTCAATTTCTTAATTCAATCCTCAATCAAACAAATGAGAATTTGCGAGCCCGATTGAATATAAGAGAAATAACTTGAACGGTACCAAAGACCAATGTTCAAGGATCAATCAATTTCAATCAACAACCAAAGGTTGGATTTACCAATTGATCGATTCAACGCACAACATGTGATATTTCAATAAAATAATAAAATATAATGCGGAAAAGAAATAACACAGACACCAGAAGTTTTGTTAACGAGGAAACCGCAAATGCAAAAAAAAAAAAATGGGACCTAGTCCAGATTTGAACACCACACTTTATTAAGCCACTACAGACACTAGCCTACTACCAAGCTAACTTTGGTCTGGAATGTAGTTGAGCCCTAATCAATCTCACACTGATCAAGGTACAATCGCATTCTTTACGCCTCCTGAACTACGCCGGATTCTGCGCATTTGATTCCCTTAGCTGATCTCACCCACAACTAAGAGTTGCTACGACCCAAAGTTGAAGACTTGATAAACAAATCTGTATCACACAGAAAAGTCTATTGAATAGATAAATCTGTCTCCCGCAGATATACCTATGAGTTTTGTTCCATCTTTTGATAAATCAAGGAGAAAATGAACCAATTGATATGCCGGACTTATATTCCCGAAGAATAGCCTAGAAATATCAATCACCTCACAATAATCTTAATCGATTAAGTAAACAAGATATTGTGGAATCACAAACGATGAGACGAAGATGTTTGTGACTACTTTTCAATCTTGCCTATCAGAGAATAAATCTCGAGCAAATCTTAAAGAAGATAGTACTCAATCACGATAGAAAACAGCAAGATCAGAACACGCAACAACAGAGAAATAGTTGGGTATGGATTCACAATCCCAATGAAGTCTTTAAGTCGTTAACCAACAGGGTTTTGGAAAAACCTAAGGTTAAAGGAGAATCGAATCTAGTCGCAACTAGTATCACACATGAGGTGTAGGGATTAGGTTTCCCAGTTTCTAGAGTTCTCCTTTATATAGTCTCCAAATCAAGGTTTGCAATCAATGCTACCTTGTTAACAAAGCATTCAATATTCACCGTTAGATGAGAACCTGATTAGATACAAGCTAATATCTTTCAACCGTTAGATCAAACTTAGCTTGTTATACACAAATAAAATGTAACCAACATTTATATAAATGTAACCATACCTAAACGTGTACACTTAGTTGGTTCAACAATTGTTAACCAATGGTTAGCCATATGAGCACTTTCATATCAACCTTAGTTATCTTTATCATAACTAGTTCAAATGACTCAAATGAAACTAGTTAGAGAGTTGTTCAATTGTTTATATTCTCATAGAAGTATACAAGACACAATTGAAGCAAAATCGATTTTGATTCACTCGAATCATTTCATGAATATTATAGCCACGGTTTCCAAAAGATTGCATTCCTTAATATATAAATGTATTAGTTCATGAACAAACCAATTTAGAATATAACCTACTAAAGTATGCAAACGTGTACGCATACCTAAGTAGCCGGACTGGGTTTGGTTAGGCCAGTACGCGTACGAGTACACATACCATTTCACCTTTCAAACTCCAGCAGAAATTCACGGGAATTATACTTCCGCCAGTACGCGTACGGGTACGCTGATGAGTGCCAATATTGCATATTTATACACCTTTTTATTGGCATTTAACTCATCTTTTGTGCTCAGAAATCAGATATTATCCCAGATTCTGTGTTTTCTTTGTTTTCAAGAATAAGTATTTGTACTAATTAATTTTGTGTTTTTAGGTAATAAATAAAGCTCGGAGAAATTTAGGAACCAAAAGAGCAGAGAATTGGAGACGAGAGTCTATGGAGCAGAAAGCCAAAGCCCGCGCGCGCATCAGTTGCAACCCAACAAGTAGAAACCCATCTACAAGACTTGGGCCCAAGCTATCCAAGACCCGGATCCGATCCCGCACCATTTGAGCCGTTCAGATCACACCTAGCTTCATCCTAAGGTCGCTCCAACCGTCACATCGTCCCTTGATGCATCCACTCAACACCGAAACAACCCACTTCTCCCGCAACCGTTCAAATATTACCCCCCGAGATCCAACGCTCGCTCATATGTGCGCATCAACTCTCGTTGTACCCGCTTCACACCACAACTACCTATATAACCTCCCTTTAACCAAAACCTAATCTCATTCTCTTCTTTCACCCGACACTCTCAAAGAACAGAGCAGAGCTCTCCCTCTCTTCTCCCCCCCCGACCAAACCCTCTGCAGCGCCACCTTCGTTTTCCCCGACCAGCCACCAACAACTTCACCCACATCCGCACCAGCAGAAGCTACCAGCCAACACCGCCACCTCTAGTTTCTCTCTATCTCCACCACAGCTTCTCTCAACCCTAGAAGCTGAGCTCGAGATAGATAGAACTAGGGTTTCACCCAACAGCGTAAAGGAGCTCTCAGAGCCGCACAAACAGAGGGGACAATGATTCAGCGACGTGGGGGAGAGAGTTTTTCTTTCAATTTCTGTTTTGAATGAAGTTAGGGTTTGGCATGTATAAATATAATGGAGCTGTGTATGTTAGAATTTTATGCCTGGGCTAGCCAGAGCACCACTTTAGATTCAATTTGTGTTATTTTTGAATGTTCTAATTTAGTTTATTAGGGTGTTGATGAAACCCCTGATTTTCAATGTCAAGCATATCTAGTTAGGTTTTATCCTTGTGTGTAATATTGTGTAGGATTATTAGTTAACTCGATGAAACTAACAAGCTCGTGATGAGTCAGACTGTAAGAAGACGGCTCATACTAGGGATTGCTAGCAAAAATCGCTTAATAAACATCTCATTTAGACTTTCATGGGAAAGCTCAAGAATATAGCCTCAATTAGATTGCCTAAACATGGGATTGGAGGTGGATTCACCACCCTGTTGCTTTCCATATTTTCAAAACCTTAGTTTAGAGTCACTACAACTCAGTCGCTTCGACAAACAACTCAATATTGTGTTACACCTCTTTGAATTCAGTCTAGTAAGCCAATAGATCATCTCACAGCACCACAAGTCTCTGTGGTTCGACCCGTACTTGCTCTGTTCTTCATTGAAGACACCGTGCACTTGCGGTTATCACAAGTAGGCTAAAAATCAAACATCTTCCCAGCCTACCAAGTTTTTGGCGCCGCTGCCGGGGACTTGGCGAGTGCCCTGTTGATCATTGGCCTGTCTTTACTGAGATTTACTCACCCCTATACATATTCTCTCTGTATTATTTCTTTTAGTCCTGTTGTAGTGTAACTTAGCTTCCATCATTCTTTGTTTTACTTCAGTTTTTTGTAATTTAGCTTCCTTGTGTTATAACTTAGTTTAGCTTGTATTGCATCTTGTCACTACATTGTAGTTAACTATCATCATCTCAAGCATCTTGTATTTGCAACTTGTTTTTAACTTACATTTGTCTGTCATCAGTTAGTTTAGCATTATCCTCATTAAGCCTGCCATCTTATGCATATCATAGTTAACTAGTATCAATAGCATCATTGCTCTGTCATAAGTGTAACTTAGCTGTATTTTTTTTACTTGCATTCTCATCTGTAGCTAGAGTTTAGTTAAAATTTACTTTTAAGTCTCAGCTGCATAATAGTTAGTGTAATTTTTAGCATCTCATTTGCATCTTAGCTTTTTGATCTAAGTTATAAGCATCATTGCCTTGTAGCTTAGTGTTAACTGTAATTCTTGGTCCCAAATCAGTCCAATTGAGCCTAACAGCTTTCCCCCTGTGTCAATCCAAGATACTCTCAGTGGCATATGCTAGTGTTCATTTGCTACATGTCATTTGCTATAGGCACCATTTGCTATATCTCTCAGTTGCATATTCCATTTGCTATAACTTCCACATTTCTGGAAACTAAAATTTTCTCTTGAGCTAGCAGGTGCCTGTGGTGCAGCTGAGCAAGCCCAAGGAAAAGTGCAGGATTTGAGGTTAGTATTTGAACATTGTATTGCCTTGTGAATGAGGTAAGCTTACCAAGTGCATTACTAAACTTCCCCTGTATGCCCTGTGCCATGTGCCATGTATGCTCTGTGCCATGTATGCTCTGAAAACTTTCTCTGTATGAAGTTGTCACTTGTTCTTTGAGTTTCACTGCTATTATGCTAACTTGTGCATGACTGAAAGTAAGCTGAGCATCTTTTTTTATGCACTTGTGTGCTTGTGTGTAACCTGAGTGTGTCTTCACCTGTGCTAGGTAGTGCTCATGCCCTGAAACCTTTGTTCTTGTGTGAGCTGTGCTGTAACATCTTAGTTTACATTTGCATTGTGCTCAGCTCCAGCCCCCTGCATTTGTAGAGACCGAGCTGCAACTGGGTAACCAAGTTGCTGCAATTCCCAAGTTGTATGAGCATGACCTGTGAACCATGTTTTGCACGATAGACTAGCTGCCCTGTACTTTCCATACTCTACTCAGTCAACCAAGGTTGTTGACACACCTGAGCATACCCTGAGCTCAGCCCCGTGCCTTGTGTGAGACCTTGTAAGCTTGCTATCAGCTGAGCTGAGTTCTGCCCTGTCACATCTGTGCATGCTCTGTTCTGTCAACCTGTGCAAACCTGTTGACCAATCCTGCTGATAATTGAATGAATGCTTGCTGGAAGTTGGTATCTGTGTGCATGTTAGCCAACATTGACCTGTTAAATCTGTGAGCCATTACACCCTGATTGCATGACAGACCTGCTAACTTGCTAGTCCCCTGAAGCTGCAAGTTTAGAGCTACCCCTTGAAAAACCAGCATACCCTGTGGCTGCTCACCTTGGCTGATTACCAGGGATGCCCAACCTTGACCTTGAGCTACATCTTATCTGTGCTTGCATAATGCACTAGCCACCTTGCTAAGCCATCACTGTGGTAAATTTGGAGCATGTGCTTGTATGCTCCCTGAACTATTGCTAGATCAAACCCTGTGAGCCAGCTTGTGAGCAGTTACTCCCTGACAAACTCACTTCCCTAATTGCATGATAAAACCCTGCTGGGTATTGCTCACACCCTGAATTGTGTGCTCTATGCTTAGTTTCCATTGAATGTTCTGTGTGTTAATCTGTGCTGTAGCCTTTAGCTAATTTCATTGCCCTGTGCCCCAACTCCAGCCCCTGAAGCTGTGAGCTTGAGCAGCAATCCAGATAACCCAGACATCTGCAAACCCCAGTTGCATAAACTTGTCACTGATCCTCTTGAGCCATCTGCTCATCTGTGTGACCTGAGCATATTGTGTTGTTTATGTGCTGATTCAACCACATCTGTGAGACCCTGTCACCCATCTGCATAATCTCTGAAAAATCTGTTGCTTTATTGCATCCGTGAACAAGTTGATAACCAGTGTTGTGCCTTTTGATCTGTGAGTTTGCTTTGCTGTGTGCACAAGCCTGCTAAGCTGTGCTGTGTAAATAGAAGCACTTTTGTGTGTGCTTAGTTCTGTGAGAACTGTCAACATGGGCTTTGCCAATCTGTGCTTTTAGCCAATCTTAGCTGAGCTGCTGGGCCAACAAAACCCAAAACTGGGCTCTGCACAAACTAAGACTTGCATTAACTGGGCTGTACATTTCCAACAAATTCAGCCCACATAAGCCACACTGCTGGGATGTACATAAACTGAAGCCCAATCACTGGGCTCTGCTTCTGCCAACTGCTGGGCTAAAGCAAATAAACAGAAAGCCCAATCACTGGGCTGTGCATTTTCACAACATCTAGGCTTTGCATAACAACTAGGTTTTGCACATAACCTGAGGCCTGCTCTGCAACATACCCAAAGCCCACACAAACCAAATCCCACATAAACCAAACTAAACCCAATAAACCAAACTGAGCCCACTACAACTGGGCTTTTGCATAACCTTTGGGCTGTGCATTTGCATCACTTGGGCTTACCTTCCCTGTTTTGAAAAATCATTGGTTATACATGATTTGATGTGTGTTATGCTTCTTTTTGAGTTCAAATTGAGTTGCTAGATCATGTCAGGATTTTGGTCTGCAACTGGAGATACAAACAAATCCATTAGAGAGCTTGCTTACGGGCATGCTTCACAATATGAACTCCCCACATACCATAGTGATTTTAGGGAATATTATGAGCCTTCTCAGGGCCCTGACTCCACATACCCTAATCATTATGAGCACATGTATCATCCACCACAGGTTGAAAATGAACACTTTTCTCATACCCAGTCATCACTTTTTGATCAATTAGAAGATAAAGTATCTCGCTTTAGAAAGGCAATTACATGAGCAATCTGTCGAATCTAATCCCCTAGACACTATGAAATGTATGCTTGTACCTTATGTGGTAGCTTAGACCACCCCGAGAATCTGCTACATTTTACATGAGTTTAGGCAGTCTAGGGAAAGCCATGATAACCATGCACACATGCATCATCCATCACAGTGGGAAGTTGAACAATGTTATACTCCCCCAACCCTTTGTATGCAATCACTAATGGAAGAGCTCATAGAGCAAAACAATGATATACTTGGATGGAAAGCATTGCATGAGCATCCCTTCTCTAGTGAACCATATGCACAACCATTCACTGAATATGAACCTAATCTAGAGGTAGATGAGTACACTGGAATTGCTCAAATTTTCAATAGGGAGATGCATTGTTGTTATGATGATGATGATGAATATGATATGTTAGAAGAGCATGTGTATGCTGAAAATATGATGGAATCTTTGGGTTCAGAGACGTTAAGCGTCTCTTCTGTGAACCCTATGAATGATACTTCTTCTAACATTCATATATGTGATGTTGATTCTGAGCTTGGGTTTGTGAAATTCTTCAGTGAAAGTGAGCATGCTACACAACTTGTTTGTGACTTAAGAAAGGATGAATCTTCTGTTGACACTAATGTTCTTTTGGATCATAATATTATTGTTGTGTCGATTCCCTCGCCCATATCACAATATGTTGCCTGCTCCGATGATTATGACATGGTGATTGATGAATTGTTATATCCGGTGAGCATGATTTACCCGTGTCTCGACTTTAGGAAAGTGTGTAATGGTGCAAATGATCTTATGCATGAAAACAACTTAGATGTACCTACTTTCTCTCCTAAGTCACAGATTGAAACTCCTCCACCAAACCTAGGTGTAGTTTGTAACAAAATTGCAAAACCAACTTTTCTGAAAATGCCTAATTTAGGCCTAGAGCTTTGTGCTTCCCAAGTCCTCTTGGACTATTTTGCATCAAAGTATAACACTTTTAAGGAGCCACAGTTGGAATGTGTATGTCTGCCTGTTTTTAGCAAAACTCATTTTGAGTTAGACCTTTTGCATGATGTACCTTTAAAATTGCAAGATTTTGTGCTCAAAAACACATCTGTTGACAAGTTTAGGTTTGGGGGTAACTTGTTCACGTATGCAATCTTTTCTGCACTCTCATGTTATATCTGTGTAAAGCTGTTGATGTTTGTACATTTCGTCTTTTGGGTTGATCCTCAACTCTTTAGACTGTTGGTATATGGTGACTTTTCATTGTATATAATCCAGTAGGACTTGTTAAAATTTTCTTTTCTTGAATCGGTTGAGTCTTCTTGTACATATTTTGTGCTAATCCGATATGATCTCCACTGAGAATGTTGGATTCTAGCCTTGACTAATGAATCTCTAACCTTGCTCCCGCCGACATACCGGTAATCTCTTCCCTTTTCTCTATTCAACATAGTTCTCTTGGTATGTGACTGTTTAAATTCTTATTATCTGTTGACACATTGAGGACAATGTTTGATTTAAGTTTGGGGGTGCATTTGCATATAGAGTTTTTAGTCTTTTATTTTCAAAAAAAAAAAAAAAAAAAACTTTTTGCAAATAAAAACCTCCAACTTTTAGAGATTTTAGAGTCACTAGCATGCTTCTAGCTATGTTTACATAGAGAGTCTGACCGAAATAACAGAACTTGGAAGTACTGGAGAACACAATCGGGTTTCTTAGTTGATTAGAGCGTTAAAGTTGGATTTAACCATACCGGAGGGCGAATTAGGTCTCTGTTTAGATATTCGGTAGTAGAATTGTGATCACCCATAGTGGAGACTACCCAATTTACATCAAGTGAGGCACCAACCTTCAATTTTTGCAACTTTCTAGAAAAGTCTGTTAGAGTGTGTGTCACCGTACGTCAATTAGGGTAGGAATGGTGAGCTACCCAACTTCGCACCATTTTCAAAGACTACTTTTGATCTCTTGAGTGCTATTTTTGTCAATCATGAGGGTGACGTTTAAAGATGAAAACTCCTTCTAAATACCGATTTGTAGTTAGCATCACTCTCTCCCTCTCAATCAACAAATTCATAGAAACACATCGTCATCAGCAAGCGGAGCAGCATCAGAATATTTGAAGAAAAGTTGATATAGTCCAAGGTTACATACAACAAAAGAAAATAGGATGAGAATTAATGAAGTTTGTGAAATCAAGACAAGTAAAAAAAAAAAAAAAAAAAAAATTGAGTTGTTTTATTATTTTCATTTCATGTGTTTGTCAAGTTTTTGTAAAGTTCAGAAGTTCGTCATCAACATTTGAAGACCGAAGACCGAAGATTGAAGACGTTTCTATGAATGCTGAGAGAGAGTGATATTAATTGCCGATCGGGTGAGAAGGTAAGTGAGTACTCCCACCCTTGCTAATGGTTGATTTCCTTTCTTAGAGATCATCAGAAAAGATTCTTTTGTCCACACTTCGTGGAGTCTCTTAAATTATTTCGGAAGGTTATCCTTCTTACCTACAACGTGTGCGGGATTTCTCTCTTTATTCCTACCTGCACACATGAGAGACTAAAAAGCGATCTTTTTGAGTGCAATTATCATAAAACCCTAATAGTGAGGCAGAAGCCGAGGCTTATGATCACAATCGAATCCGAATTCTTTCATATGGTATGGTTACTTCTCGCTCAGCACTTAAGGATGAGAAGGCGTTCTTTGGTAGTTCTAACTTCTGTTACTAGCATGCAGAAACTCTATGTCCTCATAGCTTCTTGGAGGCTTGAGACTCTTTTACACTCGAAGTTGGAGAAGGTTTTGTGGGTACACCTCCGGTAAACCCTCACGAGACTACAACTCGTCCACTAGGGACACCTAGCGGTTTAAAGGCTTAGTGCATACGCTAAATGCATTCGAGAGACCTGCGACGGGGTATAGTTAGGATTTCTTCATTTCTGTTTCACTTGAGGACAAGTAAAATTCGGGTTTGGGGGTATTTGATGAGTGCCAAATATTGCATATTTATACACCTTTTTATTGGCATTTAACTCATCTTTTGTGCTTTAAATCATATATTATCCCAGATTCTGTGTTTTCTTTGTTTTCAAGAATAAGTATTTGTACTAATTAATTTTGTGTTTTTAGGTAATAAATAAAGCTCGGAGAAATTTAGGAACCAAAAGAGCAGAGAATTGGAGACGAGAGTCTATGGAGCAGAAAGCCAAAGCCCGCGCGCGCATCAGTTGCAACCCAACAAGTAGCAACCCATCTACAAGACTTGGGCCCAAGCTATCCAAGACCCGGATCCGAGCCCGCACCATTTGAGCCGTTCAGATCACACCTAGCTTCATCCTAAGGTCGCTCCAACCTTCACATCGTCCCTTGATGCATCCACTCAACACCGAAACAACCCACTTCTCCCGCAACCGTTCAAATATTACCCCCCGAGATCCAACGCTCGCTCCTATGTGCGCATCAACTCTCGCTGTACCCGCTTCACACCACAGCTACCTATATAACCTCCCTTTAACCAAAACCTAATCTCATTCTCTTCTTTCACCCGACACTCTCAGAGAACAGAGCCGAGCTCTCCCTCTCTTCTCCCCCCGACCAAACCCTCTGCAGCGCCACCTTCGTTTTCCCCGACCAGCCACCAACAACTTCACCCACAGCCGCACCAGCAGAAGCTACCAGCCAACACCGCCACCTCTAGTTTCTCTCTATCTCCACCATAGCTTCTCTCAACCCTAGAAGCTGAGCTCGAGATAGATAGAACTAGGGTTTCACCCAACAGCGTAAAGGAGCTCTCAGAGCCGCACAAACAGAGGGGACAATGATTCAGCGACGTGGGTGAGAGAGTTTTTCTTTCAATTTCTGTTTTGAATGAAGTTAGGGTTTGGCATGTATAAATATAATGAAGCTGTGTATGTTAGAAGTTTATGCCTGGGCTAGCCAGAGCACCACTTTAGATTCAATTTGTGTTATTTTTGAATGTTCTAATTTAGTTTATCAGGGTGTTGATGAAACCCCTGATTTTCAATGTCAAGCATATATAGTTAGGTTTTATCCTTGCTGTGTAATATTGTGTAGGATTATTAGTTAACTGATGAAACTAACAAGTTCGTGATGAGCAGACTTGTAAGAAGACGGCTCATACTAGGGGATTGCTAGCAAAAATCAGTTAATAAACATCTCATTTAGACTTTCATGGGAAAGCTCAAGAATATAGCCTCAATTAGATTGCCTAAACATGGGATTGGAGGTGGATTCACCACCCTGTTGCTTTCCATATTTTCACAACCTTAGTTTAGAGTCACTACAACTCAGTCGCTTCGACAAACAACTCAATATTGTGTTACACCTCTTTGAATTCAGTCTAGTAAGCCAATAGATCATCTCACAACACCACAAGTCTCTGTGGTTCGACCCGTACTTGCTCTGTTCTTAATTGAAGACACCGTGCACTTGCGGTTATCACAAGTAGGCTAAAAATCAAACATCTTCCCAGCCTACCATACGCATACTTAGCTCTCAGACTTCCATCAACCAACCAGTACGCGTACGAGTACGCATACTATGGTTCCCGGTTTTGGACTATACACAAATGTAAATACACACTATGTTTATATCCAATCTTGGTTACATGTTCTAAACTCTCATTTCAATCATTGAAACATTCTTGGAAGACGACAATAGCTGTCTCACACAAACTATTAGCTTCAAAGCAATTTTCAAGTGATCGAATGATCAATACGAAACATTCCGAGTCTACATCAAATGACTGTCTCACACAAATCATGTAAGATGTTACAAGGCGATTTTCACATGATCATCCTTTGACTCGCGTCAAGAATAAAAGATGAACTTGGTTAAAGCGAAAGCTAACCAGCACATATTTCGAGAAATAGATAAGCGAGATAAACTCGGCTCGAAATACCAAATGTTTATAATTGAAGTCTATATAGCAATATGACTTTTTGTCTCAAATAAGAGATAGATTAGATAGACTTTTGAGTGATAGATGAGTTCAAGTCTCCACATACCTTTTTGTTGGTGAAGTTCCACAAGTTCCCTCGAGTAGTTCTTTGTCTTCATTCGATGAACGTCGTGGAGTCTAAAGCTCAACTACACTTACTATCCTCATCCGAGACTTAGCTATAAGTAGACTAGAAATCAATACTTATAGTTTGGCAACTAAACTTGACAAACAAGCTTGAGATAGCAACGCTTGCGAGTTCGACCGAGCAGTGCTCTAACAATCTCCCACTTTGTCAATTTTAGTGACAGAACTATCAATACATATGGATTACAAAATAAATAAACTTTGTAGCTTCTCATCCAAATGCTTGATCTCCTTGGTTCTTCAACATTACTCGAAATCTTCGTCACTTCCAAGTACTCCAATGATTTCAAATGTGTTCAAATCAGCATCATCGTTGTTGAAGATCCGTAGCTATAACAATGAGAAAACAATAGCTCTCAATCATTGTTATACAATGTCATAGTATTATTACACATCATCAAAGTTCAATTGTATCACAACTTTGACAACAATACTATGGTGATATGTATCACTCTCCCTTAGTTAATACTTCATCTCACATGAAAACCACTCCCCCTTACATAATGATCTGTAAACCATATGTATTTGTAGTGTGAACTACACATTAATTCTCCCCCTTTTTGTCAATATAAATTGGCAAAGGTACGAAAACTAGTGGGATCTTAATGAAATTTTCATAGAGACACCTCATGACCAAAAGAGAACAACATATCAACTTTTTTAGATGCAATCATATAGCCGAAGCTAAATGCATTCATCAAGGAGTTTATAAAGATACAAGATAACCCCTATAATATTCCACAGCCGCACTCCCCAAAAAGATATGGCAATTGAGCACAAGTTCAAAAAGAACTCTCCCCCATAAAATGTCATTCCCGAAAGAACAACAAGAGCGACCTTACTTTCACAAGAAAAGAAGGATTTCTTTGGACATTAACAAATTACATGAAACATGAATTTGTATCCAAAATACTCAATTAAATTAACCACGAGAGAACCCATGATTAATTTAATCAGAAATGCTCAACATAAGAAAACTTACGGAGCCGCACAGTTGAAAAGACGAGGGTACCCAAATACACCACAATCTTTTATTTTGATCACAACCTATACAAGACCCAATGTGTATAAAACTCTTGGAGCAACAATCACTCAAGGAATATTTCAACACAGTGTCCACTTGAAATAGGGTTAGTCCGAACTGGCCTAACACATGAATAATTATATCAGACAAGTGGAGAAATCCAATACACTTTGTGTGATCGTCTATGGATATGAAATCGAGACAATACTACAAAAAAGTGTTCACTTGATAATAGAATGGTATAACCGAAACCTTATAAGATAAATATCAAGTGCCTAGTTAACATACAAGTGAAATTACTTTAATTATAATATAAAAACAATTATAATGCGGAAATAAAGTAAAGCACACACCAGAATTTTGTTAATGAGGAAAACTACAATCTTGTAGAAAAACCCAGGTACCTAGTCCAGATTTGAATACTCAATGAATTAAGACGCTACAAAAAGTAAACCTGCAACTTCGTGTAGACTATACTAAGTAAACTAAAATCCTAGTTACTCAGCTTCAGCAGTATTCTTATTTTTATAATATCTAGCAGAACCGAAGTTCTCAATAGATATTTGATACCCAATATCCTAGCAGAACAAACGTTCTCTTTAGGACTAGATCTAGTATATCTTCTTAATGATTCACAACAACTTCTTCTTCAAATATTCAAAGTCTTCAATCTTCGATTTAATCTTCAAAGTAACAACCTGTAAAAACAGACTTGATTCCTTATTGGTTTGTCGCACAGAACGGAGTCTGTTAACAATGGCAAATCAATGAATCTATCTTACAGATCTAGAAAAACTTAGATCCGTAGAAACATTAAATCCTTGATGTAGTTTGAGTGAGCCTTATATCAGAAGAGAAGGTTCTCAAGAATAAACAAACTAGGTGCAATCAAAGATTCAACAACCGTTAGTCAATCAAATCAATAATCGAAAACTAAAATAACAATGCAATCATATAGTTTCCCACCAACGGTACTAATAGAGCTTCTCAATCCCAAAGAAGACTTTAAACTGAGCGGCCGTAAGAGATTTCGCCTAATTAGGTTACTCTCCTCTCCGAATAGGCGGCTACACCAGTAACAACACAACCGAGGAAGTTTGCTGTCACGAAGGATTAGTTTGCAAGAAAGGAAAACTTTAAGTATTTTTAGACAAGGAAGTTTGGACACCAAGGAATTTTCAAAACCGAAAATATTCTCAAGATATTCATTAAAGCACAAATTCGGTTTCCATAATTCCTGGAAATGCTGTGTCCAAAAATAATGATCGAAATCTCTCGGAAAATCTAATTAGTAAATGCACATTACTAATTCTTATATTTCCTTACAAAATGAAATTAATAACCTTAATTAAAAGATTCTTAACTTACTTATGTTTCGATCGTGGAATTCTCTTCCCTTAGCTATTAAGGAATAACTTTGAACAATTAAAGAAATAAACATTCATAGCACGTGTTCAAAGTATGTCGACATCCTTACTTTGTAAGTTCTCTTTCACACTTACAACCTTGAAACCGATTTTCCACACTTCCAAACAAGTTTAGAATTGGCTCATCTGACTTTCAAGAACTATGCGATTGATCAAACAAACATTCAATCACAATCATGGGTTTAACGGTTCTACCAAAACAAGTTTCGGTTCCACCTTCCATGTGAGTACTGTGCATATTCATACTAGCTTTACAAAATTCGGTTGACTAGGTACTAGGATCAGTTCCCCACATATATATGGTATCTAACTTATATGGGTTGCACATGTCCATAGGATTGGTTCCTTTTTGCCTAAAAACGTGTTGCACATGTCCATAGGATCGGTTCCCCTTTCTGCTATAAACCTTGCTGCACCCCATGCAAGGATCGGTTCCCCTTTGTGATGTACTGCACCTCTTACTAGGATTGGTTCCCCTTTCCCATATTTGGTCAGACATAAAATCACAAACCCGATCATATCATCTCAGGTGATTACTTAAGATCGGTTTCACTAATAAAAGTCATACCAATACATAAGTCAGGCCTTTGTGAATAGTTTTACCAAGAACACAAACAAGTCATGAGCGGTTATACTAAATCACACATATTGGATGTTCACAAGATATGCAATGAATAACAATCCCAATAACGCCTGGCGATTTCCTTTTCGATTCATAAACAAATTTATGAGCTTACTTCCTTAAAACACATGTCGAACATTGTTTCCAAGGATGAAATCCTCACCTTATACCCATACATAATCACAATAGCATTCAACCGATTATGTCGATGTCTTATATACAAAGTTTAATGGTTAAGCAATAAACCTCGTATTGTATTCCTTAATACTATGTCTATAATAATATAACTTTGCATGTTATGTTTTCAATCTAAAAGATTTGAAAGACACAAGGTAGAAATGGAACAAGTCAAGTCGTAGTTACTAACCTCAAGCTGAAGGATAATGTCTTTGTTGTCTTTAATCCATCTTCAGATCTTTGTGAGTAACTGGAGCACAATACTTCTATCATTTCTAGTCTAACCTATCGAAGTTGACTGTAGTTTACAAATTAAGTGACTCGAGTTTTGGAACTAAATATGACAACCAATCTTGACATACCAACGCTTGGTGGGTTCAACCGAGCAGTGCTCTAACAACAGTATTTACAAAAAGAGGTGGACCAGGGAAGATCAATACTGCGGAATAAACAAAGATTCATTCTATCTTTCATCAATATTTGCATAGAGACATATAATAGACTTAATCTTTGTAAACAAAAGTTCATCCTATCTTCATCAATATTTGCATAATAACATAATAGGCTCAACTTTTGTTTGTCAAAAGTTCATTCAATCTTTTATCAATACTTACATAATGACATATGAAAGACTTAACTTTTGACATCGTATGGGACAATCATAGTTCACGGACGTAAACACCCATATCCCATAATAAGTTGCAACATATAAAACCATGAAGATTAATACTGCAAAATCATCTTCCAAATAAACTTTAGAATTTAAATAAATAAATCTAAAAACATTGCAAGATGAAATAGATGGAAATAGCTATGTGTACTCACAATAGAGGCTATTCCAAACCCTAGTTATCCTTCTTAAAACACAAGAATAAATTCTCATAAGAAGTTTCCTAGACATATTGAAACATCAAGAGACAAGGAGTTTACTCATCATCTTCATCATCAGAAACCATCTAAGAGGCTTGAATAATATCCATATCTTCCTTGATTCCGGGAAACTTAGTTGCAATCAAACATATTTGTTCTTGCACACATTTTACCCTTGAATTAATCTTACACACACCCTTGTGAATTTGTTGAAGAATACTCAAGGTGGTAGGATCACAAGAATCGTCAAGGGAATCACATCTCTGTCTTTTGCACATATTCTCCTGCATACGTTTAAAAGTACAAGGGCGAACGAGTTTGGGTGTTCCAAGAGAGTTTCCAATTGGAGCAATAGAATGTGCATGGAAAATTTGTCCAATCAAGCAAGGAAAGCCTAACTCCTTGTTGGGTGAAGTCATCGAGATCATTTGAAAAATGATAAATCCACAAATATCGAGACTTGGGTACCCAATTCAAGGAAATAAACCAACTCCGCAAACTCGCGACTCCACCGAGAATTTTCAATTGTGGAGGGACAAAGATTAGAGATGCCAAGCTTTCCGAACGACATCAAAGCAAGACTAAGATAATTAGTAGGAAATTTTCCTTCATTCCAATCAACACTCTTGCCACAAAGACCATGCGAGATGGTTTCATATGATGGTCTTTCATCACTTGGCCTAGGAAGGCGAAAAATACCCAAAGGAATTTTGGTAATCCTTGAAATCAACTCTCTATTAACAAGAATCCTTTCTCTATTTATCATGGTCTTGAATTCCATGTCATCAAGATCAACATCATGGATGTTAGCATAGAAGATTCTTGTGAGAGTATCAAAACCTTCACCAAGACCATTAAAGATGTTTCCAAGATTAAATTTCTCAAAACAAACCAAATATTCTTTATGACCACTAACCATATCCAACTTCTTTTCTAGAATAAAACCACTAGAAGAAATCCTTTCAAAGATCTTACTACTAGAATCATTGAAAAATATTATTCTAATATAATCTTTATTTTGAGGTAAAGTCATGCTAGAGGATGATGAATCCAAAGTTTTTGAAACCTTGAAATTTCCCATGAGACCTAGAAAATGAGAGTACAAGGAGAAAGAAGAACTTACTTGATTTGCTCCTTGATGATGAATGAAACCCTTAGTTACTTATGAATCTCCAAGGATGAATTTTAATGGAGATAATACAAAGGTAGAAACGTTCACGTACGCGGACAAGAGAAGGAAGAACAAAGGTACGCGTACCATAATTCTTATAGACCCAATAGTGGGCTTGGACCCGTTCATGAACCGCGACCCACAAAAGGAAAGCAGGATTTCTTAAAAAGTTTACCAACCAAGGTTCGCACACTAAAGGGATCAGTACATTGCAGTAAAAGAATAGTAGAGAGACTACATCATTTTTAACTAACCTTGGAGAGAAAAAGAAAAAGATTACAAAATAAATTAACCCAGACAAAATAGTCAACCGTTACTTGCCCCACTTCAAGTTATATACAAATGGGGTAAATCCAAGCTTGTTACCAAGAGGCTAGAAGTGCAGAGCGATCCTTCTGCAACTTTTCCATTTGATATTTGTGACATGTGCCACGTGTATAATCATAGTAATGATGATACTCAGGGTTAATAGAATTTTTTAAATCCTTTTTCCTATGACCAAGGAATGACGTTTTCCGACCATTAGAACCTACACAAAACTCACCAGAGATTTTTTTTATCAATTTCACATGAGTTGGTAGGAAACATAATTCATACATTATGAAAACATGATTTGTTAGGCACAAAACTTTTATCGGAACGATTCAATTCCTTAATCGAATTAAGTTTTTCTAAGAATTTAAAAACGCTTTCAAACGCTTTAAATAGATCTTTGTCAATTGATCCATCACGATAGAATTCCTCAAAAAGATTAAGAGTTAATCTAGTGAGATTACATATCTTTGAGCGTTGACCACGTTTTCTCGAACAATTTTTCTTAGAAGAACTTTTAATTTTTTCTCTAGACTGTTCATCATCAACCAAGTTTTCCAAAGTCTTAGATGGAGCAAGATTATCTTGAGAGACCAGAGGTCTTGTGGATAATAAGCTCTAAACAATCTTTAAGAGATTTTGGCGTGCGTTACAGATGCCAAGAGCAAGTTTCCCAACGAGATTTCCCATAGGGACATACTTTAGGGATCAGTCAAACACAAACTTATTAGGTTTATAGTGTTTGCCTGCTCTGATACCAATTGAAAAGCGGGAGTCTAACAACCACACCCAATATTTCGCTTAGCAATTTGTTTGGACAAACTCCAATATACTTTTGAGAGAATCAACTAGACAGCCAGACTCAATCTCAAGAAAAGTATATCCAAGAGTTCATATCTCAATTTCTTAATTCAATCCGCAATCAAAAAAATGATAATTTGCGAGACGATTGAATATAAGAGAAATAACTTGAACGGTACCAAAGACCAATTTTCAAGGATCAATCAATTTCAATCAACAACCAAAGGTTGGATTTACCAATCGATCGATTCAACGCACAACCTGTGATATTTCAATTATATAACAAAATATAATGCGGAAAAGAAATAACACAGACACCAGAAGTTTTGTTAACGAGGAAACCGCAAATGCAGAAAAACCCCGGGACCTAGTCCAGATTTGAACACCACACTGTATTAAGCCGCTACAGACACTAGCCTACTACCAAGATAACTTCGGTCTGGAATATAGTTGATCCCTAATCAATCTCACACTGATCAAGGTACAGTAACGTTCCTTACGCCTCTTGAACCACACCAGTTTCTGCGCACTTGATTCCCTTAGCTGATCTCACCCACAACTAAGAGTTGCTAGACCCAAAGTCGAAGACTTGATAAACAAATCTGTATCACACAGAAAAGTCTATTGAATAGATAAATATGTCTCCTATAGATACACCTATGAGTTTTGTTTCGTCTTTTGATAAATCAAGGTGAACATGAACCTATTGATATACCGGACTTGTTGGAGTATTCAAAAATGGAATAAGACCATATTATATTATACTCATCGACATTAATAATTGTACAATCATATGAATGATCTTCAAGAACAACCCGACAGAACTTGTTTTATTGAGTGGCTTAATTTGTTGGTAAGTTGGTGGCAACGGGGTGGTGATCTTCAATTGAAAATTGTGCATCAAACTTTTATAACTTCAAGTCACAAATCACGAGGAAGAATAATATAAAAAAAATGGTTTGATACTTGGGGAAAAATAAAAATTGAAATTCGATTTGAACCCATGAATATACTGTTCTCTTTTGATGTCATCATTTTTCCTATCTTTTTTGATAACAGAAATGTAAAAACCAAATAGACTAATTGACTCTAACTATTCTAGGATATATAAGAGACACTCTGAATATCATCATTTTTCCTATCTAACAAAGTAATCAGATTCATCAAGATTCAAGACTGTATTTAAAATTTAGATTTTACTAAGCGAAGAAAACTAAGAATAATGATAATTTATGATTTAGAATAACAATTTCTATGACAAAATAGATATAGAGAATTAAAAAAATAGTGAAAATCATAAATATGTTTTTATTTTTAAAAATTCTACCTCGAGGTATGTATAAATCTATGATGTGTTGTCCAAGGGCTAAGAGGCGCACCTTATAATAGTTGTCACGAAGGTGACCTCGTCACAGCATGACTCAATGAAGAATACAAATTCTTCAAATCCAAATAGCAGAGTTTCAATTCAAATGCAATCACTCAAGTATTATCAATTTTCGTTTTGAAATTCATATATTTAATACGTTTGCATTACGATTTACTTACTATTGTGATACAAAAAACTTGTATTTTATTATGTTTTTCAATGAGGTATACAATCTTTGTATATCAATAAAATTGAGAGATCACCTCTTTCCTTAAAAAAAAAAAAAAAAATCCTAACTTTTAAACATGCATAAGAATGTGAACCATGTCATGATAATATAGGTGGGTGTTGTCTATCCATTTAAATCAAGTTTATGTATTGTGTTTAGTCACTGCCAACCTTATATATCATCACTGGTTAAAAACAAATAGGTTCTGACAAACCGTCCAAAAATCCACTTTGAAGCCTCAAAATTTTACAGATCCTGAATCCCAAAGGTCTTGTTTGGTAAAATTTATGATTATCTATTTATGATTATAGATTATCATAAATTGATAAATAATTTTGATATAATCATTTTTAAAATAAATTTTTTCAAATAATTGATTATCGTAGAATGATGATCTCAAAAACGAGAGGAAAGAACAATGATCTAGGATATTTTTTTACCTGGCTTGATTGGGGTATACTCAAACTAATTAGGGTATACCCAATTTTAAAGGGACTCTTTTTTAAGAGCAAAGGGGGAGGTCAATGGGTAAAGTTACAAAATTACCCTTTCCCATTATAACTCTAATTACTACCTAAATCAGTTTTCATTCTCTTCATTTCATCTTCTTCTCTTCTTCTTATCCTCCACAACCTTACCGGCTCCATCACCCCCACCACCACCAAAACTCGTCGATCAATTCGTTAAAATCGTCGATTCGAAAACTCCGATTAATCTTCATCAATGGATCCACCACGGAAGAAGGCAACTCGTATGAAAGAAACTAATCGAAAACCCAATGAATATAACCCTGGAATTGCAAATTTGGTTGCTAAGAAAGTGAAGAAAAAAACGGTTGAAGAAGAAGAAATTGAACCCATTGAAACACGTGAAATGGTGCGCTTAAGAAAGTAAGGGCTTGTTTAAACTCACTCTAGTACTTCGATTTCATGTTTGCATGTCAAATTAGGTCAGAAAATTCGAATTTGTGAATTGGCAGTTGCGACGCCGGCAAGGTTTTTTTATCGACCTTTCCGGGATTTCATAGTTAGTGTTTGGCCGGGAGGGTATAAGGTTGAATAACTTGCCAGTGTGATAGTTTTCAGAATCGCTACTAGCAGCGGGCGGCAGAGTTATTCATTTGTATACAATTCCGGCGTCTTTTGTTTTTTAATGAAGCCGGCATCTTATTATTGTTTACCCTTCCGGCTACTTGTTTAGAATGTTTCCTGATGCCTAGAATTTTTTAGTCCGGAAGGGTATTTATATAAAACCATTCCGGCTGTTTGTCAGCCGGCGATGTGTGGGAAATGGACCTTTCCGACTAGTTTAGTGAAAAATCCTATATTTTTTTTGTGCGCCGGAAGGCTATTTTGATGATACACTGCCGGCTTTGTCTTAGCCGGCACTCATCTTTTGGTCGACCTTTCCGGCCATTGTTCCGCCGGGTATGTTGTATATGTCTAACTTGCCGGCCTGCAATGTTTTTTTTCTGAATTGTTCTTGTTCAGATTACGAATGGCAAAGAAGAAAGCAGCTCTGAAAGCAGCTCTTAGTCCTCCTTCAAACCCTCCTCGTGTTGGTGATAAACTCTTGTCTTCAAAACATCGAGGGGTATATGTTGTGCCGGGAACGACAAAGGTCTTAGAACCACTATCTGAACCCAATGATTCAGACGAGACTCCAGATGAAGACCAATCAATTCCATCTGGTAGAAGAGGTGATGATGATGATGTTGATGAAACCAATCCGGCTGCCGGAGGAGGTAACAATGATGATGATGATGATGGTGATCAAGACATGCCTGAGGATGGAGGAGGTAATTATGATGGTGATGATGATGATGGTAATGGAGATAAAGGTAAGAATATCATCGAAGATGAAATTGTTGAAGAGGAAGAGGAACAAGAAGAAGAAGGAGATGGAGATGGAGAAGGAGAACAAACTCTAGCTATTGTTCAAGCCACCGAAGCTTCGGCTTCAACTTCAACCGGAACGAAGAAGAGGGTGATCACTAAACCGGCTAATTCTCACATGCCTTCCAAACACTTGATGGTTGCCTTTGAAAGAAGGTGAGCCTCCAAAAGGGACCCCAGCAGATGGTGGATCTGTTCTTTTTGGATACAAACACTCATGGGCATGTACGGTCCATAATACTATCGTAAGTAATCTTAATCCTTCTTTGTTATTTATTCAAGTGTGTAACTATCTTAATTAAATTTGCTTCAAGTGTTTGTATTTCTTTTCATTTTTTTTTTTTTTGGTATTTAGGATCACAAGCATGCCATCCGTCTCATGAGGCGCCAAGCTTCGTGTTCAGTGATGCATACTTGGAATGTGAGGAGGTGAAAGTGATTGTGAGGAACTCCGGGTTGTTGCCTACGGTGGAGAGTTCGAATATTAATCATGATAAAGTTACCATCTCTGCATTCTGTGAGAGGTTCTACGGAGAGACTGATACTATGTTATTCCCATTCGGTGAGATGGCGATAACTCCCGATGATGCTCAACAAATTTTAGGCCTCGAGGTTGATGGAAAAGCAGTCACTAAGGGATTCGATAATGCCATTTCTTTCGGGAAGATTTATGAATTGAGCAAGAAATTGTTCGGTTGGAGTCAGGTTCACACGGATTATGTTCTTGACAAGAAGGGTGGTCGACTAACCAAGAAGTTTAATGTGAAGAAGTTGAGGGACGGATTATGGAAGACTCAGGAAATCCTTGATAGGGAAGGAATGGTGCACCCGGTGCGAATCAATGCTACCGCGGCCTATTTCCCCGACATGTCTTCCGGGAAACCAAGTCGAGGCCGCATTACTTGCAACTATTGGATCCCTTACATGAGATGCGTGGGTATTCTTGGGGTACTGCGGTGGTCGCCTTCTTGAACAATGAGTTGACAAAATCTTTTAGGGCACTCACTAAGCAAGTTAACGGAAACACATGTCTCTTCCAGGTAATTTTATTGTCTAAAACATTTATATTCGCAAAATTCTCGTAAGATAAGGTTCTTACTAAACTTTTTTTTTCTTTTTGCATAGGTTTGGATATATGAACGCTTCCCTTCTTTGTTCAAAGACAACTCTTACGTCAAAGTGGATAACAGTGTTCCGGTTCATTTGCCAAGAGTGCAAAGGTACAGTTTTAAGGGTACTCAGGATAAGGAAATGCAGCAAAATCTTATGAAACTCCGAGCCGCCATCGACAATTTGACTGCGAAAGAGGTGATATTTGATCTGTATCGAGAGGATAGAAATCAAGGTTTAATCCCAAGGAGAAATGAAGTTGCTGCATTATACTATGGACCCTTGATGACTGTGTTTGAAGGATTTTCAATGTACGATCCACATCGGGTAATGCGACAATTGGGTTACGTACAAAAAGAACCTCATTTCGATGTATCAAATCCGGCCTTTACTGTGGATATGAGTGATTGCACCACCTCCCAAAAAGGTATGAACGTCTCTTACCTTCCAGCACCAACTCAAGAACATTAGGCTGATAGGCGTCGCGGTCAAATCGATGTGAGTCTTTTGGACGAGGTGACCACCGGTCATGAAGCTACTGAGAAATACATGGCGTGGTACTTGGGTTGGGCTCGTCCTACTGTGATTAGGCCAATGACTACTGAAGAACTGGCTCGTAAGAATAAGATCGAATCGAAAGACCCAGCAACATTGCTTAAGATATTTGTAAGTATTTTAGAGTTGCTCTTACGATTTTAAGATTGATTGCATTACCGAATCATTCTATTAATTGTTTGTTGTTTAATTGAATATAGAAGGATCAGTTGAAGACCTTTGTGAGGGTGTTGTGTTGCGCGAAAGACAGAGGAGAACTTGTGCAAAGCAAGCACATTGACTATGCGTGCAATGTTGACAATGAGGATGCTGACTATTGTTCAAGAAACTTCAGTGAAGTAAAGGCGGAAGAAAAAGCTACTAAGGATGCACAAGCCAAGATAAAGGCTGATAAAAAGAGGACTCGTAGTGCTCGTGGTGGTGAAGGTAGCAGCAGTGGTCCTGGTGGTGAAGGTAACATCAGTGGTCGTGGTGGTGAAGGTAGTGTTCCAAAACGGGGCCGTGGTCGTCGTGGTCGTGGTCGGCCAATGAATGCTTTCCTAGTTCATTTCTTTATGTTGTGGTGGACAAATGTTTAAGTTAATGGTGTGGACAAATGTTTTTTTACGGTTTATGGGACATGTTTCGTATTTTGGACAAAAAATGTTGGATTTCTAGTTGTTGAATGAATGGTTTGTTTAGCTATATAAAGTGTTGTATTACCTTACCGGCATGCTTTTTTTAAGCTACCCTGTCGGCTGTCCCAGGGCCGACAAGGTTGTGAAATGTCAGACTGCCGACCATGTCAACCAAAAATTATGTAGTTACTGGGGCAAGGTTGTGAAATGTCGATCGCGCCCCTGTCAACAAAAGTTGTTTAGTTACCAGGGCCGGCAAGGTAATACGATTCCTACTAAGCTGGCATTTTTGTAGCCGGAAGGGTACGAAAATAGAGACCCTGCCGGCCATATCTTGAAAAAAAAACCATTCTTCTGATGCCTAAAATCATGTAAGGTCGGGAGGGAAACAAAACAAGAAAATGCCGGCGGTATTTTGGCCGGCATGCTATTGAACCCATACATTTCCGTCCGTTTACGACCCGGCATTTTAGCAAATTTACGACCCGCCCGGCGGGTTCAAAATTCAAATTTTTGCAAGTACAATTGCATTGATTCACTTGTACTTGGACACTATAACGGCCAAATTTGGGCACCATCCTATAAATGCACTACTTATCTCCACAAAACAACACACAACTATTTGCATATACTCTCCAAAGCTCATACCATCACACACTCCATCTAACTCACCCAATAGCTCTCTACATACAAGAAATGGCTTCATTTGATTCTAATGAAGATTTGGCAATCACCAAAGCTTGGTATGCGGAGACTAGAGTTCAAGGCAGTCCTCCGTAAGGGTGGATTCCACAACCTTTTGGGCTAGGGTTCACAACACTTTTAGCCAAGAGTGTGGGAATCCTAACTCAAGAAGTGTTCAACAAGTGCACGATAGGCACATAGTCATTGAAAATGCGATACTTGCTTATTTAGCTATCCAAAACCAATTTTCAACGCTCCCCACTTTAACTTGTCCATTGAACAATTTGTAAGTTTTTTGGTGGTTTATTTTACGTGATCAATGTTGTTTGATCTTCCTACTAAACACCACTAACAAAGTAAGTTTGTGTTATGTTTTTGTAGCATGAAGTCGCCAAAGCGCTACTTGGAGGAAAAGGGGGAAGCATTCGCATTCGATGCAAGCTATCAATTCATGGAATCCAAAATCCCGGAGTATGCCCTGGAGATGATGGAGGGTGTATCGTCCTCGGACGAAGACTGATGGCTTTAGAAGTTTTTGTATAGGTTTTGTGGGTAGACCTCTATGTAAACCCTCACGAGACTATAACTCGTCTACTAGGGTCGCCTAGGGGTTCAAAGGCTTGATGCACATGCTAAGTGCATTCGTTTTTCCGTCGACAAGGATTAGGTTTTATGTTTCAATCAATGTAGTAACCAAAATTGAATGAATAAAGTAAATTACATCTTCCATATTATGTCACCGACAATGTTGTATTTTTTGCATGCCGAGATTAATATAGCCAGGAAGGGTAGGAAATATTTACATGCCGACCGCAAGATTGCTGCCCAAGATAGTTTGCGTGTTCTTCATCCGAGGACCATTCCGGCGGATATCTGGTCGACAGCTTATTCAAAGTTGACACTGCCGGCGGAAGAGCGATCGGCACCTTATTCAAAGTTGACCATTTCGGCGGATGTTTGGTCGGGAGCTTATTCAAACCACGACCTTGCCGGCTTTATGCATTTTCAAAATCAAAATTTTTGGATCCAAATCGAACTCATAAGACGGATCAAAAGGTTAATCTACTGAATTCATAATTTGAAAATTTTAATCTAAACTCATTTAATTAACCTAATCAGAATTTTAGTGTTAATTAACCAAGGGCATATTCCCTATTTAGAAAAAAAGGTTAAGGGGTGGCTTGGTTTTACTTCATAATGACCAGATTTTGTCTTATTGGGTATACCCCAATTAGTTTGAGTATACCCCAATCAAGCCAGGAAATATGTCCTATGTTGTTTTTTTGTCTCAATTTGAGGAAAAAATAATTGATTATAATAAATTTTCAAAACAACTTTTTTTTGTTTATCGAAATAATGGATTTTTTTCAATTATGATTAAAATAATCAATTATTATAATGGTTACCAAACACATATAGAATCCATTATAATCTGCATAATGGATTATGAGCTGATAATCCATTAAAATAATGGTTACCAAACAAACACAATATTATGTCCCAAATCTATTCTATTATATCTATTCTATTATATAAAGCGAACTCACATTGCTACAGTGCAGTGAAGCTGCAAATTGTGTTTGCCCATTTTGCCCTTAGTCATTTGTTTTCTTCCGGACCTTATATAAATTATTGGGGGTTATTAATGTAATTAGATATTACATAATTATCCTGAAACAACAATTACATCAGATCTACAATAAACAGTTCCTCCTGATTGTTTGAATATACTTGATCAAATTGATCGACATTAGAAATTGTTTTGAATTCAAAAGTAATAAAGATGAAAAGTTAACATTACAAAGAAAAGATTGATTAAGGTTTTTACAAAGTTCATCTTAGAATGTTATTTAGTTGTTCCTCTAGTTATGAGGTTAGTAATACTACCACCGAATATCCGGCCACGACCATTGTTTTTATCTCTGAAACCACTACCCCATGAACATCATAAACAGACGAAGCCTATAAAAATTTAGTGAAGGAATAATAAAGGAGGAAGACGGTGGTGTCACCGGGCAGCAGTGGGGAGGAGAAAGAAAAGATAAGGCGAAGGACCAAACAAAAGAATCCCACGACTATGAATAGAAGTAGACTCACGAGGCGTGTGAAGCAAGTGTCGTGTTATATTTCAAAACTCACACGTTGATAAATGGACTCCTCTACTATTTCATCAAACATTGTTAAAGGTGAAAATCTGGCATAAACGCTAGCCATTGATCCAAAGCACGTGCGTATGCACGTGCCAATACTCTAATAAGAAAAACAACAACAATGCTTTGAATCTTTAGCTTGGCGAGATTGGGGTATACCCAGATTAATTGGGGTATACTCACTTTGTTCCCAACCATAATACTGGGTTAAGGGGTATCTAATGTGTATAAAGTTACCTAATTACCCTTCCCTTAATAATAACCAAAACTATCCCTTTTGGTTTTAGATCCAAACCTTATTCTTTTCCTACTTCTTCTTCTTCATCAATCTAATGATCAATTCCGTTTTTCTTCTCTATATTTTATCGTTTTCAAATGAAAAAAAATCGTCGATTAGAATTTTTCATTGTTGATTAATTCTTTAAAACTCTATCTAATACTTCAATTTGATGTTTGCATGTCAAATTAGGGTAGAAAAATCGAATTTGTGAATCCATAGTTATTCAAATTGACGTGGTTTCGATTCACGACCTCCGCCGACTTTTCATATTTAGGATTAGTCGGCAAGATCTTAGGTTGAATATCATGTCGACTGTTAATATCTGTAACTGCTTTTTACAGGGTCGGCAAGGTATTCAACCTTAATACCATGCCGACTAAATGTGTTTTTAACAGTCGTTGGATTTTAAATTTTTACCTTGCCGACTAATGCTTTGAAAATGTTTGTGTTCATGAGTCCATAAAGTTATAAGGTCGGCATGGTATTTGAATACCACCCTGCCGACTGCGTATTAGTCGGCACTATATGGATTATAGACCCTGCCGACTAATTGTTTGGAAAATCATTTGTATTTTCAGTGTTCCATTTTGTTATAAGCCGGCATGCTATTCGAATACGACCCTGCCGATTGTTGTTTAGTCGGCATTGATTGTCGTTATCGACCCTGCCGACTAGTGAAGCATTTAGATCAGTCTCATGTGTGTCAAAAATAAAAAAGTCGGCATTGTTATTTAAAAACAATCATGCCGACCAAAGTTAGTCGGCATCATCTTCATTCGTCAACCTTGCCGGCCAAAGTTAGTCGGCATCATCTTCATTCGTCAACCTTGCCGGCCAAAGTTAGTCGACATCTTCTTCATTCGTCGACCCTGCCGACTTTTCATAGTTTCAGAACTGAAAGTGTCGATTTCTTCTTTAATTTTGAGTATGATTTCATACATCAGCTTTGCAATCCCGTTTTTAGAAATGTTTGGGTGCTTTCATTTCCGTTGCAAAAAAAATTCTCAAAACAATTTTTTTCATCAAAAATCTTCCCACATGAGTTCAATCAAAAACAAAATTTCATAACTTAAATTCATAAGTTTTAATCTATTTAATTAATTCATCTAAACTCAATTAATTAACTTAATCAGAATTTTTTATGTTAATTAAACAAGGATATATTAACCATTTTGAAAATACATGGTTAAGGAGTGGCCTGTTTTACTTCTAACTAACCTGGGTTTTGTCACATTAGGTATACCCGAATTAATTTGGGTATACCCCGATCAACCTAGGTTTCCAAAGACAAATTGATAAGGCTTGGTAGACTTTCATCACTGTGGACACGTGTCGGAAAGTTTCACCAAGTCTGTACTATAAAACATCTACGGTCATAAAAAATCTGTGTACAGTTTAAAGTCAATCATTTACAACTGAAGACAAAGTCCAAAGCTCAGCAGAGCCTTCTTACTCAGTCTCATTTTTGTTCATTTCCATAATTCCAGTTAGCAACTCAGACATGGTGGAAGGAGGAGTAGGAGATATAGATGATTTACCAAAGAATGATGCAAACTATACAGCTCTAACACCACTCTGGTTTTTAGAAAGAGCAGCGTTAGTACATCCACAAAGAAAATCTGTAATTCATGGATCTTTGCACTATACTTGGTTACAGACTTATCAAAGATGTCGTAGATTAGCTTCTGCTCTTTCTAAACATTCTGTTGGTCTTGGTAAAACGGTAAATTTATCAACAACCCTTGGATAGACTTTTCATTTTGTATATTTTTCATGATTGAAAGTTATTCATTTTGTTATGTTTTTCCTACTCAAATTTATTTATGAGCTTGTTCTTATCAAAAAGGAAGAAAATTTATGAGATTTCTGTTGTGGGTTTTGCTTATTTTGATTGATTGATCAAAGATAGTTGTGATTCATTTTGATGCTATTTGACCGATCATAAAAAAAAAAAAAAAATCATTTTGATGCTATTTCCAGTACAAGAAAAATTGATGCTGTGTGAGATGTATTAATTGTTCATTTTAGATGCTAGAAAGATTTGATTTCAATGAAATCAAACATTATCTAGAACAAAATCAATGATTTCCAGATTTTTGGAATTTTTGTTTTCATCAGTATATTTGTTTTAGAGTTACTCATGTCTACTTTTTACTGATTTCAAATTGTAAGGAGAAAGTTGAATTGAGATGGATATGCTTTAGGTTTCAGGGAAGGTTTCAAATTGCATCGAAGTTGCTACTTTGGACTTGGCAATACTTTGTAGGATTGCTCTATTTAAGAATTTCACTGTTGGTTTATTGGAAATTAGTAGAGTATCTGTCATGAAATAAAGTAAATTCTGTGAGATTTATAACTCAAGACTGCTTATGGTACATACTACATAAAGCCTGACCTTCAAAAAGGAATGCCTGATTCTTGATGTTAGGCTTTTATCCTTGTAAAGATGCAACTTTAAAGCCAGTGGTAGTATCTGTGCGATATGGTTTTGCCTAGGCTTTTTTTCTTTTTTAGGATTAGAAGGTTAGTCAATGCGTGACTCCAAATGCTCACCGCCAGTGCAGTGTCAGGTGCCAGCATCAAAAACATTCAACTGTGAGAGCTTTTAGAACTTCCCTTTCTGGCTCAGTTTAAACAGGCTTACTTACTGTGTGTTGCAGTATATTTCTGAGATAGGATAAGCAATTTGAAGCGTGCGGACTTAACCAGGAGGTTATACTTGGCAGTTTATATTCCTTAATTGCTGCTTACATGTCATCCATAATTTATCTTTCACATGTAGCAAGTTGCAGAGCATTTTATGTATTTTACATGTTATGTTATTTGTTCTGTGCATGTTTTGGTCAGGCTTATCATTCCGTTGATGTATTTTTGTGGAACCAAATGTAATTACTTTCTTGGCCATTTCAAAGATCACAAATTTATCATTCTACTTCCGGATTCAAATATGTTGCATATATATGTTCCACTTCCGCTATCCTGATATTGAACTAGTTATGGTTTATCTGGCAGGTAGCTGTCATTGCCCCAAACATCCCAGCCATCTATGAAGCTCATTTTGGAGTTCCAATGGCTGGAGCTGTGGTGAACTGTGTTAACATTCGCCTAAATGCACCCACAATTGCTTTCCTTCTTGGGCACTCGTTGGCCTCAGTTGTTATGGTTGATCAGGAGTTTTTCTCCTTGGCAGAAGAGGCTTTGAAAATATTAGCCAGCGATGTGAAGGGCACCTTTAAGCCTCCAGTTCTAATTGTCATAGGTGACGAAAACTGTGACCCTGGTCAGTTTAAAGATGCTCTAGACAAAGGCGCCATTGATTATGAGAAGTTTTTGGAAAGTGGTGATCCAGAATATGCTTGGAAACCACCGAAGGATGAGTGGCAGAGTATTGCCTTGGGTTATACTTCTGGGACAACTTCAAATCCGAAGGGGGTGGTATTGAGCCACCGAGGGGCATATGTAATGTCTCTCAGTGGTGCATTGATATGGGGAATGACTGAAGGGGCTGTATACCTGTGGACTCTTCCCATGTTTCACTGCAATGGTTGGTGTTACACTTGGACACTTGCAGCTCTTTGCGGTACTAGCGTTTGCCTTCGTCAGGTTTGTCAATTAGCCTAACATTTAACCTTGATTCTCTTGCATAAGATATGAATCACAACTAAAAATTTATTTAGCGTATTTGTTCTTTAATGGTAAGGCTACATGTGAATCGCAAATTTTGACCATTAGTACAAAATAACTCAAGGACAAGCACTGCTAAGAAATAGAAAAGAGCGTAGCTGTTAGAAGTGCTTGGTCTAAATTCCATTTCTAGACTTGAAAATTAGTGTCATTCAGTTCACCATATTTGCTTGGCCATCTTTTTTACACTTGTAGGTGTCCGCAAAGGCAGTTTACTCGGCCATAGTGAATGAGGGAGTTACACATTTCTGTGCTGCACCTGTTGTTCTCAACACCATTGCTAGTGCTCCGAAAGATCAAACTATCCTCCCTCTTCCACGCCAAGTCAACGTGATGACTGCGGGTGCAGCACCACCTCCTCCTGTTCTATCAGCCATGTCCAAACATGGATTCCGTGTAACCCACACTTACGGCCTCTCTGAAACATATGGTCCCTCAACTGTGTGTGCCTGGAAGCCAGAGTGGGACTCCCTACCTCTCGAGGCTCAAGCTCGTTTAAATGCTCGTCAAGGTGTTCGTTATATTGGATTGGAAGGTCTAGACGTTTTTGACACCGAAAAACAAACACCTGTACCTGCTGATGGTGTCACCATGGGTGAAATTGTTGCTCGTGGAAATTCTGTAATGAAGGGGTATCTAAAGAACCCAGAAGCAAATAAGGATGCGTTTGCTAACGGTTGGTTCCATTCTGGGGATCTTGCCGTGAAGCACCCAGACGGATATATAGAGATTAAGGATAGAGCGAAGGATATTATCATTTCGGGGGGTGAAAATATTAGTAGTTTAGAAGTAGAAAGCTTGTTATATCAGCATCCAGCTGTTTTTGAAACATCAGTCGTGGCAAGACCAGATGAAAAATGGGGAGAATCTCCTTGTGCTTTTGTAACATTGAAACCAGGAACAGAAGGATCTAACGAAAAGGATGTAGCTCAAGACATAATGAAGTTTTGTCGAGCGAAAATGCCAGCTTTCTGGGTGCCGAAGTCTGTTGTTTTTGGACCTTTGCCAAAAACGGCAACCGGGAAGATACAGAAACACGTTCTGAGAGCTAAGGCCAAAGAAATGGGTGCTGTTAAGCGAAGTAGATTGTAGAGTTTGGTTGGTGAATAAATTTCTGGTGCGAATTATGTTTAATAATATCTGTAATTTAATAACTATGTAGTTGTTATATTCATCAGCTGATGGTTATTGTCATCTTCTGCATCAATTTTTTTTTTTTTTTTTTTTTGGTAAACATAGAAATTTTATTATCAGTGATTGCAGTTTTGGTCTCTTGCTAGGAGACTACAGATAGCAGGTTCAAAATTGTCATAAGACTCGGACCATAATTCTTGTTTCTCTGGATGATTTAGCTATAACATCATCTACTTGATTATCATCACGAGGTACAAAACTGAAAGTGCATGAAATAAAACTAGAGATTAAATGTTTGATCTCTTTTATCAAGTTCCTATGCTCCCATTGTATGAGAAGAGAATGTCCATTGATACTAGACTGAATGACTAGTTTTGCATCAGATTCTATTTGTATTCTCGAGTGTTGCATTCTTTTAGTCAAATAAAGTGCCTCACGTACTGCCATGCACTCTCCTGCCTCCGCGCTCAATGCTCTATCTCCATGGCTTCCTTTGATCCCAAGACAGTTCTATCTCCGTACCTGTATTATCACGCATCACAATGCCAGTTCCAAATTGGTTAGTGTGAAGATCAAAGGAGGCATCAACATTGTACTTAATAACATCTTCTAAGGCTAGCCCCAATGGTATCCAAGATCCCACTTAACGCACTGTAGAAGTGTCGTTTTTCTGTGAATAGTGCCTCAAATCCAGAACGAGTGCTGCGTTCAGCTTGGATCCAAGTTGGAAGTATCCAAGGTACTATTGAAAAAGCACAAAACGCAGTTACAAACTGCGTATGGAAAAAAAATCCACGGAATATTCTTCTGGACGCAGTTTGAACCTGCGTCGCACGCATATTGAATCTGCGTACCCTGTAAACGCAGTTAGAAACTGCGTGGCTGTTTTATATTTGTTTGACCTTTTTTTCCTACACCCGGTTTACACTGTAATGTTAAATTCAAGTAATTTTCGTATACTATCTAAAATAGAACTCTGGTTGAACATAGCCCAGTTATGTAGATAAAAACACTCGTACTACTTAGCTTATGCAGTTGCCATTAAGTCATCCCGACAATTGTTTTGGATAACGATACTTCGATAGAAATCTTGTTATCCTTATCAACACACTATGACGGCAAGATTTTTTAATGGGGATTTCATTTATAAATAATAATAATTTTTTTCCTATAAATACACTCAAAGAAACACACCATCAAACATAAAACGCTACTTCAAATTTAGCCGGCTAAAAATGAATTCCAATCGCAAGGGAAAACAAATTGTGTGTGTAGAAGCAAACCAAATTTGTCCGCTATGTTTCCTTGAAGACCATTCAGCCATGCAATTCCCTTGGATGTATTCCAAGTGCCCGCAGAGAGGTTGTCCGGGAATAAAATTGTTATTAGAAGCGGAACCTAGAAAAAGTAGGTACCTTCGATGCCTGTAGTTGCAGGATTTCCTACACTACACCCCTCACTATATTTTGTAGATCTAAATCTTATTAATTACCTAAATTTCAAATATAAGTGCTAGAAGTATAAGTTGACACGAGGATTTTTACATGGTTCGACCAATGTGATCTACATCCATGGTTCTTCACTATGATTTTTGAGGTTACATAAGAATTAGATTTACAATCTCCATTAATGGATATTTTCTAGAGCTCTAGATCTAATTATTTGGGGAAGAAGATGATAAAGAAAATAAATCCCTCTCTAAAAATATCTCTCTCCAAAATATTTCTCTCTCTTCCCCAAAATTCTCCTCCCTATCTCTCTCCTGCTCTCCTCTTTATATAGTGTTTACATAGTGGATGACAGCTCATGTACAACTAATATTTCCCTTAATTTCGGATTTACCTTGCGACATCCTCGCGAGAGTATAAATGTTAACTCTAGTTCTCGCAAGATCTTCGCACTTTCTTCAAGTTTACGTTATCTTCATTTGTTATATTATTTCTGAAATCACTTTGCGACGATTTCGCGACGTTGTTAATGAAGATTCCGCAAGTGTGTTGTTGTTGCGATATTTGGATCCTACATCTTACCTCTTTTTTCTTGAATATTGCTTGAAGAGCGATCTTTAAGAAAAAATCTGTTGTTGTAGTAGTCTTTGATCTTTGTTGATGAAGGAACGAGCGAAAGAATCTTTGGACTTGAAAAGTACGTACTTGCCTCTATTCTTTTGCGAAGTTCGAAGCTTTGCGAGAATAAGAAGTATTATCTCTTGAAGTATCACGAAGTATAAAGTATCTTTGAAGAGGTATATGAAGTATGAAGTATCCTTGAAGAAATATAAGAAGTATCCATCCTTGATTGCGAATAAGAAGTATTGCGAATTAATCATGCGAAATTAGAAGTATGAAATATAAGAAGTATTAATCCTTGAAGCATAAGAAGTATTAATCCTTGAATAAGAGTAGTAAGTATTGCCTCTATTCATACGAAATTATTACTCCATTTTTGGTGATGATTCTTGTTGTTCATTGGTGAACGCCTTCTTTGGAAGTGATTCTTGCCGAGAAGATAAAGAACATAAAATGTTTTCTTGGTTATCCATAATTGCCTCTGTTCTTTATCTATGAGTGTATAATCATTGAAAAAGTGTTGAATGAGCGAGTTATTTCTTCATTCTTATCTTGCCTCTGTCTCATACGTTGTTCTCATGCGATAGTATAATCTCTTCAAGTTGCTTATAGATGTAGCTTTAAATCGCTTCCATTCTTCATTTCTCTGATTTTGTCTCTAGTATATGCATTCCTCTTTGTGTATTTATTGTTTCTCGCAAGTTCTTACTTGTGCTTCATATTTTCTTATTCCTGCACTATTAGTATTGCATGATAATATGATCATAATATCAAGTGTGTGGCATTTGCATTGCCTCAGTCTCATTATCATGTATATGTTCACAAGCTTATCATTTAATCATTTTCTCAAGTTCGCAATCTTATCATGTAATCTTTCTTGCGATGAAAGATCTCGGTTACCTATATTCAAAATGTTTATGTTGAATTTTGTCATTGCGACAAGATCGCAGGACGTCTTTACATTTTCATGTAATGACCCATTGGTCTTGCCTTATCATTTTTCTTGTGTGGTCTTATTTCGCCTTCCTAGTTAAAGGTATTATTTTGCCACCCCTCATTGCGACAATATGACAAGCCTGAATGCTCTTTCAAACATAAAGCCCCATTACATTGCCGTCTTGCGACAAAATCGCAGGATGTCGTTACACTTTCATATAACGACCCATTGACCTTGTCTTATCATTTCTTTAGTATTTTTTCCTCTGCAGGATATTTTTCTTGCGACAATATGATAGGCCTAAGTATTCTTGCGAACGTAAAGCCCCATGACATTGCCGTCTTTGCGACGAAATCGCAGGACGTCGTTACACTTTCATATAACGACCCATTGATCTCGTCTTACCTTCGCGTTAGTATTATTGCCTCTTCAGGATCATTGCACAAATATGACAAGCCTAAATTTTCTTTCGAAAATAAAGCCTCATGACATTTGCGTCTTTTGACACTTATCAGCTCCCTAATGGAGGGTGCCGCCCTTATCTTCTCCCTTGTTGCCCCTTCAAGGAGGCGTACATCGGCCATACAAGACTAGATCCTCCCATCCGGTCTTAGCAACAACCAGTTGTTTTCGCATCCTCTTATCCCTTATACCTATATGGTTTATGGTTACAAGATGCACCCTAAGTGGAGTTTTCTTCGGGTAGAGTGCAAAGATATACCAAGACTTGCCAAGAATGGCCGAGACACTTCAAATGCCCCCAGGCACTCTTGGCTCAACCGTGTACCCCGGCGCCTTGAGCATACACTGACTCCTTGGAAGAGACCTTCGGGCGTCCAACCAGGGTATAACCTTATATATATAGTTGGAAATCCAAAGTATCTCTTCCGGATAGGCTTTCATGGGCCCCAAATTTCCATGACCCAGGCTTCAGGAGCGGTGTAACCATCCCCCTGAGCCATGTCAAGAGATACCCCCTTATATGACGCACTTTAGGTCTTACATTTGCCTCTTACGAAATATCATTCGCGAACTAGGGTGTACGCCATAAAGGTTCGTCCCATTCACTCACTCATTCATTTTTGTCAATTCATTCAATCATTCATTTCTGCGAAATTATCGCATGTCTTCATTCTTTCATTCATTCCTTCATTTCTGTCATTTCCTTCACTTATTCTTTCATTTCTGTCATTTCTTTCATTCATTCTCATAATATCATATCATTTGAAGTAAAGTAAATATTCAAGAGAAATATATAAATTAATCTGCGAGATTTTCTCGAATCTTTGAAATCTTTAAGATCTTTGTAATTTAGAAATCTTTGAAATCTTTATAATTCTTTATAATTTTGAAATCTTTGAAATCTTTTTTTTTTTTTTTTTTTTTAAATCAAATCAAAAATCTTTTATTTTCTGTAAAAGTAAAATGTTCAAAGAAAGTGGTACTTAGCTTTTATGTGATTCGTTGTTGTTGTTGTCTCTTGCGAAGTACATGATTTGCTTGCGAAGCTAGCATCCTTGAAATGTATAAACGTCGCACAAAATATAGTTATCTCGCAGCAAAAAGAAGTGTGAGAAATGAGATTCGAACCCTTGACCTGCCTCTTGCATATTCTCGCACCATACCAACTGTTCTAACCCTCTCTTGCGAAATTAATTTGCGAGATAGTCATTAACTTTCTTCTTTGCGAAATAGGCAAAGTCCTTGCGAAGATGAATTCTCGTGAAGAAAACTTATTTGAAGCAATCATTTGCGAGGTGTATGTTCATGCAGCAAATGTTTGCGAAGTAAACATCTGCAAAACAAAAAATTCTTTGCGAAGGGGAAGACTCGAACTCGCGACCTCTAATTTGCATGCCCCTTCTCTAACCATCTGTGCCACTCGTTTGTGTGCGAAAGAAATACATAGTCTTTGTGACTCTATTCCATTTCTTCGCCTCTAGGATTTCAAAAATTTGCGAAAAACTAATCTTGGTGGGATTCGATCTTGCGTTTTCAAGCGCATTGGCTACACCCTGAACCATTTGTGCTATCCTTTATTTGTGTTAATTTGGTAAGCTTCATATCTTCGCAAAGCTTTATTTGGTAAGCTTTATCGTCCTTTGTGATTTACGACTGGAAGTTTGCCTTCACGTGATAACTCCTTTCATTAAACTTCGCAAAGCTTCTTCGCAAGTTGGCTTAACTTCTATAGAAATCACTTGTTAGTTAGGGTTCTTCTTCTTGATGATATAACGAGATGGTTTGACTGTAATGACGAGATATCATCTTTGTTAACCTTCTTCTTCTATTTTGAACTTATGTTGCTCTGTCTTAGTCCCTTTCATTGATGCCTCAGTTGTACTTCTTTTGGTAACTCCTTCTATTGATTTCATGGTACCATGTCACTCTGCGAGAGCCTCGCTGGGGCTGATCATAAAATTGATTCTCGGAGTTTAATGACGAAATATTTGTCTCTATTGTATCTTTTCTTTGCTGATGTTTCTTTGGCTTTTGTTTGTCTTTCTTTTGTTTGCTAATTTGAGAAAATTCGAGTTTGAACTGATCAACAAGCCCGAGTGTTTAACTGTTGATAGGTGGATGGATTAGGTCTTTGCGAAGCTGCATATTTAAACTTGTCTGGTAGAGTATCAAGTTGACGAGCTTGATATGTCTTATTAGGTCTTTGCGAGTTAAATTCAATGGATCTGCATCACATGGTAAAGTGGATTGCTCTTGTTGAGTGTAGATGGGTAGAGTTGAAGTTTGCTGCCATATATTTCCCGTAACTGTATCTCCGCGTATTTCCATTGTCTGGTATGGATGATTGCGAGTTCTTCGCTGCAAGCAATCAGTTAAGTCAGTCAATGGTCTAGAAAATCTAAGATAATTTCAGGAAGTATTTTATTCATTCCCTTTTTGATTGTGTTGTTCGCGGTTTCTTCGTTTGCTTCTCTGAAGTTGGTGACAAAGTTTAACTATTGCTGCTTCTTCTTTGTTTGTTATGAACATGGCTCTTTCATGAACTGGCTCCGTTACTGCTGCCATATTTATAGAATCTCTTCACAGGTTCTGTGTTGCTTTACTTCGCAAATTGCTTTACTTTACGAGACAAAGAAGAGAGTTGATGATGATGAGTTATGGGAATTAAGTATCGAGTAGAGACTTACTGCTATCCCCAGTCTGCTACAACTTGCATGTTGAGATGAAATCTTCATGGTTTGACTTGCTACATAATCTTCAGCTGAGTAGTCTTCGCTGACGGATTACTTTCAGTTCTTTGGCAGCCTTGTTCGTCTCAGTATGGTTTCATTATCTTCGCTGCTTCCTCGCTGGTCTCTTTCTAATCCATTCCTTTGCTCCTCGCAGGTTCTATATTCCTTTGTTGGTCTCCCAGCGAACGTCTCTTCACTATGTCCTTCTTTCACGATTGAACTTCGCTGGAATCTTCCTTTTCATCATCTGTTATCTCTCAATGGGTTTGTAGATAATCCTTCTTGCTGCTATTTCTCCGTCTCTGTTAATTGAGATGATTTTTTCGCATTTCCCTCTTCTTTGCTATGTTCTCATCCTCGCAAATCTGTTTTTCTTTTCCTTGTAATATGCTGCTCCTTGTTCTTTTTCTCTTGGTGTTCTTCATTGAACCCTTATGATGGTTTTGCCTGCTACGGTAATTATAAGTGCTCTTCTCTTACTCATTATGCCGCATCTTCTTCATATCTGCTATTTGTTGAAGGTACTCATCTTTAATAGTGCTTCACGGTACCACTCTAATGATCTTTCTTTGCCGCGATGACTGTGTTTGCTCAGTAGTGATTGAAACTTGAGATTCAAATACTCCCTATTGGCGTCGTTGCTCGCGGCTCTTTGAATTGGACAACCTTTTTTATACTTGCCGGAACTGTGGACATTTCTGTATCTCCCTGTAACGTACCTTCGCCAGTACTTGTGACTTTATTTGTTGTTTGCTGAATTAATAGCGAGCTCTTCGCAATAATCTCCCTTGCTGATGGCTCATAACCTTATTTGCTTTCTTGTACAGTTGTGGGCTCGTCGCCTATTGATGCAAGATATACTCGACATAGCTTCGTGTGGCTTCACTTTAAGTTCTTCTTCGCCACTATCTTTTCTATCTTTGCCATAGATTAGTTAACTTCGCAATCAACCATATCCTCTTGGCTGATTGATAATGTTCTCTTCTTACGAGTTTAATCTCTCAAAGGGCCTTTGGTAACGAAAGTGTGTCATCATTCTCTATGCGTTTTTATCACGTATTGCTCCCTTCCTTTGTTGATTCCTTCGCGTGATGTTCTTCCCACCTCGCAGACGTCCTTAACTAATTAAGGTTTTATTATTCATGATCAGACTTGCCGAAGCAATCTCCATTGGCTGATTTACTATCCTCTCTTTGTTGCTGGGAACACTATCCTTTAACAACAGGAACTCCTCGTTTTGCCGAGAATCAATTGACGATGAATTCCTCGTTTGATGGCTCTCTGCAAAGCTATGAAATTTTAACAACAAGAAGATAAGCTAGATCATCTATATTCCTAAATCAAACTGAAATTTTATCACTCAACATTTTCCAAGTTGATTAATTAAGTTTAAAGCTAGATTCGATTGTTGTAAAACTGTAAACAAAATCCATTTTAGATCAAAATTTTGGAAAGAAGTTCACGTTTTATGTTGGACTGGTATTGGTTTAAATAAATCAAAAAATCTATTTTGAAATCCCCACATCTTAAAAATGAATCAAAAAATGAGAAGGATAAGAAGAAATTAGTCATTTTCGATGAATTTTTGGCGTAGCTTTATGTGGATTTGCGATATCTCCCTCTTTGCTTCTATTCTTCAATATCTCCATCTCTGTTCCCGACCTGCTAAGGTGCATTTGTTGCTTGCAGATGTGAAAAAACTTCTGTAACTTTCATTTCTTCCCTTAAAATTCCTAGATCCAGCAATTTGTGTATTCAAATTCTCTGAAATTTTTTGAAACCATCAAGTAGCAGTCCCTGTTTCTAGCGCATATGTAGTTGCAGGATTTCCTACACTACACCCCTCACTATATTTTGTAGATCTAAATCTTATTAATTACCTAAATTTCAAATATAAGTGCTAGAAGTATAAGTTGACACGAGGATTTTTTACATGGTTCGACCAATGTGATCTACATCCATGGTTCTTCACTATGATTTTTGAGGTTACATAAGAATTAGATTTACAATCTCCATTAATGGATATTTTCTAGAGCTCTAGATCTAATTATTTGGGGAAGAAGATGATAAAGAAAATAAATCCCTCTCTAAAAATATCTCTCTCCAAAATATTTCTCTCTCTTCCCCAAAATTCTCCTCCCTATCTCTCTCATGCTCTCCTCTTTATATAGTGTTTACATAGTGGATGACAGCTCATGTACAACTAATATTTCCCTTAATTTCGGATTTACCTTGCGACATCCTCGCGAGAGTATAAATGTTAACTCTAGTTCTCGCAAAATCTTCGCACTTTCTTCAAGTTTACGTTTTCTTCATTTGTTATGTTATTTCTGAAATCACTTTGCGACGATTTCGCGACGTTGTTAATGAAGATTCCGCAAGTGTGTTGTTGTTGCGATATTTGGATCCTACAATGCCAGTTCGATAATTGCCGTGAAGAAGCTCAATGGTTAGAAGATGCAATCAAGTCCAAAGATGATAAAAATATTAACGTACTTTGCAAAAACTTCAAAGAGAAAGGTATGATTAAGGTTGAACATGAAAAGGGGGCGTCATGCCGGTGCCTGATGTAGGTTTTTTATGAAACTACATCGTTCTAAAGATAACAACACCTATGGTAAACAATTCTGCAATGTCCTGGGTGTAATTTGGTGGAATGGGCCGAATAATTAAATTTTCATTTGCTCTTTAATATGTTGTGTTATGTTATGTGTTTATGATGTAATGTTTAATCCGTGTTTAATTTCGGGTCAATGAGGCGCGGTCGATGTAATGTTTTTGTTTTATGTATTGTGTATTTTTTATGTTGTTTATGTATGTTAACGTTTATTTGGGTTTGTTTATGTATGACTATTTTAGGACCTCAAGTTAGGGACAAAATTCCTGGCAAACTCCCATTCATGAATATTTCAACTTAAGTCGGTAATCTCCCCAACCACCAGATCCAAACCCCCTTATTCCAGTCCACGTGGATGATAATAAATCAAAAGGGAAAGCTACATAATTCAATGACCATCTTTACACTTTAGTCTGACATACAAGTGGTGGACAACTCAATGGGGCGTGTTACGAAAACACAATGTGACGAGTGATAATTGTAGATGTCAGAGACTACTATTACACGTCTAATCAGTAATACTGTACAACAGTTTTTATGCTGCCTACTCTTTCAAAGGTCATTTTCTATTTAACAATTACCCAGATTACAAAAATATATCACGCTACAGAAGATGACATGCAAAATAATGCCCGACCAATGATACGTACTCATGCAGCAAAGTTGCAAATATTTATAATTTATTCCTTTGAAGAATTTCAAAATTACATTTAAACCCATCTGAGAGTTTTTAGTATAAATTTGTGATAAACGCCTCACAAATTAATTATCGGCGAAGGTGTAATGCTCTGTAAACTCAACCAAAAGATAAAGTTTTTCAATCCCAAATTATAAAAGTTTCATATCTTATTTCCACAACATTAATCAATCACGATGCCTCGTTTTTCGATGCATGAAGATACCGCTCTAGTGATTAGTTATTGTAAGGTTGCGGATATGGATCATGATACGAAAATCCTCCCGTGGGTATTGCGTTTTGGATTCGAGTGAGGGAATACTTTTTGATTCAAATTGGGAATGGAAGCGTTAGGTATTCCGCCATACGTATCCAACACCGTGTTAGCATCTTGAAAAGGATTTGTGGTCGTTTTAGGCGTGATCGCGTTGTTGCAAATGGTAATCGTGCTCGGCGATGGCAATGTATGAAGCGGTGAGAAGGAAGCCTTTCGGGCATTTCGTGGCCAATTATTTTTTTGGCCGTCGCATATAAAATTGAATGTTGTTCTCGTGAGATGTTTATGAGTGGTTAATATTGTTCGTTTGAAATCGTTGGGTTTTTATGATGTAATGTGTTTTCTTACTTATTGCAATGACGTAATCGCAGACAACTTTTTAAATAACGACTTTCATGTTTAACATCGTATTACATTAGAACAACGTAATTAATAACCTAACTCACTTTCGTAGGAATCACGGTTACACTTAGCACGTGTAACAAGCCTTTAAACCCTTAGGTGACCCTAACGGACGAGTTTAGTCTCGTGAGGGTTCATAAAGACTAACCCACAAAGTAGTTACAAACATAGATTCCAGTTTTAGACTTCACTCGATGAAGTCGATGAATTGCCCATGATCCATACTCGGGATTTTGGATACCATGAAATTATAGCATTCATCGAATGTGAATGCCTCACCTTTTTCCTCTAAATACCCCGCTTTAACCAATTCTTGCTACAAAAACACAGTGAAAATATACTCGACAAATTTAGAACCAATCAATTAACCAATGGACGGAATAAATTAAACAACACTTACAAATTGTCGGGATGACATTCTAATACGGCCGTGTTTGGTGAGTCGTTGTTGAATATCTATAAAATCGCAAATGGCTTTTTGTATAATCGGTACCTATCATGAATGTTGAAGACTTCTTTGTTTGGATTCCCATATTCTCGTATATATTGGTTGTATATATTTTCCCAAAAGGTTTGGCTCCGCTTTACTCGTGAGCGGTCTGCTACTCGAGATTCTTTGTACCATGTTTTTGTGATTTGCAAATCTTCAAACGAATCAAACGATCCCATTGTTGTGTACGTACAATGAGTTAATTTAGGGGTAGAAAGTCGTGAGAAGATTTCCCAGGTCTATGTTGTTTGGAGGAAGATAATCCGATTTCCAATTACTCGGTGGGTGAGAAGTACCTTTGGGTAAACCTGGATATTTATAGGATCCAAATTAATAATCTGCGTGGAAATTGTTAAAACACATCCAATTCACTCGTAGTAAATGAAAAATTGTTTGCACGCACATAGCGCTTTTCACCGACAAGCCTTCTCACTTTAAAACACACTTTTGATGTTCACATACGCCCTTTACTGTTTAAAACACCTTATGGGGGACAAGGAAAGACCTATCTCGGGCAAGAAGAGATGGTACAATGACCATTGTTGGGGTTAAATCAACTTGTACATATGGTGTCATAGTATAGGGTTGGAAACAGAAGAAGACTGCGAATCATGATTTGATCACTCAAACTAATGCATCAACACAAATGACAATTCATGGTGGAAATGAATCCAATGATATTAATAAAGACAAGACTCAAATTATTAACCACCCACGAATCTTTATCCAAAAGTCGTTTCATCGTTACCAAGGGACACTTCTTTGTTTATATAGCGACCCTTACTATTTATCGATAACCCCTACATTGCGTCGACCCAAATTCGTGTCTTCCCAAAGAATCAACTATCCGACTGAAAAAGCGGTTTGTGTGGTGAAACCAAACCAAGGGGCCCATGATGATATTTATTACGAAAAATATCATTATGAATAAATTGATAAACAAATACCATTAGTAATAAATTGATGCTGATACATTGATGGGATGGTTACAGATCGCTAAAAAAAAATTCAAAAGTAAACTTAGCTAACTTTTACCAAAGACATCTACCATTTAAACCGTTATGTGGCCATAACGGACGAGTTTTGTCTCGTGAGGGTTTACAAAGAGGTTTGCCCACAAAACCATTAAATTAATATTATGGTGTTGATGCGGTTTTGTTAATCTTCGTCCCCTTGTTGCGGAGGAATCGGTGGCGGTTGTATCGTGTTTAGTTGGGGATGTTAGCCTTCATGATTAAGTAGCATTGGTAAAACATGAAATCTTTGCCTGTATCACGAGCGTATTTCCAATTTGCATATCGCTCCTTTAGACAAATGGTTCATAACGCATTTAGTGTTCATGTTAAAGATTAAAAAAAAAGTGGTATTAGTAAAAAGATAAACTACTTACCAGCCTCTGAACTGTCCATAGAGGAGATTGGTTATGTGTCATATAAATTTCTTTCTGGTATCGGACGTAAACCCTCACCCCCTTTTAATTACTCCAAGCCTAGCCTTTACAAAGAATCTTTGTTCTTTGATGAATATTTGGGAATAGTTGTGTGTAATTTTCAAATACGCTGTTCCAAACCGTATTAGCCGGAACCCGGTGATGGTCCACCTCGGGAAGGGTAACAACACTTGCCCACGCATTAGTGATAGCAACATCCTCTTCGACGGTATACCTAGCCATAATACTATTGTTGTATGTTTTGGATAAGAGAGACGAGATGAAACAATGTTACAGGAGAAGCTGTAACTAGATGGATTTGAATACCTTATGTTTTGCACCTTCATCTTGATGGCCGAAAAAGTTTTTTTATAGAGGACCTTGTAACAGGTCCTTTCATGTAGCGATGAATAGACACCCAACTGTCAGACACTTTAGTTATTTGCCCTTAATTCATGGTAAAATAATAGGAATATTAAATATGATGGTACTTCTGTGTATTCCCAAAACATTTATTTTGGATATAATGACTGGTAAGAATTAAATGTCATCGAAACATACTTTAATTTTCCTCATTAATTTAAAATTATTACACGTACGGCGAAATTTAAAAATACAACGATATTAAATGGCCTACGAGCATTCAAAACGGGTCGGTGACAATAAAGGCCGAGTAGTCTCTCGGGAGTGTTTACAAGAGGTATCCCAACAAGAGCATGAAGCATAGTGATGTTACATTAACCCATGTGCCTTGCTATCCACGACGGGTTGAACTCCTCCACGGCCTCCTTCAAAGTAAGGTAGCACTCATAATACTCAAATTTAATGTCGTTTTCTTTTTGGAAGCGTAGTTTCGTCATCCATTCCTACATACGTTCAACAATAAAACCTTTAAATACCTCCTCAAAAATAAGGTTTTACAAATATGGAACGAAATCGTAAAACAACTTACGATATTATTTGTCTTTGGAACCGGTTGTCATCCTTCTAAGTAGCTTGGCTTGGATGATGGCATACATCCTAACATGCCTCAGTATTTTTTTGACATGACATCTTAGATCAAAAATTGTTCTTTGCTCTGGATTCATAAAGTTGGCAATAAAATGAGCATGTACCCGTGGCCAAAAGTTATGTTCATCCTTTTCAACTCCTTCTACAACCGGAATGGACCTTATCGCGATCCATGACGCTATGAATGAATTTCTCTCCTCGATGGTAGATGTATAATCCATCTTGTTGAATATAAATTCAAGATTGGATGTAGAGATTAAATTGGATGTGGGGAGTTGTGGTCAATAATTATCTATATAGAGGACTTCTTTTATAGGATATTATTGGATGAGTCCTCCTTACGACCCACTCTAAAAAAAAAATCACCAGGCGAATAGTATGTCAGTGTCATACACACAGCTTTCAAAATTTCCGTCTTTTACTTGATTAGTCTCTCTACTAGGGTTTGTCGGTGGCATGTAATTTCCCATCATCCAAGGCGTGTTTCAAATAGTAGATGGTGTTTATGAACATTAATTATTGACTAGGAAAATTTTTTTGTCGGCCCCGCAATATAGAAAACCCTAAAAAATGTATTGGTTTCCTTTACCCTACTGGATCCTAATCTCCAATGACTGATTTTGATTTCACCAAAGATCGGGCAATAAGGAAGTTTATAATAAAACTCGGCATTCTTAATAAGGTTCATGACCTAATTGCAAGAAAGATGAAACACACAATAAGTAATACCATGGTTAACATCATAAACATCTGTTAACCAAACTAAAACAAACGATAAAACGCGTTTACCCAACGGGACATCTTCAACTTCAGCTTCGTTTAACTATTGCGATTACGAGATCTATTATGGTACAAGCCTATATAACCTCGTCGGATTGTACTCGTTCATGGCGTCCTTCATAAGTAAGTAGCATTCGTAATATCTGAAAGGACGTCCGTTTCTTTCAAGGAAATATGCTTTGGTCATCGTTTCCTGCATGAAGCATTCAAATTATCATATGATATATTATGTTTGTTAAAATTGGGTATTTTATGACGAAAACTACTTACAATATCCATATCCTCCGTAAGGACTGCAGGTGGAATGCATATCATTAGTCTACCTTGCAGGGCAACATACAATTTTACGTCTCTTTTTATACTCCCAATACGGTATCTTAATGCTTGGCTCGATCTACGTATTGGATCTCCAAATCTTTCGACAAACTTGGTATGTACCTGATGCCAAATGCTCCGGGTGGGTCTATCAACACCTTCACCCACCGCGCACGCTAATCTGACAATCCATGCGGCAACAACTGCAACGTCCTCCTCAACGGTGAATTCGGAAACCATATAGAAAGAGTATAATAAAATAGTAGAGGGAAAATTCTAATGATGTGTTAAAGATTGTGTATTCCATCTTGGTTCAAAGGCATCCATTTATAGGGAAATGTCACACTGTAGGAGTCCTGCGATACATTTTTTGCCCGGGCTTGCAATGTCATTCAATGATGGTGTTGAACAAAAGGTGGTACATGTCTGCCCACAAAATTAGTGTGGTAGACCTTTTTTTGGCCTTAAATGTTAAGAACCGATTGTCCATATGAAATTAAATTTTTATTTATACGATGTAGACCACACTCTATAACTACCAAGAATGTATTTGGCCCCAAATACAAATTCCCCCTGAAGTTACCAAACAAACCAAAATTACATAAACCTTTTAAATATATGTCATTGTCGTGTGACACGCGATTACACTTAGCTCGTGTAACAAGCCTTTCAACCACTAGGCGGCCCCTCTCGGACGAGTTTTGTCTCGTGAGGGTTTTCATAAAGGTTTACCCACAAAGCCTTCGAGACAATGTGTCGTTGTCTTAATCATGCATAGCATCCCGAGGAGGAGGAATCGAATCGGTTGTACATAGATCTCAGGATCATACTCAGCCGGAAAATGTGATTTCATCACTTCAAATATTGCATGTCGACGCCATCTCTGGGAGAATTGTCCTTGTTCTTCGTAAGCCATTTTACCCTCCTCATACCGGGATATAAAGTTATAAGATGTGTTAGTACGGGATTCATTAAAAGGATTTAAATTTAAATTAAATTTACATTTAACTCACACATCGTGCATTGTTCCATCCATTAGGTACGTTCATCAAATAACGTTAGAACACAAACAACATATCTTGTAACTTCCCTAACCAACAACCTAACCCTGTTCCGCAACACGTGATCGTTCCTTATTACCGTCCCATTATCCCATGAGGTTAGGTATCCGACTCTAACCGGGACAGAATTCAACGCTTGGTCGTGGCCAATTCTGGATCTAATCTAATGGTAACACCATGCACCAATTAGAGCGACGTCTCGTTGCATGAAAAACTAGCCATTCTTTTAAAACTGTTGAAGACTTGATAATTGGAAGACGATATATAGATGGATGAGATAAAGAAGAAGGTTTGTTTCTGCGTTTTATTTAAGATGAGTGATACTATATTTATAGAGTTCACAATAAATGGCGTAGGCTGGGAATCGAGGGTAATGTAGGGGACGACAAGTGGTAGGTGGTCACTTAGGGACGCCAATATTCAATAAAATAAAGTGATAATAATTATGACAGGTCACCATCACTCGTAAATGAAAATTGAAAATATATGTATATCCACCACAATACCAATTCACCACCAAATTTGGTTGGAAAGCACACCAATTTATTATTAAATCTAAAAGGATGTCATTATCGTGTGACACGCGATTACACTTAGCCCGTAACAAGCCTTTAAACCACTAGGCTAGGATAATAATTATGACGTCACCATCACAAGATGGAAAGGTGTGAAGTTTGAAAATTGAAAATATATGATTCTAGGCGCGGTATGTGCTTGGAGATGAGATACGTGCAGCTGAGTGCCGTGAAGTACATTGTTTTATGCTTCCACCACGGGTAGTTGTTGAAATGCTGGTTACATTTGTGAAGGCCAGTGCGGTGGCTTTGCGGGGGTGATGATATGAGCTTTATTTGCGAGAGAAAACTGACAATGGAGATGAGATGATCTTTGTAGTGCTAATGGCAAGTGCATTGTTAATGGTAGAGAAGTGAAGAGATGTATATGGAATTCTGGGCTAAGTTGGTTGCTAGGTTGATTCACCACCGATATATAGATGGATGAGATAAAGAAGAAGGTTTGTTTTCTTTTGCGGGAGAAGGGTGATAGATATTTAAGATGATGAATACATATACTATATTTTAAGAGTTCACAATAAACCAACAGCCCCCTTTGGTTGCTCGGTGATTGGCCAAAATGTTTAGGTGGTCATCCGGTTTAGGCGGCGTTTTGGGGGACGCTAATGGATTTGAAGACAAAACCTAATTTTGGAAAAATAAAGTGATGTCATTATCAAATAAATTGGTAAAAACTTTGGATTCAATTTGCTTTTGATTGGCCTGACACTTTAGGTAGAATTCAGGCCTTTAATGTGTTTGTTGTCATAAGGTATTCTGGGGTCTTTGATAAAGTTGAGATTAAATATCAATTACGTTATTGTGAAAACGAAATCCCTTAACCAATATCTCTTCTATCATTTGCTTTTGCCGAAATTCTTTGGGTGTTTTATATAGAAACCATATTTTCATTTGCAATAGAACTGTAGGATCGATCCTTTCTTGTTTCTAAGAAAGTGTAAACCACTAGGCAGCCCTACTAGTGTGAGATGTTATTAGAAACAGAGTAAAGTATTGTATTGTAAGTATGCATGTGTAAAGCAATGTGATAATTAATATTATGCACAAAGTTATGAGGGTCGAGATACTCCCTGAAACACAACATCGCATCTATCTTTCCATAGAATCCAAGCTCCAATCATAAGAGAATAAATCCACCTTTCATCATCTATGAAGTCATTAGAAGAAAACCAAATTTGGTAACCCATTCAGAGACAGAATTGTAGTTATTTTTGACTTCATCTATGTTGACATTGATGCCCCTCCACACTGCCCTTGCATGTCTGCACTCAAAAATAATGTGCTCCATAGTTTCATCATATGATCCACAAGTGTCACATTTGGTATCCAGACTATCATTGTAAATAGCTATTTTACTCTTTGTGGAATTAATTCCTCTTATAATGCGCTGAGCCACTTTACAACTCCATAAAGCCTTCCAAACTTTCTTATTTACAACAGCCCCATTGATTTGCACTTCACTGTCATTGTAAGTCAGCATCTTGTAAGTACTTTTCAATAAAAATTTTCCATCTTTAGCACGCATCCATATCATTCCGTCTTCCTTACTACTGTCTACAAATAGAGCTTGAATTTTATTTGTTGTGTCAGAATCAAAAACTTATTCAGAAGACTTACATTCCAGAGATAAGAATCAGGTAGAAAAAGTTCTACAACATCTTCAGAAAATCTGTATAGGTCACTTATTGGAACTGGTGGATGATTCATGCCAGGGATCCATCTATCTTTCCAGATATTTGTTTTCCCGCCATTATTGACTTCCATAAAATAATTTTGTTGAACAATTTGTAAACCCTTTGTAATGCCATTATAAGTGTAAGAGCATTTTGTTGCTGAGATATTCTGATGTATTATATCACCATATTTGAAGTATTTGCTGCTTAAAACTTGTGTCATCAGATTTTCAGGTTCATTGCATATTCTCCATCGATTTTTTTTAACCTTCATTTTTTTGCCCGGATCTGGTTCACTTTGAGATACGGGTAGAATAATCTTTGGTGATTTATGTTAAAAGAAAAAGAGATTGCATAGAAATTAAATTCCTGTTTTTTTTTTTTTTATTTATTTCGGATGCATGGGATAACATCATAGGATTTTGGTCCTATTGTGTTGGCCTTAAGAATCGCAGTAATGATTAATAGGGAGTATTTCATAGTTAGAGGTGAAATTCTTGGATTAATGAAAGATGAACAATTGCGAAAGCATTTGCCATGGATGCTTTCATTAATCAAGAACGAAAGTTGGGGGCTCGAAGACGATCAGATACCGATCTAGTTTCAACCATAAACGATGCCGAACAGGGATCAATGGATGTTGCTTGTAGGATTCGCTGGCACCTTGTGAGAAATCAAAAAATTTGGATTCCAGGGGAAGTATGGTCGCAAGGATGAAACTTAAAAGAACTGACGGAAAGGCACCACCAGGAGTGGAGCCTACGACATAATTTGACTCAAACGAGGAAACTTACCATGTGTAGACATAATAAGGATTGACAGATTTAGAGCTCTTTTTTGATTCCATGGTTGGTGGTGTATGTCCATTCTTAATTGATGGAGCGATTTGTATGGTTAATTCTTTTAACGAACGAGACCTCAGCCTGCTAACTAGCTATGCAGAGGACTCCCTCCGCGGACAACTTCTTAGAGGGACCACGTAAATTTGAGGCAATAATATGTCTATGATGTACTTAGTGAAAACGCGGGGGGTACCAAATACACCACCAACTTTTTCGTTCGGAAATCTGTATGGACAAAACCTAATACAATTGCAAGTAGACCAACTTAGTAATCCTTGAAAATATGTATATATAGTTTATATCTCTACCTCTTCTCAATCAGTATGTATGAGACAATAATTCCGTGAAGATGATTATTCATAAGAGTACTTGGACAATCTCAAAAAATCAATATCCAAGATCAATCTAGTCGTATCCAAATAATCCAATCGGAATTCTGCCAAGTAATCAAACTTTTTATATATCTATCTTTCAAGATACGAATTCTAAAATAAATAAGTCTCGTAATCGATTACAATTAGATGGACGTATCTACTAAGATTGAACACGTACAACTTGCGCGAATCTAATTGTAAAAATAAATAATATAAAGCGAAAAAGGAAAAATATAAGACAACAAAAGTTTTGTTAACGAGGAAACCTCAACTTTTGAAAAACCCCGGGACCTTGTCTATATTTGAAAACCAAATTGTATTAAACTGTAAGGACCCTCAACATCGTCAACGCTATTAGACCAGTCAAGAGACGATTAAGCCGCTAGTGACTCGATTAGTTAATATAGATTTTGATTATTAGAAATTAATCTAACAACGATCTTGATACGAAATTAGTATCACTAGATAGATCTCGAAAAGTTATGCGAGATGGACTACTCGAGCGTGTTATTCGGATATCAGACGAAGAAGATTTCATCAAAATAGTCGAAGGGCAAAATAGTTATTTTGCTGTCAAACCGCCTGGCTACCCTTATCCATTTTCTGGGCGCCTTAATAATTATCCTTGGTCTTTTACCCTTCACTCATCGAGTAGATAAGCTCATTATCCTTTCTTTACTTCTTCATTCTTCTTTCTCATTCTTCATTCTTCTTCTTCTGTTTCTTCTGTCTATCGCCTCTGGCGATTTTGAGAGATGATTCTGAGGTCGAATCGAAGAGAAACTTAGGGTAAACATTATGAATTGATTGCTGGTGGTGTTGTTGATGTTATTTGAGCTCGGGAGAAGAAGGAGTGATGTTGTTGAATCAATTAGGGTTTTGTTCATGAGTTGGAAGAGAGATTAAGAGGAGTTTTGAGTTTTTATTGGATGAAGATCGAATGGGTAGGTGTTTAATTAAAGTTATGAAGCTTTTCTTATGAAGAAACACAAAACCAGGTGAACCGGGTCTGAGGGTGTTGGTGAATTTAGGTTGTTGGTGGTGATTTAGAATTAGGTATTTGTGACCTGGAAATGATGAAGATGGGAGTTATTGAGTATAGAATGAGGTTATAGATGAATGTTTAGGATTTTGCACATGGAGTGGTTATTACAGGTTGGTTGAAGCCGTGTCATTGCAGCTGAAGCTAAATCGAGATTGTTGGATGGTTTAAGTGGTTGCAGTTCATGGAAATTGTGGTGAAACTGATGTGTTATTAATTAGTGAGATTACAGGGTTATGAAATGGTAATGGTTGTGGTGATGCTGATATGAATGGTGGAGGTCTGAAAAAATGTGTATTGGTTGAAGTATAAAATGTGCAGGTAATGGAGTGGAGAAGTTTGTAGCAGGGTTGAACTACAAAAGATGGAGATGAAGGTTGTTAAGTATTGGTTGGTACATGAATTGTAACTGTATTGAATTGAGTTATATATGAAGGTGGTTGTGTTATAATGATGATTTATGTGAATCAGAGTTTGAGGAATTTCAGGTGGTAGTAATCTGAGAATGGGTGGATAATGGCTTGGTGGATGTGAGATCGAATTGAAAGATGTTGATGTTGTTGTATTATTACAGGTGGAATTGATGTTACTGTTACTATGAAGTTTGGATTTGATCGTTGTGATTGAGAATTGTAAAGAGATGGAGTTAATAATTATTGTATGAAGTAGCTATGGCAGTGGTGGAGCTTTAGGTTGAGTGTTGAATGAAAGTTAGGAGTCTGAATCAAGGAAGATATGTTTTAGTTTGTATTTTTTTGTAAAGAGAGTTAGAAATGCATCTTTTGGTCTTGGCATGTTTTGTGTTGCATCATAATTGTACATTAGAAGTTTGGCATGTGCAAGGGCCTTGATTTGTATAATTTGAATCAGTCTTGTTGACTGAGTTGTGTCACTGAATTCCTGTTTAACTCAGAGGGCCTTGACCAGTTGACCGTTGACCAGACTTTGACTAGTTTTACTAGTTTGACTTGACCTTGACCCTGGACTTTGGACGTTGACTATTATTAGGTCTTTTTGACCAGACGTGGACCGTTAGTTGACCCGATTGGATTGGGCCTTAGATTAACAGGTCGGTTTAGTGGACTTGGGCTTAGAGCTAGTGTTCCTATTTAATGAATTAGACCATTTATGGACCGAGTTAGCCTTTGTAGATATTTATAAGACTTAGCTAATGGACTATAGAACCAACCTAGTTGGATTAGTAAACCTTAGATATGTTAAAGATAGATAATGAATAGGTGTAGAACCATTGATGGGGTTAGAATCATTAGATAGTTCACCTAGCCTATAACTAGAGAGTTGTATGAGATTATGTTATGAGCCTTGTGTGAGCCTTTTGGCTAATTCCTAAGAGTGCTTGTGTGGTTAATATTTAATCTTTATTAACAACGATCGATACAAAGGATGAGGCGATAGATTGTGGATTCGAGGTAGACATGGTTTGCCTACAAATCAGGTGGGAACTTTGTAACCTTCTTGTAATCATTAAGGTTTCTTTCTATCTGCGAGCATGATATGCACTTACTTTTTGTACGCATATCTGAGTGTAAATTGTTGCGTATGTTGTGTAACATGCATTGTCGGATTCTCAAAAATTATTAGAATGACCTTTCTTTCTTGAATGTTAATATTTCGATGCTTGCTAATTGTTGTGTGTATAATGAGATATGCGTTGAATTATTTCCCCGCGAGGAGTGACTGTGTAACCCCACAGATCATCGCTAAGCACTTAATAGGACGAGAGGTCGTTACAAATATTATTACTTTTATGTTATATAATAATTTCTGTCTCTAATAGGACGGGAGGCCGTTTGCGAATATTACCTATTAGGACGAGAGGTCGTTGCGAATATTATATTATATATTATCTGGGGAAATCATTCGTATGCATATCATAATTGATTGTCTTATGTTGATTGTGCTATGAATTGTTATCTTCCTATCTTTTTCTTGAACGTCGTATTTCGATATTACGTATTGAGTTGAGAGTGAAAGTGAAAGTGTTATTTGTTTTCCTTATCATTGTACTTTAATTATTTTATCTTTTGATTGTATGTTAGTGATTACTTGAGAGTTATATTTTTCCATTGGGCACCCTTTTTGGGATGACGTGCTCACTCGTTCCCACTTCAGTTTCAGTAATATGAAGAAATGGTGCGCGTTGAAGATATTCGTTTTTCGAGATGAATATGTTCATTTAGCGTTTATATATGTACTCTCTCTCTGTAAAAAACACATTATTATATACATATCACTCGGGAGATAATATCAGAGAGTTCGGGGTTATGTTATTAGCATTTTACGTAATTATGATTCTTGAATTCGATAGTCTAAATTTGATGCTTCAATTAGGTTGTAATCCTATAAGCTAAGCAGGAGATTAGGTTGGGGCGTCACATAAACAACTATAGACACTAGTCTACTATCAGACTTCGGACTGCAATGTAGTTGGAACCGAATCCACCATCCAAGCAGTTCAGTTACAATCGCGCTCCTTACGTCTCTTGAATATCGCAAGGCTCTACGCAATTGATTCCCTTAATTGACGTCCTTTACAGCCTAAAAGTTGCTTCAACCTCAGTGAAGACTTTTGATACCAATATGCCTCTAACAGATAAGCCTATTTGATTTCCCTTTAAATCAAAGCTTGGAAATCTGTTTGCGATAGACAAAGCTAGCAAACCTCAGAATCCGGAACACTTACTGTTGATACATGAAAATAACCAATCCTAAAATAAATAGCCCCTCAACCTATTAAGGGTCCCTTTAGGATAGGGAGATTAGGGGAATAGGCCTAGCCCACAAGGTTGGGATAGTCCTAGCCCATGAGAAAGGATATTAAACTAGTTGGGCTTTAATCCAAGAAGAAAAGGGAAGCCTCTTAGGGTTTGTTAATAACTTGAAGAAGAGGAAAATGATAGTTTAGTAATATATTGATCTTATGGCCACTTATCCATTAGAGGGGAAAGGAGAATTATTATAAATGGAGGGAAGCAAGTATATTTAAGGACACCATTAATTCACTATTACTCTCCACAAACCTCTCTATACCTTGGGAGTACTTTCTGTGATTAGGGCTAGTTCCTCCTTCCCACGTTTTACCCTATCAACATTGCAACCACAGTGGGAGGTTCTTAGCCTATTTTCCAGCATGATACTCCCAAGTGCGATCCAGGAAGTACCAGCGGGCGGAGCACCCCCAAACTCGGATCTTGTTTCTATAGAAGACGTGCATGGAGAGAGCGATGAAGAGATGCGGTTCCGAGCAGTGGTTACCACTCCTATTGTGCAAGGAGCAGGAGAATCTCAGGGCGCGGGAACATCCCAGAAGAAAAGAGAGACTCTCAAAGGAAAGACTACAGCTGAGACAAGCGAGCAAGAGATGTACGAGATGCAAGAGGAGTTAGACGCGTCTATCAAAAGGCAGCAGGAATTACGTGGGCTCCTAAAGTGAGCAAGGGAGCAAAGCGTGATGACTCCCAGAGTGGTCAGCGCGAAGAATACTTTTCAGGGAATGACGGAAGACGCGATCGCAAAATATCTGGAGACTAATTATCGAGTGACAAAGCATGATGCCTATGACTCGCTAGATCCACCCTACTCTGCGGAAGTTGCCGACTACTTATATCCTGAGGATTATACATCGCCAAAATTCAAAACATACAGAGGAAAAGGGAATGCACATAAGCATGTAAGTCGCTTCATATCAGCAATGAATGCCTACGCTCAGGATGAAAATCTTTGTATGCGGAAATTCCCGAAATCACTGACAGACAATGCTTTTACCTGGTATGACAACTTGAAACCCAGAAGTATCATCTCATGGCCCGCGTTGGTGTAACTTTTATTGAAGAAATTCTACTCCGTGCAAAGGAGAGTTACAGCAATAGACTTAGGAAGGTGTACCCAGAGGGTAGGAGAAGAATCGGAAAATATATTACTCGTTTCCGCGACTTCACATTGGAATGCCATGAGGATATCCCGAAGGAACGCCTAGTAGAGATTTTCATCAGAGGAATGGATGTTATTTTCAGGTTAAATCTGAAAAATTTCAAATTCCAAATCTTTGTGGAAGTAGAAGAGGCTGCAGCCCGGATATCAGATTGTGCGGACGTTATGCATGCGGGAGGAGGCGGACATACGTGGCAGCAACATTCTGTCAATGCCGCGTCCGCACTTTGCTTTAATGACCAAGCAAACGATAGAGGGAAAGGTGGAGCTGCCTTTGGTTCCTACCGCGGTTAATCTGGAGGAAGAACGGATGGAGGAAGGTCCAATCCGCCACCACCCTTACCATGCAGCAAAGAACAGATAGTAGGACTCCTGGAACAATGGGTATCAAACAAGAAAGATACTCAACCACCCGTATCTGCGGAACCCACCGCGGCGGACAAAATGCACGAACGATACTGCCATTACCACCGAAGAGTACATCACCTGACTGTGGAATGTTATTCCCTCCGGTATATTGTACAAAGAAAGCGAGCCATAGGCGAGCTTGAAATAGGGGATCAAAGCATCAAGAATGACCCGCTCCCTCAACATCAAGTCATGATGATTTCACACGACCCTGCCGATGGAGAAACTTGGAGGCCTTGGGAAGATATAGGAGGAGAGGAAGCATGCGAAGCTTCCGAGGCAGCAGTATTTCCGGATACAAATGGGGTTGCTAGTAAGTTTGCTCAAACTATTTTGGCTCAACAATTCTTCGACTATCTGGGTTTTAGTAAAACTCAAGTCCGCGAAGCATCCAAAGCTATAGCTGCGATTGCATCTGGAAAAGCATACGATCCGATACCTAAATAAGCCATTACTTTTACGGACGAAGATATATGTTACCCGGGAGAGCACCTCCGACCCTTGTACCTAATGGCTTTTATCAACAAACAACCTCTCAAGCGAGCTTTCATAGATGGGGGAGCTTCACTTAACTTAATTTCATTGCATACGTTGGAGTCTTTGGGAGTTTCACGGACCGCAATCAGGATGCGTGCGACGACTGTGAAAATTTTTGGATGACAGACTCAGATAGCAATTGGGATAGTACACTTGATGATGAAGATCGGACCTATCAGAGCGCTCACTCCACTTTACGTTCTCGAGGACGACACCACATTCCACGTGCTGCTTCGAAGAGGATGGCTCCTGAATCACAAGGTAGTAGCATCAACATATCATCAGTGTGTCAAAACTAATATTGGAGGAAAGTAGTTTCGAATCCCAGCCACAAGCAATCCATTCGGACCAGAAGAGGCCTACATGGCTGAAATGGGAAGAATTCCAGCCTGAAGAGCAAGCGAAGGGAAAAGCTAAGTCAGTGTTCATCCCATCACGGATGGGACCTGCTGCAGGAAGTAAGAGAGCAGTAACCGAAACTAAGAATATTCATTTCAAACGCTTCTCGCGGCTGGAATGTGGAAACGTTTACCGCTTATAGCAATCAGCCGGGGAAGTCTCTCAGAGCCAACATGATTGTGCTATATCGTCAGTAGATGAAGAAATGGTGGAGATAACCCCAGTAGCAGAAGAATCACAAGAAGAAGTGGAAGTGTTGATTTCGTAGGAAGAAGTGATGGAAAATTTGCCCGAGGAAAAGATAAAAGTCGACCCAACACTTGATGGGTTAGAAGAAATAAACCTTGGCTCGGAGGACAACCCCCGTTGCGTACGTATCATCAAACACCTGCAAGGGGAAGAAAATGAGAGGATGATCAAGTTGCTCTATGAATACCAAGATGTGTTTGCGTTTACGTATGATGAAATGCCTGGCCTTGATAGTAGTTTAGTCGCGCACAACCTTAGTGTTTCCCCCGAGTACAAACCAGTTAAACAGCGGAGTCGCAATTTTTCGGAGAAGATAGAACTCGCCATTAAGGAAGAGGTGGAGAAGCTACTTAAAGCTAAATTTATCAAGCCAATCCAACACCCCGTGTGGTTAGCTAATATAGTACCAGTAGCTAAGAAAAAAAGAAAAGTCCGATGCTGCGTTGATTACCGAGATTTGAATCGTGCATGTCCTAAAGAAGATTTCCCAGTATCGAACATAGATTTAATGGTGAATAACACATGCGGGCATGATATGTTTTCTTTCATGGATGGGTTCAGCAGATATAACCAGGTAAGAATGGCGGCGTAGGATTCCCATAAGACAGCTTTCCAGACACCGTATGGAAAATTCTACTATGTTGTGATGCCTTTCAGATTGAAAAACGCGGGCGCAACCTATCAGCGGGCGATGGTAGTTATTTTTCACGATATGATGCATCAGATAATGGAGGTGGTATACATAAATGATATCGTGGTAAAATCCAGGGCACGGGAAGATCATCAGATCACTTGAGGCGCGTCTTTGACAGATGCAGGAAGTATCACCTAAAGATGAACCCTCTCAAATGCGCTTTTGGTGTTACTTCCGGAAAATTCTTGGGATTCGTCGTCACAAACAAAGGAATACAGATTGATCCAGGCAAGGTAGAAGTAATAACCACTATGACGCCGCCCGCAAACGTGAAAGAACTGCAAACTTTTATAGGGAGGATATCTTATGTCCGGAGATTTATCCCAGGATTGGCACAATTATTATCCGCATTCTCACCCTTATTGAAAAAGAATAAACCGTATGAATGGTGAGATGATCAAGAGCGAGCCTTTAAGAAACTCAAAGAATGTCTGATCAGTGCACGAGTCTTACGACCGCCCGTCAAAGGCGAACCCCTCTATCTGTACACAGCTTTTACCAACATGGCAATCGGAGCATTGCTAGCTCAAGACCTCGGCAACGACCAACTATGTCTGATTCATTACATCATTAGAGGTTTTAGAGACGCGGAATTTAGATACTCGAAAGCGGAGAAAGCATGTTTGGCGCTCATATATGCCACGAATAAATTATGATCGTATTTGCTCGCTCATGAGACCATAGTGATAACAACTGCCAACCCGATCGCCTACCTAGCTGCGAAGCCAGTCATATCCGGTAGAACAGCTCGTTGGTTACTACATCTATCTGAGTTTAAACTGAAGTATCAGCGGTCCAAAGGAGTACGCGGGCAGGCATTTGCGGATCTATTGGCTGCTTTTCCGGGGACATATATGATGGAAATAAGCGAGGAGATACCTGGAGAAGTCGCGGAAGTTGAGGAAGAAGAACGATGGGCAATATTTTTCGATGGGTCATCATATGGTTCCCACAGAGGGGTCGGTATATCTTTCGAAATACCCACGCGAGATTTGTTGTCGTTCGCCTTCAAGTTAGATTTCGAATGCTGCAACAACGTGGCGGAATATGAAGCGCTAATCTTGGGGTTGCGTATGGCGGAAGAACTCAATTTAGGAGCGATAGACATAAAGGGAGACTCAAAGATGGTTATAATCCAAATATCATGGGATTTTGAGGTGAAAGAGCCGCATTTAGCTCCATATCGAGCGGAAGTCCAAGAGTTGATAGCAAATAGAGGAAGTACTGTCATCGAGCATACGGGAAGAACCACTAATCGCCATGCCGATGTACTAGTCACTCTAGCATCAAAAATGCAATTGAATGAAGCGGACGAAGGGACAATGGTAGTGAAGAAAAGGGCATTACCAAGTACGTGGAAAGAAGACGCAGCATTTGAACAAAAGGATGACTGGATAGCGGCTTATATCGAGGATTTAACTAAAGAAGCGGACAAACAATTGTTGCCCACTAAGGTACTAAAGCAATTCGTCATAGTATGAGGAGCATTATATTACCGAACACCCGAAGGAGCCTTATCGCGCTGTGTAGGAAAAATAAAAGCACAAGAAATATTAAGTCGCGTTCATGCAGAATCATGTGGACAGACAGGAGGAATTATGTTATATCTTCGCCTACAGAGGATGGTTGTGTACTGGCCTTACATGGAAGTTTAAGCAGCAGTAGTACAAGATAAGTATGAAGATTGCCAAGCACCTCCACAACAAACAGAGGTATGCAGCGCAGAAATAGAAGATTGGAGGCATTCGTACATAGAATTTATCCAACATGAACGTCTGCCGCAAAACAGACAAGATGCGCTCAAGATTCAGCAAAAGGCTGGTCGATTCTTTATGAATGAAGGAATCCTTTATAGGAAAATCTATGGGGATACGGTACTGCGATGTTTATCAAAAGAAGAGGCAAAGACAGTGATGACCACATCTCATAATGCGGAACATCAAGGTATGAGGAAACTTTTCTTGCAATTTTACGAATGGGGATTTTACTGGCCCACAATGGAGTTTGATACAGCCGAGCATGTGAAGAAGTGCCAGCAGTGTCAAAGCCACGGACCGCTAATCGGCGCCCCACATACGTTGCTACACAGTATCGTCACTCATTGGCCTTTCCATAGCTGGGGACTCGACATCATTGGACAGATTTGTCCGACCTCATCTGGGCGACATAAGTATATAATCACCGCAACCGAATATTCTTCAAAATGGGTGGAAGCCATTTCGCTTCGTGATTACTCCGGAGCGACTATTGCAGCCTTCATCAAAGAGTATATCATATGTCGATTCGGGCGCACCAATGATCATCCGCTCGGATGATGGCACCTCCTTTGTCAACCAAACTGTCAAGGAGTTTTTGGATCAGTACGGCATTAAATTCCATAGTTCAACCGTCTACTACCCTCAAGGAAACGGACAGGCGAAAGCCACCAATAAAACATTGTTGAGGATATTAAGTCGGACAAGTACATGATCATCACGGAGTGGCATGAACGAGCTACGCTTGCACTATGGGCATACCGCATTTCTAAAAGGAGCTCAACCGGGCCTCGCCTTATTCTTTGGTATATGGTGAGGATGCAATACTACCAGCAGAGATCGCCATCCCTTCAACGTGAGTAGCCATGGCTAGCCTCACCACTTCGGACGAGATTAGTCGATTTGCCTATCTTGACACTTTGGAGGAGCGAAGAGCTAAAGCTGAACGATTTGCGGATAAGTATAGGCAGAGGACAGTGAGATACTATAACCATAAGGGAAAGGAACGAACTTTCTCAGTAAATTATATAGTCATGAAAATTTCTCCGCACGTACAGCGAGATACAAAGGCTGGAAAGTTTGCCGCAAACTGGGAAGGTCCTTATATGATCAGCGAAGCAGCGGAAAGTGGGTATTACTATCTCAAACGGATGAATGGGTCTCGGATCAATACCCGTATCAATGGTAAATGGTTAAAAGCTTATTACGCGTAATAACTAAATGTAAGCCGGGCGGCTGATTATCAATAATATATAATGAGTACTCTTATCTTAACAATGTGTTAAAAAAAATAGCCTCGAGTCTGTCTAGGTTTCGTGCATGACCAATGAAGTGCACCAATAGCCCTGAGTCTGGCTAGGTTTCGTGCATGGTCAATGAAGTGCACCAATAGCCCCGAGTCTGGCTAGGTTTCGTGCATGGCCAATGAAGTGCACAAATAGCCCCGAGTCTGGCTAGGTTTCGTGCATGACCAATGAAGTGCACCAATAGCCCCGAGTATGGCTAGGTTATGTGCATGACCAATGAAGTGCACCAATAGCCCGAGTCTAGCTAGGTTCCGTGCATGACCAATGAAGTGCACCAATATCCCCGAGTCTGGCTAGGTCCCGTGCATGGCCAATGAAATGAAATAATAACTTCGAGTATAGTCGGGCCATAAGCACAGCCCATGAGATGAGTGCTAGTCGTGACTATGATTAAACTTTGAGTAGCAAAATACATGATAACCCCAAGCAGGGCCAGAATAAACAAAGCACTAAGCATGAGTATAGATAGAGCAAAGCCCCGAGTGAATTTTGGGCAATAATATTACGTAGAAAAGTACTAAAAGTCAATCCAGGGTTGACATATTTACTAGCATACAAGTAAAATACACTTGGGATAATATACAAGTAGATAGAACAACGCATTATACGGATAAAAGCCTACTAAGATACCTAAAATTTAAAGAGCCAAAGCCAATACTGAGCGCGCGCATCTTAACCTACCACGTGCAATATCTAACTCATTTTTTTGATACTCTATCCGGGCACGAGCATAAACAAATATTCCAAATGCCTCATCCGAGGTCATGGCGTTCTCTATTGAATGGTCGATCCGATAGGGACTCAGCCGATCCACATATAAGTCCATCGCATGAAGGTATTGCGTCTGACTTACTTCAAACATATTTTCACACTCACGCAAAAGTCGAGCATTCCCAGTAACAATGGCTCGCAACAACTCTATCTTTTGTTTCCAAAGGAACAAAGATAACACATTGATTAACTCCCTCATGATTTCTTATCATTTTTCTCTGATAATTACAAAACAATATATACACAAAATTTCAAAAAAAAAAAAAAAGGGTAGCGCGCGGAGCACCCCATGAGCTTTAGTAAGACCCACTTCAACAGATCTCACAGTATGACCCGCTTCAACACACCGGAAATGAGTAATCAAACGCTGCTCGCGACAATAACCACGGTATTCAGGCAGAGCCACATCAGGCAGTCCGCCTTCACTTTAATTTTTCATCACGCGATGGTCTATCGTTGTCAACCGTTCATGCCAACAAGAGCTCTTGATATTAAATACATCACGCGCAAGACACATTACTTCTAAAAGGCGATTTAGATATCTTATCTCCAAAACTAACCTCACCCGAGTAACCATGAAACAAGAGACGTACTTAAGAACTACTTACTTTGATAAATCAAAATGCTTCTCATATATATATATATATATATATATATATATATATATAACCAAATAACACTACACCCAAGAAAGCGTTTGCAAATCCCAAAAAAAAAAAAAAAAAACAATCAAGATTGTTCAACTATGAACATACGACAATGTGCGATATCTTGATCCACATCTTGCATCATTAAAAGCGCTTCATCATATTGATTAGTAGCCATGGAAAAAGCACTTTGCATATCCCCAAGTACTTGATGCACCTCACGCATAATCTTCTCGGATGCACGAGTTTGACGCGCCATATTGAGGGTCACATTCTGCTCTTCACAAGCCGTGCGCGCCTTATCTAGGATAATTAGCCTATGAGTCTGCAGAACCCCCACCCCATCCTTCAAAATTAATAGGCGCGCTAACTCCACCTGCTTATCAGAAGGATGCACAAGAGCAGACACAACACATAAGGTCAATACACACCCACACAAGCGAGGAACCAGCCGTTGAGTACCATGAGCACGACAGTCCGCTATAGCCTGATTAATGTCAACCATCATAATGGCGGATTCTTGAAATAGCCGGTCAGCCTCGTGACGAGCAGAAACGGCGTCATCTAACACGCGCTGAACCTCGAATGCCACTCGTCCGGAAGCCTGTGCCTTCCAAGCCATTGAGTATGTTTCATACTGCTCGTCAAACCGCGCACGAGTACTGGCCCGATTTGTCGTCCTTATCTCCCTAAGTAGTTCCACTTCATCTCTCACAAGTAGTAAATGGGTCAATTCAAACTCTTTCCCAAAGGGAGTAACCAACGTCGGCACAGAAGCCAATGATAGCATATAACCATGCAAAGGGAGAGCCATTAAGAGAATTCTAATTCAAGAGAAAGAAAAGACTAAAGAAAAAGAGAATACTATATCACTAAACATACTCCATTCACCTATATTTATAGAAAATATACATATCAAAGCATTCATTACTTACTATCCACCATCTAACCATATAAAAAAGGGGGGTGATGATAGCACTTCACCATATTGATTAGTAGAGGTGGTATAAGTACTGTGCACCTCCTCAAGCACTTGGTGAACCTTGCGCATAACACCATCAGAAGCATGGGCTTCCCGAGCCATACCAAGCGTTTCCTTATGCTCCTTATAAGCTTTGTGTGCTTTATCCAAAGCGATCAATCGATGAGTCTGTAACATCCCCACTTCATCCTTCAACACCAATAAACGAGCTAATTCTACCTTCTTATGGTAGGATGAACAAGAGCGGACACAATGCATAAATTTAAAATACACCCGCGGAGATTGGGACCCGCCTGTTGAGTGATAAACGCACGACAATCAGTGATCGCTTGATCAATATCAGTCACCATAATTATTGACTCTTGGAATAATCGCTCAGCCCTGTTCCGAGCGGAGATAGTATCGTCCATCACGTGCTGCACTTCTAGAGTCACTCGTCCGGACGCCCGCATCTTCTGAGCCATTGAGTACGTCTCGTATTTCTTATCGAATTGTGCGCGGATGGCTGCTCTATTTGCCATCCTGACTTCTCTAAGAATTTCTACCTCAGCATTTACCAGCAGCAAACGAGCTAACTCATAATCCTTCTCATAAGGAATGACTAGCATTGGTACAGGAGCCAGAGCCAAAACATAACCATGTAAGTGGCGAGCCATATGCAATGAGTCACAATTCACAACAGAGATAATGAAAGAAACTTAAAAGATACCAGCTAAAACAACCCTATCTACCCTTATTTATAAGAATAAAAGGTTAACGCTATGTTAACTGCTGCTCACCCAATAATAATAAATAACAACAAAATCAGATAATAAAACCAGGTAATAGAATATCCCACAAACTGAATAGAACAAAATAAACCCAACCACCAAAGTTTTGTCCAAACCAAAGTAAAAGAAACCATTGTTCAAATGCCACTCATAGGGCAACTAAAAAGTTTTAATCCAAAGCAGCTAGCTCTGCTCTCTTCTTGATAAGGCGGGCATTAACTTCCTCAGCAGCGGTCCGGGCATCAGCTGATCGTACGACTCTTTCTTGACATTGGCGACATTGAGTAGACGCCTATATTCCTTATCCAGCTCGTCAATCTCGCGAGGCAACACATGGCTTGCATTATGGCTCGTCCTCGTCACATCCAACAGATTCTTCAGCCACTGAATCGGAAATTGTATAAGCAGATACATTTGAATAATGGTGTCCCACTTCTTTATTATAATCAGATCGATAGGAATCTCCTCCGCAAGAGTAAGCTTATCCGCTATGTCCAACAGATCCTCATTGGTCACAACCAAAGCACTAACGAGCATCCCTTCATGAACGCACATGTGCACAAACTTCTCCACTATGCGCCGGTAGTTAGCAGCTTTGGTAGAAGAAACCCAGAACCCGTGCACTAGTTCGAAGCGGACATCAATACCAGCATCCTCGGCACTAAAAACGCGAGGATATCGGAACTTAGGATCTTCTGGAGTAGCCATCAGTTCAGCGTCAGCATCCACACCGCGCGAGACTTTGGGGACTATTTTGGAAGACTTTTGCCGCTTTTCACTAGCACTTCCGGATTCACTGCCCTTGGCTTGCAAGTTTGGGCCGCTTTCTTTACCTTATACGCCATCTCGTTTCCCCATGTTCTGGAGAGGAAGAAGAAGAAATAAATAAATACTTTGGAAATAATAATGAAATAGTAACATGCTAAATGATGGCGCACATACCGAATCGGAAGAAGGAGGAAGGTTAACTGGAGAATGAACCGATTGATGTGAAGAGGAAGAAGAGCTCGATGCAGTTGGCTTCGGGTGACCTAATAAGAAACAAAAGAAAGAAGAAAATGAGGAGTAAGAAATAATACATTAGAAAGCATAAGGAGAGGGGGGTGTATATATAGATCACAAAGCGCATTTAATAATTACAACGGAATATTTCGACCGACACGTGTCAAATTCAACAAAAGGGGGTATGGAATGCTCATGAGACTTGGAAGAAGAAGATCTTTGATTCACGGTGCCACCTTTAGCCTCACTACCATCCCGAGAATAGTCATGAACAGAATGGTCTGACCCATATTCCCTCGCCGTACCTAGCATATCGGAAGGAGTGTGAAGGGGATGATTAGGATCCGGAATTGTCTTCACGATTAAAGGATGAGTAGAATGCAAATTCATACGAGGAGAGATCACGTCAGGACCGCTTTTGATGATCGATCGGCCTAGATGACATTCAACACGTTCAATGAACGAACTCGAGGAAGGTGACCCCATTTTTGGAGCTTGCGGAGAAAACGAATGGGAAGTATTAGCAGAGCGAGTGGAAGGAAACCGCGAAACAGGTAGCACGTGAGCGTCTCGTTTCATCTTCTTAGCTAGTCAGTCAGCCCTCCACTCGTGATGGGGTAGATTAATATATTCTTCAATGAAAAGGCCCCTAGGCTTCCAGCCAATAGGCGGGGAGTTCTAAAAGAACATGATACAAACCAATATAAAATAAACTAAGGAAAAAATTCGACTGGAAGCGAAAGAGGAGAAGGAAGAGAGAATACCTTAGCGGGAGAAGATTTAGAAAGAGGGATCTCCAAAGGCTTCACCGCCGGAGGACGCCTCCTCTTCTTAGAACTTGATAAGGGAGGTAAATAGTCACCTTTCTTATCCTTTTGAGGGGACTCATCGCCCGGAAGAGGATCCCAGCTAGTGATGAGCGGATGAAGAGGATGACCTTTGTTACTTGAAGAAAGATTGTATTGTTTGGCAACTTCGTCACTTAGCTTCATGATGTTAGAGCATTGCTCGGTTGAAACCACCAAGCGTTGGTATGTAAAGTTTGGTTGTCAAATTTTAGTAAATCAAAACTCATTTAAAGAGTCGCTTGATTATGTACTAGAGTCAACTTCGTATAGGTTAGCTTGAAAGTATTAGGATGTGAGACATTACAAGTATTGCGAAGACATTAAGAAGTGAAGAAGTAAGAAGTTACAACGACAACATCATCCTTCCACTTGAGGTTAGTGATATTTGACTTGAACTGTTTCATTCCCTAACGTATCTTTCAAGTCGTGCATATTGAAAACAAAACTGCGAAGCATGAACACTCTAGTTAGACATAGTATTAAGGAATACAATACGAGGTTTATTTCTTAACTATTAAACTTTGTAGATAAGACATCGACATAATCGTTTAAATGCTATTGTGATTATGTATGGGTATGAGGTGAGGATTTCATCCTAGGAAACAATGTTTTACATGTGTTTTAAGGAAGTAAATTCATAAACTTGTTTTGTGAATCGAAAAGGAAATCGCCATGCGTTATTGGTATTGTTATTTATTGCATATCTTATGAACAACCAAAATGTGTGATTAGTATAACCGCTCATGACTTGTTTGTGTTCTTGGTAAAACTATTCATAAAGGCCTGACTTTTGTATTGGTATGAATTTTATTAGTGAAACCGATCTTAAGTAATCACCTGGGATGGTATGATCGAGTTTGTGATTTTATGTAAGACCGACTCTGGGTAAAGGGGAACCGATCCTAAGAGGTGCAACACATCACAAAGGGGAATCGATCCTTGTATGAGGTGCAGCTTGTTTTAGCAGAAAGGGGAACCGATCCTATGGACATGTGCAATACATTCAAGTTAGATGCCATATATATGTGGGGAACTGATCCTAGTACCTAGTCAACCGAATTTTGGAAAGCTAGTGTGACTATGCACAGTACTCACATGGAGGTAGAACCGAAACTTATTTTGGTAGAACCGTTACCCATTATTGGTGATTGAGTGTTCTTGATCAATCACATAGTTCTTGAAAGTCAGATGAACCAATTATAAACTTGTTTGAAAGTGTGGCAAATCGGTTTCAAGATTATAAGTATGAAAGAGGACTTACAGAGTAAGGATGCCGACATACTTTGAACATGTGCAGTAATGCTTATCTTTAATTGTTCAAAGTTATTCCTTAATAGCTAAAGGAAGAAAATCCTAGGATCGAAATATAAATAAGTTAAGACTCTTTTATTTAAGGTTTTTAATTTTATTTTAGGAAAATGAGAATTAGTAATGTGCATTTACTAGTTGAAGATTTTCCAAAGTGATTTTCGGTCAATATTTTGGACAGAGCATTTCCAGGAATTATGGAAACCGAATTTGGAATATATTGCATATCTTGAGAATATTTCCGGTTTTGGAAATTCCTTGGTGTCCAAAATTCCTTGTCTATAAATACTTGAAGTTTGCATTTCTAGCAAACTAATACTCCGTGACAGCAAACTTCCTCGGTTGTGTTGTTACTGGTGAAGCCGCCTATTCGGAGAGGAGAGTAACCTAATTAGGTGAAATCTCTTACGGCCGCTCAGTTTTAAGTCTTCTTTGGGATTGAGAAGCTCTATTAGTACCGTTGGTGGGAAACTAGATAATTGCATTTTATCTTGTTTTTTCGATTGATTTGATTGACTAACGGTGGTTGAACTTTGATTGCACCTAGTTTGTTTATGCTTGAAAATCTTCTCTTCTGATATAAGATTCACTCAAACTAGATCGAAGTTTCGACAGGGATCTTTAGACTATTTGTAGATCTAAAGACGTCTTGTGATAATCCGTTGTTAATGCACTCGATTCATGTGTGATTGATCACAAGATATTCAAGTTGTTGTGTGCAGGCGTTTATTGGAGATATAAGAAGATTTGAAGATAAAGAAGATATTGAAGATTTCTAATTTGGGGTTCATAATATTTGGTGTGCACAATACTTGTTTCGGTATAGAGGATCCAACTATAATCGGTTTATCCTTGTGGTAGATTAGATTGATTAGTTGTGTAGATCGACATCAATACAATTCTTGGTGATTAAAAGTATTGATTGCAAAATCTTAACAATTACCTTTGGTAGTTGATCATAAGATAGATCTAAGAACCTGACGAAGGAGTTTATTGAGATAAACAGAAGAGACTTTGTCGAACTCACATCACTTGGTTGAAGAGAGTTGCTACCAAACAGATTTGTTGTTCCTTTATTGTTTGGAATACGAACCGAAGGTACTGTTCCAAGTACGTGACTTATTCATAAGTTGGAGGCGTGGGAATACAGACGGAACTAGGTGAACTATAGGTTTAGTTGCTTGGTCTCAACTATACGAAGTTGGTTTAATTTTGTATAGTGGCTTAATCCCGAGAGTATTCAATTCTGGACAAGGTCCAGGGGTTTTTCTGCATTTGTGGTTTCCTCGCTAACAAAATCTTGCTGTGTCATTTACTTTTATTTTCCGCATTATAATTTTTTTTTTTTTGAAGCATGAATTTTATTAAACTAATTAAAGGCCTATTACACGAGGGTATAAGATACCCAAAGATTCATCGTTTACAATTGGAATGATATGCCAGGAATCTAAAGTAGCAAAACAGAGGGCGAGGAAGATGAGGTGGTCTTGGATCGTGGTTGCATCGGGAGGAGATGTTGGAGTCGAAGGTCATAAAGCCTCCGTTCAATGCTTTCCACAAGAAAAGTTGTATTGTTGATGGAAATAACTGAGTCCATAAGAGCTTAGTTGGAGGTAGAGGAATCCAATGCGCTTGATTGAAGGTGCTAGTCCTGGATGCGTCCAAATGCTAAGGTGTACTGCCCGAACGTTAACTGTCTATCTCCGTTTTTTCTGCCTGGATCCATCAGGTGGTGATTACAGAGAAGACAAGTACAACTACTAATGATACTAAAACAAACTACCGACTGAAATACAGGAGCAACAAGAATTACAGACTTAAACTAGATTACACTATGGGGAAAACAAATTTTCTTTAAAGTAAAATACAATGAAACTGATAATTAATGTGAAAGGAGGAATCGAGTTCACCGGCCCATTCGCATAAAATTAGGCTTTGTGTTTGTTGCTGCTGCTGTTTAGATAAAAAGAAATTCTGGAGCTGAGATATAAAATCTAAGTTTCAGTACTCATGGTTTCCAACATGTGGGGAAGTTTTTATGCTGCATGTTGTAAATTATTCTTCGTCTTGGTCGAGACATTGCGGTTGAATCCAAACGTATCTGACAAAACCAAGGTTATAACAGAGCTTCTTGTGTGACTTACTCGGATTCACCACTTGTTCACCAGAGATGGTAATTAACAGAATATGATCAAATGGAAAACTTATGAAGTTGTAGAAGAGAACTACAAATCCACAACTGTAATTGGTAGTTGATGTCTGAGGGCTAGGTACCCCCTGGTTTTGGTACAGACGAGATTAAGTGCTAAAGAATTAAAATTGATGCTGATGTTTTCCTTGGATGTCCAGGTTAAATGATCAAATATTGTTCCGTAGAATAATTTGGATAGAACCAAATCAAAGTTATCTTCTAAAAGGATTCTAAACCTGATCCAATACAATTCAAGGATAATTCTAGGTCCTTGAATACAACACTAACAGCCAAAAGAAACTCAAACAAACCTATGCAAAATTTGAATTCCACAAAATTCTGATAAAACCAAAAAGAAACTACATAACCAAAAGCAAGGGATAAACAAGGCAAAATAAGGAACAACAATAGGGAGACCACCAACAAAACCAAAACAACACTTGGAACCGAAACTAATCTGGTGGTTTGATTGAAAACTGCCTTTTAACTTACAAAAACAGGATCAAGGAGGTAAGAAAAAAGGAAAAGAAGGGCTTCACTATCCAGGGAATGACTCGGAACTATTTTAGGAATACAAAGACACAGATGCAAAAGGTTTACAAAATACAAAAGCAGCGACGAAAGGTTATTAAGATTGAAAACAAAAACAACAGAAGATTTAAGGATCAGGTCTAGGCCTCATGGGGTTTTAGATGATAACATGTACGGGAATCAACAGAAAAATTTCTCCTACTTTTCAGATAAGAGGCGGTGGAGAAGAACCAAACTGAGATTTACCTCAAATTTTTAATAGCGAAGTGCAGATGGAGACCACATCCGCGAGAAACGTCTATAGAATTCCAAATCTCGACAGCAACATAAAGTAATTAGGTTAAAATCTTCATGGTGGGTATCACTATAAAAGCAGCAGTGACCTAATTGAAGGCTAAAGGCCGGTGAATCGAGGATTTAGCCGATGAGATCTGCTAAATCCATGGGGTTTTGATGACGGTGATGAAATTTAAGGTGAGGTTGGGTTTTTTTTTTTTTTTTCCTTTTTCTGTAGAGGATTTCTAATCGATTCTTCTAGGCTAAGAACTAAGGGAGATTAGAGACTGGTACTGCTCAAATCAAAGCTGATCTGAGCATCAGAGGTTGCCGGACGTTTTTGTTCCCTATGTCGGAAATCGCTTAGTTATAGGAGAGAGGTTTTTCGACTAACTAATATGTCGTTCCACTGTCATACTTTTGCATTATAATTGTTTTATTATAATTAAAGTAAATTACACAAACGCTAATTCATATTTACTTGATAAGTAATCCTATTGTGTTTGGTTAAGTCCAAACCTTTTTATCAAGTAAACATACTTCGTTGTTGTATTGTCTCGACCTTGTATCCATAGACGATCACACGAAGTGTGAACCGATTAGTTGCATTGTCTCGACTCTGTCCATACACAAATACTTTCGGAGAAATGACTTATAATTAGGAAAAGTTTTAGCTTGAGGTACATTTGGGTACCCTCGCCTTTTCAATTGGTATCAGAGCGGGCAAACACGAAAAGATCTAACAATCTGTGTTTGGTGCGATCCAACCTATAAGAAATTGAATCTATGTCTTATTCAGTTAACGTAGAGCAAGAAGATGATATACTTCAGAAAGGATGTTTGTTTTCAAAACCTGATAAACAGCTCAGCACTGTTAGTTCTCTAGTGGAATACATCTCAGAAAATATTAACCATGATGAGTTAATACGAAAACAAATACTTGTGACAAACAAGTCAGATTCAGAAGACAATAATGAGATTAATTTTTTCATAAAGCTTGCTGAAAAATATAATCTAAAGGATAATGTATATTATCCGTCTTCCGAGAAACTCGTCGGAGAATCATTGATTCATGAAGATGCTGAATCCAAAGGACTTGATGTTGTTCAAGCCAAAAGGAGTATGTATATTAGTTAAAACAAGGATATGTGATTCTAATCTCCAGAATCTCTTAACTAATATACTACATCGTGATTCTATTAGTCTAACCACCTACAAGAATCAAGATAGATGTGTTTTAAGAGATAATCCTTTGACTAGTATCCGGTCAACATCATCCAATGATGATTATCTCTTACACATAGAAAAATATCAACTCATGAATACAAAAACAAATGATTTCAGATCATGCTGCTTTGTTATCAACTGTCTAAAATAGAATCCAGGAAACAATCTCATCAAATGATGATGTCATATTCCAATGAATTCCTGGGTCGATATAAGAGTTATGGTTATTTCGCAACTCAAAAAACTTTAAATCACGCTTATGATTTTGATCATCGATCTGATCATTCGTTAAATCAGATCACTCACTCGGTGACACAGTGAAAGAAGTTTACTCTTGGAAGAATCCCAAAATGATAGATATTCAAAAATATCATGATGGATCATGTTCCATAAATTCTGAGCTATCACTAGCTCACTCCAACAACTGATGTTGGTCTTTGGAATTTCCCTAGATGTGCTCAATTCAAATAAAAAGGGAAATCTTTAAAAAGAGCACAAGAATATGAAGAACGTATAATATTATACTCTTGAATATCTAAAGTATTTTTCTATACTTGGAATATCTTTTCTATTTTTAGAAAAATACTTTCGATCTTTGGAAAGTCCATGAGAAAAGTTGGGAAAAATATTTTCAGAACTCCTAGGTTATTCTGGTTCGGAAAAACTCTATGATGTTTCCGAAAGTTTATATTTTCACAAATAAAAATACCGTTATTAGGTATTTCAATCTTGGTAACCAAGTTTGGATTATTATATAAACCATCTATAAGACCGATCCTTCTTCTGTCCACGGTAAAAGATGGGTGAAAATACTATTGACATTGAATCTCAACTTCGAAAACTTGAAACCTTTCCAGTTGAGTTCAAATGCTACTTCTCAAACGAACATAAAAAGAATCATATTTCTTTTGAGCTTATGCTTATGTTAATGGGAGATTTAGAAGTCGCTCGTGATCTTTTGGAAACTGCAGTGGTGAATGAAAAACTGCTCGAGTCAAATCTCTTGAAATCGATTGTGGAATTGAATCTTCTGAAACAAATACTCAATCATCTGAAAGAGAAAAGAAGACTCAAGAATCAAAACACCGAGGAATTGTCGGTAAATAATGGAAGCATCACTAGAGATTAAGTTATATGATGTAATACTTAATCAAGGAAAATAGACATCAATTTTTGATTTCTTTCAATGATTGTATTAGGTCTATTATGAATAAAACTATTATGAATAAAATTATTTGATTTATAATTTTTCTTGTGATGGTTTTTGATTTACATAGCATGTGCTTGAATGCTTTATCTTATTTCTATGTATGTTTATAGGATGTTTGATTTCGGTTTTATTACCTTGATATTCGATCTCATAATGTTGTGAACCCTTATGGTTTGGGTGACTTTTTGATTTAGCAGGATTAAGTTCTAGCCCATGATGGTAGGCTTTATCCAAGGATCATGAGGGGTTCCGATAGAAACAATATGTGAAAAAGTCACAATAAGTTGAATCGGTTTTGGTTTAGCATAAAAGCATATGTGTTTCGGGAGTTTTCAACTTTTGCTTGCAATAGTTAAAAACCGGTTTTCAACCTTTCTCTGGTAAAGGTTGGTTGTTGTTATTCTTTTGTTTTGCTAAAGGATGACAACATAATGATATTTCGATATCAATTCACCCTGGAAGAAGATGCAAATATATTGGAGAAGAGGATGCGAAATTTGAGGTAACAATGTTGTTAGTTAATTGTTTTCCTGTTTAAGAAAAACCTGATTTTATTTCATATAGTTATTGCTTTTGCTTAACAAAATTTTGGTACAATTGATGTTTTATTCCATTATGTGTGTATGGATGTGTGTGTGATTCAATTGGTTCCGGTTAAGAAAAACTATTATTATCTTGCTTTATTGTGTGGTATCAATCGTTTAGGCTTACAAAATTTCGGTGCAATTGCGGTGCTTTAATGTCTATGTTGTTTCAATTGCTTCCGGTAGAGGTGAATAATTATGCAAGTTGATTTATTTTGGTTTGTATCAATTTTTTATGGCTTAACGAGAGAAAAGGTTTACGGGATGAATTGTTTAGTCCAATTCGATTCTGGATAAGAGAAACTAAGTTAATTCTGATCTTAGTTAGACTTATCAAAGTGGAGGTTTCGGTTATTCAAGTCTAATCGAATGCCTTAACAAGAAATGCTAGTTAACTAACCTAGTACTTGTCTTGTTTAAAACTGAAAAGGTATAAGTTATATGGATAATTAGAACCTGATGAGAAAAATAGAGTTATCTTTATTTTGGTCTTATCGAACAAGCGATTGTATTTGTACAATCGGTTTAGCAAAGGGACTTAGGTGCTTAGTTGATTTTTGGTTTGCTAAACTATTAGGGAAAATTGCTTCGGGCAATTATTTCCTTGATAACATATCAAAAACAAAATTACTTTGTAGTTTCGGTTTTGATATTGGTTATCAAAAATGGTGTGTGGAACCCTAGTTCTTAACTCTATAGGTTGCAAGTCTATTTTGAGATTTGTAAGATTCTTTTCGGTTTGTCCTTTATTTTTTCGTTTCTTTGTCATTTTGTGACAAAAAGGGGGAGAAATATATGGAGTAAACAAGTGATCTTTGGCATTGATTTTATATTGATTGGTATCACTAAGGGAAAGGACATTGGTGCTTAAACGTTTATATAATGAAAGAGTGAAAGCATAGACTAAGGGGGAGTAACATATCATTACAAAGGAATAACAAAGACTTGTGGATTGATAAAATCTACCTATATTACCTTTAGAGGGAGTAATATTCCTTGTTATCATAATGTCAACAGCGACATTTAAGGATTGAATGTATACATGTTATTGTGCTGTTGAATTCGGGAATCAAGCATATGTGTAATGAATTCTTGTAATTTGTTTATCCATATGATGTAAGAGTTTTGTCACTAAAATTGACAAATGAGGAGGAGATTGTTAGAGCATTGCTCGTTTGAACCCACCAAGCATTGGTATGTCAAGTTTGGTTGTCATATTTTAGTGAATCAAAACTCATTTAAAGAGTCGCTTGATTATGTACTAGAGTCAACTTCGTATAGGTTAGCTTGAAAGTATTAGGATATGAGACATTACAAGTATTGCGAAGACTTTAACAAGTGAAGAAGTAAGAAGCTACAACGACAACATCATCCTTCCACTTGAGGTTAGTGATATTTGACTTGAACTGTTTCATTCCCTAACGTATCTTTCAAGTCGTGCATATTGAAAACAAAACTGCGAAGCATGAACACTCTAGTTAGACATAATATTAAGGAATACAATACGAGGTTTATTGTTTAACCATTAAACTTTGTAGATAAGACATCGACATAATCGTTTAAATGCTATTGTGATTATGTATGGGTATGAGGTGAGTATTTCATCCTAGGAAACAATGTTTTACATGTGTTTTAAGGAAGTAAATTCATAAACTTGTTTTGTGAATCGAAAAGGAAATCGCCAGGCGTTATCGGTATTGTTATTCATTGCATATCTTGTGAACAACCAATATGTGTGATTAGTATAACCGCTCATGACTTGTTTGTGTTCTTGGTAAAACTATTCACAAAGGTCTGATTTTTGTATTGGTATGACTTCTATTAGTGAAATCGATCTTAAGAAATCACCTGAGATGGTATGATCGAGTTTGTGATTTTGTGTAAGACCGACTCTGGGTAAAGGGGAACCGATCCTAGTAAGAGGTGCAACACATCACAAAGGGGAATCAATCCTTGTATGAGGTGCAGCATGTTTTAGCAGAAAGTGGAACCGATCCTATGGACATGTGCAACACGTTTTTAGGCAAAGGGTAACCGATCATATGGACATGTGCAACACATTCAAGTTAGATACCATATATATGTGGGGAACCGATCCTAGTACCTAGTCAACCGAATTTTGGAAAGCTAGTGTGACTATGCACATTACTCACATGGAGGTAGAACCGAAACTTGTTTTGGTAGAACTGTTAAACCCATGATTGGTGATTGAGTGTTCTTGATCAATCACATAGTTCTTGAAAATCAGATAAACCAATTCTAAACTTGTTTGGAAGTGTGGCAATTCGGTTTCAAGATTGTAAGTATGAAAGAGGACTTACATATTAAGGATGTCGACATACTTTGAACATGTGCAGTAACGCTTATCTTTAATTGTTCAAAGTTATTCCTTAATAGTTAAAGGAAGAAAATCCCAGGATCGAAACATAAATAAGTTAAAAATATTTTATTTAAGGTTTTTAATTTTATTTTAGGAAAATGAGAATTAGTAATGTGCATTTACTAGTTGAAGATATTCCAAAGAGATTTTCGGTCAATATTTTGGACAGAGCATTTCCAGGAATTATGGAAACTGAATTTGGAATATATTGCATATCTTGAGAATATTTTCGGTTTTGGAAATTCCTTGGTGTCCAAACTTCCTTGTCTATAAATACTTGAAGTTTGCATTTCTATCAAACTAATCCTTCGTGACAACAAACTTCCTTGGTTGTGTTGTTACTTTTGAAGCCGCCTATTCGGAGAGGAGAGTAACCTAATTAGGCGAAATCTCTTACGACCGCTCAGTTTAAAGTCTTCTTTGGGATTGAGAAGCTCTATTAGTACCGTTGGTTGGAAACTAGATATTTGCGGTTTATCTTGTGTTTTTGATTGATTTGATTGACTAACGGTGGTTGAACTTTGATTGCACTTAGTTTGTTTATGCTTGAGAATCTTCTCTTCTGATATAAGATTCACTCAAACTAGATCGAAGTTTCGACATGGATCTTTAGATTTGTTTATAGATCTAAAGACGTCTTGTGATAATCTATTGTTAACAGACTCCATTCTGTGCGTGATTGATCACAAGAGATTCAAGTTGTTGTGTGCAGGTGTTTATTGAAGATCTAAGAAGATTTGAAGACAAAGAAGATATTGAAGATTTCTGATTTGGGGTTCATAATCTTTGGTGTGCACAATACTTGTTTCGGTATAGAGGATCCAACTATCATCGGTTTATCCTTGTGGTAGATTAGATTGATTAGTTGTGTAGATCGGCATCAATACAATTCTTGGTGACTAAAAGTATTGATTGTAAAATCTTAACAATTACCTTTGGTAGTTGATCATAAGATAGATCTAAGAACCTGGCGAAGGAGTTTATTGAGATAAACAGAAGAGCCTTTGTCGAAATCACATCACTTGGTTGAAGAGAGTTGCTACCAAGCAGATTTGTTGTTCCTTTACTGTTTGGAATACGAACCAAAGAAATTGTTCCAAGTACGTGACTTATTCATAAGTTGGAGGCGTGGGAATACAGACGGAACTAGGTGAACTATAGGTTTAGTTGCTTAGTCTCAACTATACGAAGTTGGTTTAATTTTGTATAGCGGCTTAATCCTGAGAGTATTCAATTCTGGACAAGGTCCCAGAGTTTTTTTGCATTTGCGGTTTCCTTGTTAACAAAATCTTGCTGTGTCATTTACTTTTATTTTCCGCATTATAATTGTTTTATTATAATTAAAGTAAACACAAACGTTAATTCCTATTTACTTGATAAGTAATCCTATTGTGTTTGGTTAAGTCCAAACCTTTTTATCAAGTAAACATACTTCGTTGTTGTATTGTCTCGATCTTGTATCCATAGACGACCACACGAAGTGTGAACCGATTAGTTGCATTGTCTCGACTCTGTCCATAGACAATCATTTTCAGAGAAAGGACTTATAGGTAGGAAAAGTTTTAGCTTGAGATATATTTGGGTACCCTCGCCTTTTCACACGCGACCTGATGCGTGCATCTCCTTGAAATCCTCATTGGTCAGAGCCGGAGGAGCGTATGGATCCTTGAAGAGAAGATTCAACAATTACTATTAAGGTCATTGCGATACACGATCCACTCACTGGTAACGCTCACTTTCCGTATGATTGAGGTTGGAAGAATCAAAATGACACTGTCGATCACTCATCCGGAGACCGTATTTAAAAACGAAGCGATTAAAACTCTTCTGGATCTCTAGATCATCATACGAATAAGGGGAGGGGGACTATAAGGAACCCCTTGATCAAAACCAAGATAACAAGCAACACGGATGGTATTATATGCCTCAGACGAAAACTTCCCGCCATGAAATCCAGGGAGACATCTCGGTAAGGTAGATACAATGATGTCGAAATCCTCGGCCGAAGGTATATCCGCGGAAGACATCCTGCACTGCGACTTGATAACAAAACTATAATGCAAAGAACCAGTACGACCATCTTGATAGGTGATAAGGTTGAAGTCGGCTCCCGGGGACTGTACTCGAAAACATCATGGCAAAACCAAAAGAGAAGAAAAGCTGCTAGCTCCGCTCGTCTGACTTCCCCTCTCGGGGAGGCACGCCCTCTCGCTCGCTGGAAAACATAGGGGCCCAATACTTGATCCAACAAGAAAAGAAAGCACGGAGCTTCCCATACTTGGACTTCTGGCTACTCTTTGCCGCCTATATTTCTTTCACGTCGTCAGATTCTTCAGCAACGGTTTACCTCGAATGAGCAGCCTTAATAGCGAATGCCATAAGCTTTGAGGAGGATGAAACATTAACCGGAGGACTGTGCGTAGTAGATGCAACAGCTTTGCCTTTTCTTCTACCCACCAATTCTCCTCCTCATTCGGAGCCTCAGTTTTGACCTCCCCCGGGGACTGGAATGTTATAGAACTCGCTTTGGCCGCAATCAAATGATCGCGGATATCTTTATCGCTCTGATTCAAAGACTTATAAAGGCAGCAGTCTTCGAAGATTGTATCACCATGGACAGGTAAACCAGTAAGCGCCATTACATCTTTCAAGATTGTAATCGTCTCACCCCAAGAGAATATAAATGTGTGAGGAACGATTCCCCAGCGCGGGCATAGGCGGACTAAGCTATCATGATCTCGCCGGATGTACCTAAACTTTGAAGCTTTTATCACAACTTCTATGCCTGGAGACCGGATGATCCTCTTATGATTGGAATAGATATAATCCACCCACGGGTCTTAGGCGGCAGGAGATTCAGCGAATGAACGAAGAATGATGGAAGAAAAGACATAATCTCCCCTATGAACCGCTAGGAGGGGAATTTCCTCCGAAGCGGCTATCGGAAGTATCTCCGCTTGAGGGCGGATAAGCCATCCTTCGGACGTAGATGGAGGAAACGGGTGAGGATTCAGCATGCGCGCAATCCAATTATCATCAGCCGGAAAGAGAGTTGAACCATCATCCGCTGCAGGCGGCCGCAAGAGATCTTTGAGTTGAGGACTGCTCCTTATCTCCTCAAGTGCATAAGGTTCCAATTGGAGGGGTACATCACGATTGGGCGATTCATTAGACATAATGAACGAGAGGAAAAGAAAGGAGAGAGAAAAGATACGGTAAGAAATATGAGGAATGAAAGGCGAGGTCTCCTCTATTTATAGCAGGGTAAAAGAGAACGGTTACTAGATAAGTTAGTAACTGCAGCATCTCAAAGGTCGTGTGCTCGAACCGTTCAGAGTCACTAACCATTACCATCAGGACGAGATGTCAACATATGACTGTTGACACGGTCTTTGACCGGTTAAACAGTCAGGGGACTAATGTCGATACATGAAAATAACCAATCCTAAAATAAATAGCCCCTCAACCTATTAAGGATCCCTTTAGGATAGGGAGATTAAGGGACTAGGCCTAGCCCACAAGGTTGGGATAGTCCTAGCCCATGAGAAAGGATATTAAACTAGTTGGGCTTTAATCCAAGAAGGAAAGGGAAGCCTCTTAGGGTTTGTTAATAACTTGAAGAAGAGGAAAATGGTAGTTTAGTAATATATTAATCTTATGGGCACTTATCCATAAGAGGGGAAAGGAGAATTATTATAAAAGGGGGGAAGCAAGTATGTTTAAGGACACCATTAATTCACCATTACTCTCCACAAACCTCTCTACACCTTGGGAGTACTTTCTGTGATTAGGGCTAGTTCGTACTTCCCATGTTTTACCCTATCAACACTTACAATCGCTTAGATGAATATCCTGGATCTTTTAGCACCTCTCAAGAACAATCTTCAAAAGATCACTTAAGATCAACTTTCACATATCTATCTTGAGGAATCACAAAGTCTGAGATGAAGAGAACTTTGCTATTTATATTTATCTTTCCTGAAAGAGATTACAAAATCCTCGATAACAGAAAAGCAAGATCATGATGCACGAACTATCTTTCCTGGCTTCACGAATCCCCAAAGCGAAGTCTATTAGTCGTAAACCTAATTATGTTTCTCAGAGGAAGCGTAGGTTCATAGAGGACGACTTTATATATCAACTAGTACACAAAGTGTCAGAGATTGATTTTCCCAGTTGAAAGATCATGTTAGAGCATTGCTCGGTCGAACTCACAAGTATTGCTATCTCAATCTTGTTGTCAAATTTAGTTGTCAAAATTATATCTTGATTTCTAGTCTACATTTAGTCATGTCTCGGATTAGGATAAAAGTTTTTATCACTGCGTTCAACTCGAATTTAGTTTAAATTTAGTTGAGATTCGGATATCACTGCGTTCTACCGTTTGAAGGCGAAGATCAATAGGAGTTTTGGAGAACTTCTACATCAAAAAGTAAGTGAAGACTGAACCACCTATATATCAAGTTTCCGCCATTTCTATCTTCGAGACATTGTCGCATGACTAAATTACACAGTACATGCATAATAAAATTTTCGAGTCAAGTTTATCTTGTATATCTTCTCGAAATATGACATTAAGCTTAAGAACATTTGTTCAAACTTGATGAATTTGGTTTAGAACAATTTATTGTTATGATTCAATATTTAATCATTAGAAAATAGCCTGGAACAGTGATATGTGTCATTGATGTTATTCAGGAATGTCTCGAATTGATTATTAGAGAGATATAGAACTACTGTTAATCTGGATACAAGACAGTATGCATACAAGTTCACATACTGGGAGATGTGTTATAAATCCAGAGCTGCAGTACATCTACCCAGTACACGTATGGGCGTACCTATAGTTCGGCAGCGACTTTTTCGTACATACCCGGTATCCATACCACAAAACTTCTGTGACTCGTGAACCAGGAATGGTACGCATACTAAGTATGCAAACGAAAAAAGATCTGTTGGTTTTGATACCGAAAACGGTCCGCGTACCCGGTATGCAAACCATAAAAGTTCCTAAACTCATTTTGTCTTACGGGTATCCATACCCGGTACACGTACTATGACAAGAATATTCACGAATAGGTATAGTACACGTACTTACCTTGTCGAATATTTTTAGATGCATCAGAATTATTTCTATGAGATAATCAACATTTGAACAACTCTCTAAAAACACTATCTAGACATTTTTGATCATATGTGTGATTCAAGAAAAGTCTTAAAGTATTATATATGAAAATGGTTAAGCTTATCGTTCAATTTGCTAGTCTCAGCTAACCTTCATGAACATGTCATTGTACACGGTTCGGTTATGGTCCATCCTAACCAGAATGTATATTCTACTATGTTAATCTCAAAGTCAAGTTTTTCATCAAACGATGATTATTGATTGCTTGGTTCCAAAGCTATCTTAGCTTAAACCTAAAGTAACCTTGACCTTGAAGTCTATAAAAGAAGAACCTCAAACAACTGGGATCTTTGAATCCCCGGCACTATTCTTGTGTGTCCTAGTTGTAAACTAGAGTCGTCCTCTCCTTCAAACCCTTCTACGGTTTAGCGACAGAAAAGACTTCACTTGGGGATTCGTGAAGCCAGGTTCATATATCGTTATCTTGATAGTTTGTGTATCCCGATCTTGTTTTAATTATTGAGCTACTCACTCAGACAACATATATCGAAATCACAAAGTTTCTTTGTCTCAGACTTTGTGATCCTACAAGTTTCGACTTGTGAGGTGAATAATAATCTAGGATGCTCTTCGTGAGTCATAAGACCAGATTTTGAGGTTTGCTAGACTTTGTCTATTGCAACCAGTTTCCTACCTCACCTTGATATTTGATCAGAACGGAAATCACATATATAAGATTATTTGTGGGAGGCAGATTGGTTTAAAGTGTCCAATTGAGTTGAAGCAACTCTTAGGATGTAAATGACGTCAGCTAAGGGAATCATTTGCGCATAGTCATGATGGGATTCAAGAGGCGTAAGGAGCGCAACTATAACTGAATTGCTGTGACGGTTTAATTTGGTCTGAACTACTGAAAAAGTGGGGGTATAACAACCACACCCAATAATTCGTTCCGAAATCTGTATGGACTAGACTCCAATATAATTTCGAGAGCACCAACTTAATAGCGAGATCAATCAAGAGATATATCAAAGAGCCTTATCTCAATTTCTCAATGGAATCAACAAATCAAACAAATAAAAATATGTGAGCCTGATTGATATGAGAAATAACTTGGACGGTACCAAAGACCAATGCCCAAGTGTCAATCTAGTTGTATCCAACAGACAAGGTCAGATTTATAAACTGATTGAACAACACACAACCTGTGATATTTCAATTATATAAACAAATATAATGCGGAAAAGAAATAACACAGGCACTAGAAATTTTGTGAACGAGGAGACCGCAAATGCAAAAATACCCAGGGACCTAGTCCATCTTTGAACACCACACTGTATTCAGCCGTTACAGACACTAGCCTACTACAAGTTAACTTCAGACTGGAATGTAGTTGATCCCTAACCAAGTCTCACACCGATTAAGGTACAGTCGCGTTCCTTACGCCTCTAGAACCACGCTGGATTCTGCACACTTGATTCACTTAGCAGATCTCCCACAACTAAGAGTTGTTACGACCCAAAGTCGAAGACTTATAAACAAATTTGTCTCACACATATAAGTCTATTCTAATAGATAAATCTGTCTCCCACAGAAGTACCTATGAATCAAGGTGAACAGGAACCAATTGATAATCCAGTCTTAAACTCCCGAAGATCAGCCTAGAAATATCAATCACCTCACAATAACTTAACTATATGGTGGTAGAAGAAGTTACTGTGGAATCACAAAGTCTTAGACGAAGAACTTTGTGATTACTTTTTACTCCCTCCGTTCCACTTTAGATGATGTTTTTGGAGTTTTCACGCATATTAAGAAATGAAGAGAGATTTGAACATTTTCCATCTATACCCTTGAGAAAAGTCTTCAAACATTAATTGCTATTAGTGTATTTAAAAATACACTTATAGTTCCAAGACAAAATATAAGGCTGTTATTGGTAGTTTTGTGAAAAAATATGAAAACTTTCAAGTATTGTGGAACAAAAAAATAACCCTAAAACATCATCTAAAATGGAACGGATGGAGTATATATTACCTATCGGAGATAAATCTCGAGCAAATCTTAGAGAAGATAGTACTCAATACGATAGAACAAGTAAGATCAGAATACACAACTACATAGAAAATAATTGGATCCGCTTCACGGATCCTAATGAAGTCTTCAAGTCATTAACCTATAATGGGTTTGGAAAAACTAGGTTAAAGGAGAATCGACTCTAGTTTGCAACTAGGAACACACAGAAGTGTGGGTATTAGGTTTTCCAGTTGCTACAGTTCTCTCTCATATAGTCTTTCAAATCTGGTTTTGCTTTCAATCAAAGCTAACATAGCTTAGTAACAAAACATTCAATATTCACCGTTAGATGAAATCCTGATTTAAGATTCAAGCTAAGTCTGCTTAAAACCAAAGCAATATCTCTCCACCGTTAGATGGTCTTAGCTTGTTACACACTAATGAGATATACCTTCATTTAGATATGGGTAACCGTACCTAAACGTGTATATTGAGTTGGCTCAATAACAGTTAACCGAAGTTAGCCATATGAACACTTTTGTCTTAACCACATTCATCTAACACTTCTAGATCAAATATGATAATCAATCAATCATGAAAGATAATCAAATGAATCTAATAGTGTTTCAAATAGAGTTGTTCAATTGTTCACTATCTCATAGAAATATATATGAACAAATTGAAACAAAATAGGATTGATTCGTAATTGTACAAAGTAATTATATAAGAATCAATTCATGAACATTAAGACTTGGTTTCCAAAGATTGCATTCCTTAATTCATAAATCTTTAAGTTCATGAGTATGAGAATCATACATAACCGATTGTAGAACATAACCACTACGTTTGCAAACCAGGTACGCAAATAGTAGCTTCCGGACTTTGGTCTGTCCAGCCGTTTATAAACCAGGTACGCAAACAGCCGTCCCGGACCGAACTCAGGTAGAACCGTTCGCATACTAGGTATGCAACCAAGGTTCCCGGACTTTAAAGTTAAAATTGTTCGCATACTAGGTATGCAAACAAGGTTCCCGGACCTGATTCATACCAAAACAGTTTGCATACTATGTACGCATACTATGATGTATCCAGACATAGGTATTTGTTCTAAACTCCCATTTCAATCATTTGAAACATCCTTAGAAGACGACAATGGCTATCTCACACAAACCAATAGCTTATAAGTAATTTTCAAGTGATCGAATAATCAATACGAAACATTCCAAGTCGACATCAAATGATTGTCTCACACAAATCATGTAAGATGTTTCAAGGAAATTTTCACATGATCATCTTTTGACTTAATATTTAGTTTCTAACTAAACTAGTCAAGAATACGATGAACGTAGTTAAAGCAAAAAGCTTCCAACACATATTTCGAGAAATAGATAAGCGAGATAAACTCGGCTCGAAATATGAAATGTGTATTATATAAACGTCTATATAGCTATACGACTTAGTCTCATTAGAAGATAGAATAAAATATATAGACTTCTGAGTGATAGATAAGTTTTAGTCTCCACATACCTTTTGTTGATGAATTTCCTCCAAGATCCCCTTAGTAGATTTTCGTCTTCAATTAGTGAACGTCGTGAAGTCTAAAGCTCAACTACACTTCTATCCTAATCCGAGACATAGCTATAAGTAGACTAGAAATCAAGCATATAGTTTTGATCAACTAAACTTGACAAACAAGCTTGAGATAGCAATGCTTGCGAGTTCGACCGAGCAGTGCTCTTACAACTACATTCATATCCTAAGTTTTGATAGTAGGCTAGTGTCTGTAGCGGTTTAATACAGTTTTGTGTTCAAGTCTGGACTAGGTCCCGGGGTTTTTCTGTATTTGCAGTTTCCTTGTTAACAAAATTTTTGGTGTTTGTGTTATTTCTTTTTCCGCATTATATTATTTATCTTTATAATTGAAATATCACAGGTCGTACTTAAATCTATCAAAGTAGATATATCATTCCATGTTTGTTGGATACGACTTGATTGATTCTTGGATACCGTCCAAGTACTCTCACAAATAATCAGGTTTACGGATTTGGTTCTGTAAATTTTCTGATTGTGAGGGAAAGAGATATAAGCTCTTCGGATAATTCCTTGATTGAGATTCATTCAGTTGAACTCTCGTAATTGTATTCGAGTTTAGTCCATACAGGTTGCCTAAAGAAAAGTTGGTGGTGTATTTTGGTACCCCCACGTTTTCAATTGGTATCACAGCAAGCAAACTCGTTTAAGACCTAACAAGTCTGTGTTGAAGCAATCTGACTATATGACTATATAGAAATTGCTATGCGTTCATTTCTACATGCCCGTGACTTTAAGACATGAAAACTTGTGGTTATAGGATACACTCCTCCGACAGTTGTTAGTGACGAAAACATTGTTGAGAAAGAATTAGCACAATATAACGAAACCGAGATAAGTACTGCAAAGCATAATTCTGATGGGTTAAATACTATAATCCATGCCATAATCCAAGATCTTCAGCACCATGTGACATCGTGCACGAGGTCTAAAGATGCTTGAGATATCTTAGAAACCGTATTCGAAGGAGATACCTTAGAGATATAAGCTAGGCTTCAAAACCTAAATTCTGAATGGGAAAATCTTCGTATGTCTGACGAAGATTCGTTTGATGAATTTAATCAAAAAGTGTATGGAATTTTTTAATGCATCTTATGCGTTAGGTAAGACTATTCCCCAAAAGGACATTGTGATGAAAATTCACCGATCTTTACCAGCAAGATATGATTGTAAGAAACATGCCATCATAGAAGGAAATAACCTTGAAACCCTTTCCAGAAATAGTCTCGTTGGGAAGTTGAAAATCTTTGATCACGAGCACAGTATGGATAAATATAACACTTATGCACTTGAAGTCACTACCAAAACAGGCGTAACATCTTCGAAGGAAAGCTTGTCTTGGGCTGACGAATGTTTTGTTGATCACGATGAAGAAAATATATCTATGGTCACACAATAAATCAAAAATATCCTAAGAAGGAACAAACAATCTGAGAAACGGGACTCCCGAACCGAGACTCAAGATGATTTATTTATTCAAGACGGAAGTTCTCTTCAAAGAAATAATGCTCTCATTGTTTCACTTGATAACCCTGATGAGCTTACTTCTGGAAATCAAACAGAAAATTCAGCCCCTTGGGCAGAAATATATGTTGATTCTGATTTGGACTTTGTTTCCGAGTCAGAAAAAGAGATTTTAGATTTCTTGAATAAAAGTGAATAAATTCACCGAGAAAACCTTCGTTTGAAGAAAACCATGGAAAACTCGAATCATCTCTTCATGTGAAAATCTAGAGTTGGAAAAAATTAATGAAAATTTCACTAGAACAATGTATGTATAGGATTTAGTTACTTATCCTCACGATAATCATAGTTGTGTCAATATAGCATTGAAACATACTCTTAGCTCAAATAAACAAAGTTTAGAGAACAATAGATAATGATTCAAAAATACAGACTATTGAAAGGTGATGGAACACAAATATGCATTCTAGATTTTGGAGACGGCTCAACAAGATCACATACACAGATATCTCTATGAAATTATTGTGAGAAGTTTCACGTTTGAAAAATTAGCAATCATAAAAAATGGTCAACTTGAGTAACCTTGTCATCACAAAGAATATTGTGATGAGTTTGTGCAAGCCTTTTCTCAAAAAAATATATTGAGGATGCCCCCATTACTACAGTCAAGTAGTGATGGGGTGAGTATGACATTCAACACTTGAGTCACACAGTGAATTAACAAGGTTATTCGTGTATTCAGGTGTCTTACTTTTCTGGTTCTTGTTCTTTGTTTATCTCTCTTTGGCAATGAAGTTCCCGAACAATTCTTCAATAACTGATTCATTCTCTGCATGTCCTTATGAAGTTTAACAATTTTCTTGTTATTCTTCTTGAATTTCCAACACTTCTCTTGCACATGATTTTTACTTCCGCAAAAGAAGCAATACAGAGAGGGTTCATCTTTAGAAGATTTGGCCACCTTTTCTCACAACGAATTATTTCCATTTTACATGAACCGACAGGGATGAAACAGTTGTTGGTAATTGAGGTCTTGCTTGTGAACCCAATACCATTACTGTTACCAAAGGACTTTTGCCCAAACAACATCGCTGAGATTTTGTCCGAGCTTCCCGAGAGCCTTTGTAGATCACGGACAACAAGTTCATTAAATAGGTCGTAACAATTTGTGTGTTTTGTGGCTCACGGACGACAAGTTCATACCAATGCCACACCGGTTCATGGACCTTCGTAAGGATGGTCAATTCTTTTTAGGGTTACTTCCCTATCGTTTTCTTCTTGGAGAAATAATCTTCAATGGCTCCTATAACTAGAGTTATCACCAAAAAGGATGCAGTAGAAGTTGTTAACGTTTATCTATGTAAAGGAGTAAAATCATCAAGGATCGGAAAGGAGAAATCCCCTGGAGAAGAAAAAGGTTCTACCTCAACTTGTCTTTTATCTATTTGTTGTCAGGGTAATGATTTCAGGGATGCAGTGAAGAACTTTGTGTCTAAGAGGAATGATTTGAAATCTCGAATCAATCTCTCCTTGGATAAAACTACCTTGTGTAATCTGAGAGCAGAAATCTGTGAGTTAACTGACATTTCTGAAGACTTGGAAGAACTGAATGATCCATCATTAATGAGTTCTTCAACAACTCGGGATATCAAAAATAACCTGATGCGTTACTAGGAACCTTCTTGTGAGAATTTATCTTGCATTCAAGAAGGATAACTAGGGTTTGGTATAACAAATATTGTGATTACACAAGTTATTTCCAGCGATTTTCATCTTACATGTTTTTAGATTTATTTATTTAAACTCCAGAGTTTTTGGAAGATGCAATATGTAATCATTATTGGTTTAATATATTGTAAAGTGTTATGAGATATATGTGTCCTTTACTTTTTGTAAATTGAACTGATATCTCATATATGCTCAGAAGTTAAATCTATTATGTTTTATAAACTAAAAATGGAACAAAATTTGTGAGATTTTTTGGCAAATTCGATCTACTCGTGATCACACTTTTGCGTTATTATTGCATTATCCACTCTGTAAGATTTTCTTATGTTGAGTCATACCGATTAAAATTCTCTTTTTGTTCGTAACTGAAAAAACGAGGGTACCCAAATATATCTCAATCTAAAAATTTTCCACCTATAAGTCATTTCTCCGAAAGTGATTGTCTATGGACTGAGTCGAGACAATACAACTAATCGGTTCACACTTCGTGTGATTGTCTATGGATACGAGATTGAGACAATACAACGAAGAAGTATGTTTACTTGATAAGAGGTTCGGACTTAACCAAACACAATAGGATTACCATCAAGTAAATAGGAATTAACGTTTGTGTATTTTACTTCTAATTATAATAAAAACAATTATAATTGCGGAAATAGAAAAGTAAAAGACACAACAAGATTTTGTTAACGAGGAAACCGCAAATGCAGAAAAACCCCGGGACCTTGTCCAGAATTGAATACTCTCAAGATTAAGCCGCTATACAAAATAAAACCAACTTCGTATAGTTGAGACCAAGCAACGAAACCTATAGTTCACCTAGTTCCGTCTGTAATTCCCACGCCTCCAACTTATAAATAAGTCACGTACTTGGATCAATTCCTTTGGTTCGTATTCCAAAGAGTAAAGGAACAACAAATCTGTTTGGTAGCAACTCTTTTCAACCAAGTGATGTGAGTTCGACAAAAGGCTCTTACATTTATCTCAATAAACTCCTTTGTCAGGTCCTTAGATCTATATACTAACAATTACCGAAGTAGTCGTCTAGATTTTGCAATCAATACCTTGAATCACAAAGAAACGTATTGATGCCGATCTACTCAACTAATCAATCCAATCTACCACAAGGATAAACTGATTATAGTTGGATCCTCTTTAACCGAAACAAGTATTGTGCACACCAAAGATTATGAACCCAAATCAGAAATCTTCAAAGTCTTATTTGTATTCAACACCTGCACACAATCAACTTGAATCTCTTGTGATCAATCACGCACAGAACGGAGTCCGTTAACAATGGATTATCACAAGACGTCATTAGATATACAAACAGTCTAAAGATCCCCGTCGAAACTTCGATCTAGTTTGAGTGAATCTTATATCAGAAGAGAAGATTCTCAAGCATAAACAAACTAGGTGCAATCAAATTTCAACAACCATTAGTCAATCATCAATCGAAAACTAATAATAAACCGCAATTATCTAGTTTCCCACCAACGATACTAATAGAGCTTCTCAATCCCAAAGAAGTCTTTAAACTGAGCGGCCGTAAGAGATTTCGCCTAATTAGGTTACTTTCCTCTCTGAATAGGCGGCTCCACCAAAAGAATAACACAACTAGGTAGGTTTGTTTGGCTCTGAGGATTAGTTTGCTAGAAATGCAAACTTTGGTATTTATAGACCAAGGAAGTTTGGACACCAAGGAATTTCCAAAACCGAAAATATTCGGGTCGTGCTCTCCTGCACTGTCTCTTATAACTGCATTATAAGCTAGCACCTTAATTACCGTAGGATCATATTAAAGGTGTTATCTTGTTTTTCATTATCAGATTAATATAGTTACCTAACTTTAACTTGCCTCTTTATCTTCTTCTTCTTCGCGGCGTTCCTTCACTATCAACAACACTAATGAAAGTTGGATCAAAAAAATATGGCACAACACTAATGAAAAATATCAAAGAAAAAGAGGATGGCATTTGGAACCTAAGAAATTTCGAACCTTCTGAGATGAGCAGGGGAAAAAGTGATTAAGACGGAATCCAACTGCAATTTTATTACATCTACAAAAATATGGATGTAAATTATTACTCTGTTATGTTTAAGTTTTAATTGATATATTAAATTAGTGACTTAAAAGATGAGAAGATGATTCAATTTCGTTACTATTCAATTTTTCGATTCAACTGATTGCCTTACATATTACAAACGAATATGTAAAATCTGTTCAAAATCATATCTCCTTTGCCTTGTCTACTTTCTAGCACCAGGGTTTTACGGATGCATGTTGTAATTCAAGAGCGACGAAGGGTAATTGACTATGGAAATGAAACTAATTGTATCGCATCTTAGCTCCAGAAATAAAACAGGATAAGGGAGAGGACAGGAGGAAGGTTGAGAGAGTCAATTTGGATCGGAAAATAAGAAGAGAAAGAAAAATAGAATAAAATATTGCGATAAACCGGAAAAACTTTGCTAACTTCCATGTATTGCAACAATAGATGTATCATAGTCTAGATGAAAAGATCTCGCCATCGGACGGTTAATATCGTGCTAGATTATAACAAAATTATAAGTGACAGTGCGGGATAGCAGCCAAAATATTCTCAAGATATACAATATATTCCAGATTCGGTTTCCATAATTTCTGGAAATGCTTTGTCCAAACATTGATTGAAAATCTCTTAGAAAATATCCAATTAGTAAATACAAATTACCAATTTTCATTTTCCAAAAATAAAATTAAAAACCTTAATTATAAGATTCTCAATTTATTTTTTCGATCCGGGATTTTCCTTTAGCTATTAAGGAACATCTTTGAACAATAAAAGATAAGCGTTACTGCACATGTTCAAAGTATGTCGACATCTTTACTTTGTAAGTCCTCTTTCACTTACAATCTTGAAACCGATTTTCCACACTTCCAAACGAGTTTAGAATTGGTTAATCTGACTTTCAAGAACTATGTGATTGATTAAGAACACCCAATCACAAATCATGGGTTTCACGGTTCTACCAAAACAAGTTTCGGTTCTACCTCCATGTGAGTACTGTGCATAGTCACACTAGCTTTCCAAAAATTCGGTTGACTAGGTACTAGGATCGGTTCCCCACATACTTATGGTAACTACTTGTATTTGCTGCACATGTCCATATGATCGGTTCCCCTTTCACTAAAAACTTGTTGCACATGTTCATAGGATCAGTTTCCCCATCTACTAAAAACGTGTTGCACCACTTACAAGGATCGATTCCCCCTTGTGATCAGTTGCACCTCTTCATAGGATCGGTTCCCCTTTGCCTAGAGTTGGTCATACCAATAACACTAAATCGATCATACCATCTCAGGTGATTACTTAAGATCGGTTTCACTAATAAAAGTCATACCAATACAAAAGTCAGGCCTCGTGAATAGTTTTACCAAGAACATAAACAAGTCATGAGCGGTTATACTAATCACACATATTGGTAGTTCAAATGATATGCAATGAATAACAATACCAATAAGCCTAGCGATTTCCCTTTCGATTCACGAAACAAGTTCATGAATTTACTTCCTTTAAACTAATGTAAAACATTATTTCCTAGGATGAAATCTTCACCTCATACCCATACATAATCACAATAGCATTCAAACGATTATGTCGATGTCTTATATACGAAGTTCAAAAGATAAGCGTTATACTTCGTATTGTATTCCTTAATACTACGTCTAACTAGAGTGTAATCATTCATACTTCGCAGTTATGTTTCAATATGCACGACTTGAAAGATACGTTAGGGAAGGAAACAGTTCAAGTAAAATATCACTAACCTCAAGTGGAAAGATGATGTTGTCGTTGTAGATCCTTACTTCTTCACTTCTTCAAGTCTTCGCAATACTTGTAATGTCTCATATCCTAATATTTTCAAGCTAACCTATACGAAGTTAACTCTAGTACATAATCAAGACACTGTTTAAATGAGTTTTGGTTCACTAAAATATGACAACCAAACTTGACATACCAACGCTTGGTGGGTTCAACCGAGCTATGCTCTAACAATCTCCCCCCTTTTAATTTTAGTGACAAAACTCTTACATCATATGGATAAAAAAATTACAAGAATTCATTACACATACGCTTGGTTCCCAAATTCAACAACACAATAACCTGTATACATTCAATCCATAAATGCCGTTGTTGACATTATAATAACAAAGCTAATACTCCCCCTAAAGGTAATATAGGTAGATTTTATCAATACACACGTCTTTGTTATTCCTTTGTAGTCCATATAACTACAAGTATCATATGATATGCTACTCCCCCTTAGTCTATGCTTTACTCTTTCGTTAGATAAACGTTTAAGCACCAATGTCCTTTCCCTTAGTGATACCACTCAATATAAATCAATACCAGTATCACTTGTTTACTCCATATATTTCTCCCCCTTTTTGTCACAAAATGATGAAGGTACGAGCAAATAAAGGACAAACCGAAAGGATCTTACAAATCTCAAAATAGACTTGCAAACCTATAAGAGTTAAGCACGAGGGTCCCACACACCATTTTTGATAACCAATATCAAAATCGAAAATACAAAGTAATTTTGTTTTGATATGTTACCAAGGAAACAAATGCCCGAAGCAATTTTCCCTAATAGTTTAGCAAACCAAAAATTGATTAAGCACCTTAGTTCCTTTGCTAAACCGATTGTACAAATACAATCGCTTGTTCGATAAGACCAAAATAAAGATAACTCTATTTTTCTCATCAGGTTCTAATTATCCATATAACTTAGACCTTTAACTTTTAAACAAGACAAGTACTAGGTTAGTTAACTAGCATTCCTTGTTAAGGCATTCGATTAGACTTGAATAACCGAAACCTCCACTCTATTGATAGTTTTGTCGCTAAAATTGACAAAGCGGAAGATTGTTAGAGCATTGCTCGGTCGAACTCACAAGTGTTGCTATCTCAAGCTTGTTGTCAAATTTAGTTGTCAAAATTATATCTTGATTTCTAGTCTACATTTAGTCAGGTCTTGGATTTGGATAAAAGTGTTTGTCACTGCGTTCAACTCGAATTTAGTTGAGATTCATATATCATTGCGTTCTACCATTTGAAGGCGAAGATCAACATGAGCTTTGGAGAACTTCAACATCAAACGGTAAGTGAAGACTGAACCACCTATATCTCAAGGTTTTCACCATTTCTATCTTTGAGACATTCTATCTTTGAGACATTGTCGTATGAATAAATCAAACAGTACATGCATAATAGAAATTTCGAGTCAAGTTTATCTTGTATATCTTCTCGAAATATGACATTAAGCTTAAGAACATTTGTTCATACTTGATGAATTTGGTTTAAAACAATTTATTGTTTATAATCTAATTATGATTCAAGATTTTATTATTTGAAAATAGCCTGTAACAGTGATATGTGTCATTGATGTTATTCAGGAATGTCTCGAATTGATTATTAAAGAGATATAGAACTACTGTTAATCTGGATACAGGACAATATGCATACCATTTCACATACTGGGAGAACTGTTATAAGTCCAGAGCCGTAGTACATGTACCGGCATAGCTATATTTCGGCAATGACTTTGTGGTACACATACCCGGTATCCATACCACAAAAGTATGTGACTCGTGAACCAGGAACGGTAAGCATACTAAATATGCAAACCGGAAAAGATCTGTTGGTTTCGATACCAAAAACGGTGCGCATACCCTGTATGCAAACCATAAAAGATTTGTGAGTTCCTGAATTCGTTTTTGTCTTAAGGGTATCCATACCCGGTACACATACTATGAAAAGAACATTCACGAACAGGTATAGTACACATATCCGGTACACGTACTTACCCTGTCGAATATTTTCAGATGCATCAGAATTATTTCTATGAGATAATCGGCATTTGAACAACTCTCTATAAACACTATCTAGACATTTTGAATCATATGTGTGATTCAAGAAAAGTCTTAAAGTGTTATATGTAAATGGTTAAGCTTATCGTTCAATTGGCTAGTTTCAGCTAATAACCTTCATGGACATGTCATTGTACAAGGTTCGGTTACGGTCCATCCTAACCAGAATGTATATTCTACTATGTTAATCTCAAAGTCAAGTTTTTCATCTAAAGGTGATTATTGATTGCTTGGTTCCAAAGCTATCTTAGCTTAAACCTAAAGCAACCTTGACCTTGAAGTCTATAAAAGGAGAACCTCAAATAACTGGGATCTTTGAATCCCTGACACTATTCTTGTGTGTCTTAGTTGTAAACTATATTCGTCCTCTCCTTCAAACCTTTTTAGGGTTTAGCGACATAAAAATACTTCGCTTGGGGATTCCTGAAGCCAGGTCCATCTATCGTTATCTTGATAGTTTGTGTATCCAGATCTTGTTTTTATTGTTGAGCTACTCAGTCAGACAAGATAGATATAAATCACAAAGTTTCTTCGTCTCACACTTTATGATTCCACAAGTTTCGACTTGTGAGGTGAATAATAATCTAGGCTGCTCTTCGGGAGTCATAAGACCAGATTTTGAAGTTTGTTAGACTTTTTCTATTGCAATCGATTTCCTACCTCACTTTGATCTTTGATCAGAACAGATATCACACATATATGCTTATCTGTGGGAGGCAGATTGGTTTAAAGTCTTCAATTGAGTTGAAGCAACTCTTAGGATTGTAAAGGATGTCCGCTAAGGGAATCATTTGCGCAGAGTCCGGCTGGGATTCAAGAGGCGTAACGAGCGTGACTGTAACTGAATTGCTGTGACGATTTAATTCGGTCTCAACTACATTCTAGTCCGAAGTTCTGATAGTAGGCTAGTGTCTGCAGCGGTTTAATACAGTTTGGTGTTCAAGTCTGGACTAGGTCCCGAGGTTTCTCTGCATTTGTGGTTTCCTCATTAACACAATTTTTGTTGTCTGTGTTATTTCTTTTTCCGCATTATATTCTTTATTTTTATAATTGAAATATCACAGGTTATATGTAAATCAGTCAAAGTAGATATATTCATCCTTGTTTGTTGGATACGACTTGATCGATTCTTGGATATTGATTTTTGAGATCCTCCAAGTACTCTCACAAATAATCAGGTTCACGGATTTGGTTTTGTAAACTTTTTGATTGTGAGAGAAAGAGATACAAGCTCTTCATATAATTCCTTGATTTAGATTCATTAAGTTGAATTCTCGGAATTGTATTCAAGTTTAGTCCATACAAGTTGCCTAAAAAAAGTTGGTGGTGTATTTTGATACCCCCACGTTTTCAGAGCATCTCTATTTATTTATTTTCAAGAGTGAGCGTTGCTTAGAATTCAAGCTAATATAACTTGGGAATCAAGCAAACACTTTAGGTCTTGAAAATACAATATAAGAGTATACACAGTGGTCCGGTTCCGTAACCGTGTATAATGACTTGTTTGGTTTGGCAAATATGTCATGTGAACAATAAGAAAATCGATTTTTATTAAAACACTTAAGAGTTTAATCATGATTCACACACATACGTGTTTAGGTGATTAATGAAGTCTTAGAAGTGTTGAAGAGAGTCATAGCATTGCTAAACATATTTAAAAAATAAGTCTTTGAGCATATGTTAGATTTTACCGGGACAATTGGTGAAACGGTTCGTGAACCGTAAGTCTAGTTCACGAGTCATGGAGCTACGGTTCGTGAACCGGGTTTGCGAACCTTACTCGGCTCGAGAACTCAGATGTACACTTTTTGCGAATTGGGTTCACCAACCGTACTTGGTTTATGAACTCAGATGAACACAGTTCGTCAACCTTAAGCCTTTTATACCAACACAAAATAATCAATTCACCACGGTTCGTGAACTGTTCCCAACTGAACTTGTGGCATGTAATTCTGAAACTCAGATATGTATGGTTTACAAACTAGTTTGTCAACCTACCCTGAGCAAAAATATCAGAAGCTTATGAATTTCTCTCTTATGATGTTTGAAATATTCCTAAATGATACAAGGATCTACTACCGTCTTTGTACATGTCGCTCAGGCAGGCGAGCCGGCGTAGAAACTTTGCCATATTATTTATGAGGTAGAATCTTCACGAGATAATATCTCTAGCCCTACCCCGACTTGCTCGGGACTAAAGGGCTTTGGTTATTGGTTATTGGGGATATATCAAGATGTGGCTAAGCATTAGAGACTCAGACAAGATCTGGACAATGTAAGGTTAAATATTTTAAACTAAATGAGAGTTTGATTGACAATCTTATGTCTTCCGTATTTCAGGAGTGAAATGGATTTACAATTTTACTATACACGCTTGTTGATTTGGTTTTTAGCTTAGGGTAAAATCGTAAAAGTCTATTTACTCCGACCCAAAGATCGTAAGTAGTAGACCTTGATATGTCTATATTCCACAAGGAATTTGAAGAATATATCAAAAATATGATGAGTGCCTATGCCTCTCTTCATATTGTATTGAAACTCAAGCTCCTAGATGAATTGTTCACCAGTATAGAGCCTAATGATTATTTAATCTCCGCCTGCATTATTCACTAATGTATGGCTTGCTGAGTATTTTTCCTATGCTATGTTCCCCAGTTGAACTCTTAATATTGACATGACATGACGATTAATGTTCGCTCGCAACCGAGTAGCATGAATCTCCCGAAGTGTAAGGATTTAGATATGCATGAAAGTACTTAATCAGAGGCACGCTGCGCTGCTCTCTGAGAATAAAATTGGTAATTTTTGTGTCAGCGCACAGAATTCATCAAATTTGATTGATTTTGTGATAGCACGCAAAATTCAATTTTTAAACCCAATTTGCAAAAATTAGGTTTTTTGCGGGGCGCAATATCTCGATCCCTATTGGTCGAGATTAATCTACAAAAATTAGGTTTTTGCACCGCGCAATATCTCGATCCCTATTGGTCATGGCTGAAAACTAACAGAATTCTTCCTGAATTCTTCCTGAGTATTACTGTCGGGATGTTTCACCTCCTAATCGAGCTCCAAACCTAAATATTCCCGCTTGGGAAGATATGAAATTCTTTTCTGATAAGAATGAAGGGGCGGATCATCAAAATCCGAGTTTATATGAGAATTCTACAACAGTTTTGGTACGGGCCGTCTATTATTTCGACAAATCAGAATTCTCCTAACCCATGACAAGCATTCACAATTGCTAGTCAAAGTAGGCTAGTCACGCTGCCTACAAGGGTCTTAAATAAATTAGCGGAAACCAATAATCGCCGCAAATCATCTCAGCCATCCAACTTGGCTAACCAATTTAACCGGTTTAGATTTAATCTGGGCCAACCAACAGGATGTCAAAATGGCTACCAGCCATAATTCTCCTATAGGGACCGACCACCACATATTTTATGTACATGGATAGCTCCTGGCAACTTATCCAAGATGGCCAGCCGCAAGTCTCATGGATTGACTTGTAACAAATGACCGCACGCCGCCTAGCTTGCGCGTGATTGGTTAAAATAATTAGGTCTTGCAGGCAAGACCCACTCAGCAGTGTGCTGCATATTATTCTACAAAATACTCGAGACATCAAACATGTCAAAAACTGGGGAATGTTCATCAGGGTATTGGTCTGGCGGTCTACAACGTGCGACGTGCAACACGCCCATTATGAGAAAGTGTCAGGAAAGGCGGACAGTTAGTGGCAACAGAGAAGTAATGGGTGTAAACCGACCTGTCTTCCCCTCATAGTAGGGACGTGGTTTTTAACACTTTACACGATCCCCACTTTTCCATCACTCAACTACTTCTACTTCCTATGAGATCAGGGTGCGTTCATCTATGACTTATATAAATAGGTTTTCAACCTATTTCAACCAACAATTGTTTATCAACACAAGTATCCAGAAAACACCAAGAACTTATAGCTTACATTTCTGATATAAGTCATAAACAACCACACCTTCAGAATTAACCACTTTGATCTCAACACCTTCTTCGCTTCCCTCCCTAAGATCAACCCTTATCCTTCATTTTGTGACCGAAGCAAGACTGGAACGACCATTTCTTGGTTTAGGCCAGAATTGTACAGATTGATCTCTCGAATCTAAAGTACTCCTGTGCAGTGCATTTGTTTAGGGTTTAGATTCGTTTCTCGGAGGCACACCCAAATTTACCATTTCCAGCAGAATCAGTTTTCACCCCAAAATAACTGGCGACCACAGTGGGAGATCAATCTCTCGGTTGCAAATTCAGTTTCTCAATTTTAATTCCAGTTTTCTCAATTTCAAAAGGGTGGATCTTAGATCTAATTCAATCATTAAACTCAATTTAGGTTCAACAACCAATTTCAATTTCGGTGTTCCGTTCGTTAAGAAGCTTCACAAAAATGTTTTTCAAGCAATGCTACTAGGAATGCCTTGGATAGCCGAGCACCAAGGAAATCTCCCAGCATTAAAGGACCGTAAAGCCTCGTGGAGACATAAGAAGACGTGACTACTACTTAGAAGGGCACAATGGCTTCTCTCGAGATCCGGATATGGAACAACCACCTTTTCTGCAACACCATAAGTGTTATATGGAGCAAGCCAGAAACGTCTCAAAGTTATCACTGATATTAATGTCACCAGGGTCCACACCCATAGAGATAAAGGGAAGATTCGCATATCCGTTGTTTTAATATAGAGATAGTCGAAAGAAAATCTCAACATCAATGGAGTCCTAGAAAGGCACCTGCAGAGATCACGAAAGCAAACACCATGGCGTAATTCCGGAATTCGTATAACCGCAATAACAAAGGAGGCTTGACACATCTTCAAATCATCATAAATGGGGTTCGCCTATTATGCCAACCCAAGCAAGATCAAACCTGGGACATCTCTATCTACTGGAGAAGACATGCCAAGAGAGCAACCTCAAGAATATAACGATGCTCGCGTCATCATGCCAGGAAAAAATCCACAGCTGAGATAACCTCACGCAGAGGAGATCCGAGAAGTTTCTGCACTAAAAAGACCCAAGTTTCCCATATTTCCTTTACCCAGGAAGCGGGTAATGCTGAAGAACATATCTCCCATGTTAGAGCATAGCTCGGTTGAACCCACCAAGCGTTGGTATGTCAAGTTTGGTTTTCATATTTTAGTGAATCAAAACTCATTTAAAGAGTCGCTTGATTATGTACTCAAGTCAACTTCGTATAGGTTAGTTTGAAAGTATTAGGATATGCGACATTACAAGTATTGCGAAGACTTGAAGAAGTGAAGAAGTAAGAAGCTACAACGACAACATCATCCTTCCACTTGAGGTTAGTGATATTTGACTTGAACTGTTTCATTGCCTAACGTATCTTTTAAGTCGTGCATATTGAAAACAAAACTGCGAAGCATGAACACTCTAGTTAGACATAGTATTAAGGAATACAATACGAGGTTTATTGCTTAACCATTAAACTTTGTAGATAAGACATCGAAATAATCGTTTAAATGATATTGTGATTATGTATGGGTATGAGGTGAGGATTTCATCCTAGGAAACAATGTTTTACATGTGTTTTAAGGAAGTAAATTCATAAACTTGTTTTGTGAATCGAAAAGGAAATCGCCAGGCATTATTGGTATTATTATTCATTGCATATCTTGTGAACAACCAATATGTGTGATTAGTATAACCGCTCATGACTTGTTTATGTTCTTGGTAAAACTATTCAAAAAGGCCCGACTTTTGTATTGGTATGACTTTTATTAGTGAAACCGATCTTAAGTAATCACCTGAGATGGTATGATCGAGTTTGTGATTTTATGTAAGACCGACTCTGGGTAATGGGGAACCGATCCTAGTAAGAGATGCAACACATCACAAAGGGGAATCGAACCTTGTATGAGGTGCACCATGTTTTAGCAGAAAGGGGAACCGATCCTATGGACATGTGCAACACGTTTTTAGGCAAAGGGGAACCGATCCTATGGACATGTGCAACACATTCAAGTTAGATACCATATATATGTGGGGAACCGATCCTATTACCTAGTTAACCGAATTTTAGAAAGCTAGTGTGACTATGCACAGTACTCACATGGAGGTAGAACCGAAACTTGTTTTGGTAGAACCGTTAAACCCATGATTGGTGATTGAGTATTCTTGATCAATCACATAGTTCTTGAAATTCAGATGAACCAATTCTAAACTTGTTTGGAAGTGTGGCAAATCGGTTTCAAGATTGTAAGTATGAAAGAGGACTTACAGAGTAAGGATTTTGACATACTTTGAACATGTGCAATAACGCTTATCTTTAATTGTTCAAAGTTATTCCTTAATAGCTAAAGGAAGAAAATCCCAGGATCGAAACATAAATAAGTTAAGAATCTTTTATTTAAGGTTTTTAATTTTATTTTAGGAAAATGAGAATTAGTAATGTGCATTTACTAGTTGAGGATTTTCCAAAGATATTTTAGGTCAATATTTTGGACAGAGCATTTCAGGAATTATGGAAACCAAATTTGGAATATATTGCATATCTTGAGAATATTTTCGGTTTTGGAAATTCCTTGGTGTCCAAACTTCCTTGTCTATAAATACTTGAAGTTTGCATTTCTAGCAAACTAATCCTTCGTGACAGCAAACTTCCTCGGTTGTGTTGTTCTCGGTGAAGCCGCATATTCGGAGAGAGGAGATTAACCTAATTAGGCGAAATCTCGACGGCCGCTCGCCTTTAAAGTCTTCTTTGGGATTGAGAAGCTCTATGAGTACCGTTGGTGGGAAACTAGATAATTGCGGTTTATTTTGTGTGTTTCGATTAATTTGATTGACTAACGGTGGTTGAACTTTGATTGCACCTAGTTTGTTTATGCTTGAGAATCTTCTCTTCTGATATAAGATTCACTCAAACTAGATCGAAGTTTCGACATGGATCTTTAGATTGTTTGTAGATCTAAAGACGTCTTGTGATAATCCATTGTTAACAGACTCCGTTCTGTGCGTGATTGATCACAAGAGATTCAAGTTGTTGTGTACGGGCGTTTATTGAAGATCTAAGAAGATTTGAAGACAAAGAAGATATTGAAGATTTCTGATTTGGGGTTCATAATCTTTGGTGTGCACAATACTTGTTTCGGTATAGAGGATCCAACTATAATCGGTTTATCCTTGTGGTAGATTAGATTGATTAGTTGTGTAGATCGGCATCAATACAATTCTTTGTGATTAAAAGTATTGATTGCAAAATCTTAACGATTACCTTTGGTAGTTGAGAATAAAATAAATCTAAGAATCGACGAAGGAGTTTATTGAGATAAACAGAAGAGCCTTTGTCGAACTCACATCACTTGGTTGAAGAGAGTTGCTACCAAACAGATTTGTTGTTCCTTTACTGTTTGGAATACGAACCAAAAGAATTGTTCCAAGTACGTGACTTATTCATAAGTTGGAGGCGTGGGAATGGTGGACGGAACTAGGTGAACTATAGGTTTAGTTGCTTGGTCTCAACTATACGAAGTTGGTTTAATTTTGTATAGCGGCTTAATCCTGAGAGTATTCAATTCTGTACAAGGTCCCGGGGTTTTTCTGTATTTGCGGTTTCCTCGTTAACAAAATCTTGTTGTGTCTTTTACTTTTCTATTTCCGTAATTATAATTTTTTTATTATAATTAGAAGTAAAATACACAAACGTTAATTCCTATTTTACTTGATAGTAATCCTATTGTGTTTGGTTAAGTCTGAACCTCTTATCAAGTAAACATACTTTGTTGTTGTATTGTATCGATCTCGTATCCATAGACGATCACACGAAGTGTGAACCGATTAGATGTATTGTCTCGGCTCAGTCCATAGACAATCACTTTCGGAAGAAAGGACTTATAGGTAGGAAAAGTTTTAGCTTGAGGTATATTTGGGTACCCTCGCCTTTTGATCCCATCTTTGGAATACTTAGGAGGAATACGAGTATCACCAGATGTTATATCTCGAAGAGTTCTCCAAATTTCCTACCAGAAGAACCTACACCGGGTACAACAACAACGCGCCGAACAACACCTCCGATTGGTTCCAGATGATGATGCTCCCTAACATAAATATATTTTCATTCCCAAGCCGATCACTCTCAAGACTTGGAAAGGATGTTCCAACAAAATAACAGGCATCTCGATGACTACGTCAAGAGATCCAGAAGTGAAGCCCTCGACTTCCAAGTCTATTGCTGGTGCTAACACATCAAGAGATAACTCACAAATAGAGACACCTCATCAGCAACGTCACCCACGGTAATCTCCAAGACTCTCTCCTCAGGTCCTTTTCCATTTAGGTCGTACCCCCGCTCAAAAATCATAAAGGCGTCATAATTAACAAAAAATGGTTCAAGCATGGGGATTGAAGCACAAACCATAGAGCAACCTAGACATTCATTAAAAAAGTGTTTTAGGACATGGCATGTAGTTCAACAAGGTTACGGGTCATTTTGCAAAAACTCATCAAAACATTTTTACATCGCCCTCGAAGAACCAAGTCGGCACAAATTGGTGAAGAATCTAGAACCGAAACTCTCGACTACGTGACAGCTGAAAATCTACATCGGATGAAGATTTTGTGGCCGTTCTGGCAAGGTGATCGAATTTTATATAGTGATAAGAAAAGTTATCGTTCACTCGGACTTGATGAGATTGATTTTAAGAATTAATAAAAGAAAAATATATACAAATATTGTCACAGGATGAAGAGATGTGCTGGGACTCAGGATTCGGCCAAACTCATAACAAAAGGTTCAAATATTAATTCTTTTAACAATTATCGCTCAACAAATAAAAACATGGACTCTTATTTTTGCCAAGAGAGATTCTCAAAAGATTGGTTGTAAACCCTAAGCATGATGTATCAAAACATTTAAGCTAAGCATACCTCATCAAATTAAATGACAACCAATTAATTCAAATCATATTTCAATTAAAATTAATGCAAAAAGTCTTAAAAAGGAATTAAATAATTTTACCCATGTATGAAATTCGTCTTCCTCCGTCGTCCCAGTAATGGGGTCTAGCTCATCATGTTGGAAACACGCTCAAAATATGATTTTATTGCTCAAAGGTGCTTACAAATGATGAAAAGGAGAGATATCAAATAAACCAGGAATTTGCAACGCATGAGAAGCGTTACAAACCACTGTTACAGCTGTTTACGGGTGAAAACTACTCCTGCAGAATTTGGTAATTTGGGGTGTGGATGAGGAATGAATTTAAACCTTAAACAAATGCACTGCGCGGTGAGTGCTTGTAGATTCGAGAGATCAATCTGTGCAAGTCCGACCTAAACCAAGAAATGGCCGTTCCAGACTCCTTTCGGTCACAAAGTGAAGGAGATGGGGTTGATCTTAGGGAGGGAAGCGAAGAAGGTGTTGAGATTGTGAAGGTGTTGGCTTGCTTATGACTTGTAACAGAAAGGTGAGCAGGCTTGTGATTGATGCAAGCAAGCTCTGGGTGTTGGAATACGTTTTTGTATTAACACTTGATTTTTGTCTCGTCCGAACTTGTGTTGTTATTTGAAATAGAAAGGCGGAGAACCTATTTATACAAGTCATTGAGCCTTATTCACGTCTCTCGTGGGAAGTGGAGGAAGTTGAGTGATGGAGTAGTGGAGTTGTGCGTCGGTACGACATGACCAGTCTTGCCCACTTCTCCTGTTCATCTCTAACCGTCCATGACTTCCTAACACGTTCTTGTGATGGCGCGTTGCACGTTGTAAACCGCCAGACAATACCCCAGTATGTATCCCCCAGTTTGTGACATGATTGATGTCTGGAATGTGTGGATCGTGAATCCACGAAAGATAGCATGTAATGTTCAATTGAATAACTGCGTTATTCAGGAAGTCGATACTTGTGAAGTATCGTGTGTATTTTATGCAAATGTGCGCATTATGGTGTGGTAAAGTGATGGGTAATGATGCCTCACCAACCAAATAACTCCCGACCAGTGGTTGTATAACCAAGTCTGGTGAAGTTGGACGGATGAGATGATCTTTGAGACACTCATCTGCGACCGTTAATGAATATTAGGGTTTTTTTGAAGAGGTGCGCAAGCATCACTCTTGACTTGGTCGAAACCAAGCATGGAAAGGGATTTGGAGAGAATCGACCAGGCGTGCATGTAGATAGCATGCCGGTGTACACGTCCATGTCTCATTTGTCCCATGAAGGTGCGATCTAGGCCACTCAATTTGACCTAAGCAAAGAGGAGTGGTTGAGATCAATTTTGCAATAGGAAATTGATGCCGCAAAAGGCCGCGCATCATGCTTTTTCCGGTGCGCGTTCCAAGACGACCTAATTTGGTCGGTCTTGGCCGATGGGTTTGACGTGAAGATGGCAGGCTGGTGTTCATGCCTATACCTGAATATACCCTGAAAACGTGATATAAGCCACTCAAATCATCAGGTGAAGTTGAGCGGTCGTGATCAGTTTGTGGTTTGGGAGGCGTGGCCATGCTAGTTTGGACGCACGTTTTGGATTGACCAGGCATGATATGCCTTGGCCGAACACATGAGGAGGTATATGGGCCCATGGTGGTCATGCTGGTATGACCGGCCCTTGCTTAATCTAATCTGTGACCCTCCAATCGTGCGGGAGGAGAAGATGGACGCGCGTGATGGCTTGAAACCCTAATTTTGGCTTTCAAAGCCGTGCGCCGTCTCTCTTGTTTGGGTGACGATTTTGTCACGGCCAAACATTGTTGGTTTTGACCGATTGGTCAAGTGTGTAGGCGGTCCCACGGTGATCGTGTTGACATGCTCGGGCCCTTTAAGTCTACATCTACACCCTCCATCTATACTGCGAAGATGGATGGTTGAGACCGCTTTGCAACACATGTAATATGCCGCAAACCCTAATTTAGGGTTTTAGTCCATAATGCTTGGTATGAACGGTTTCTTGGCAAGCTTAGGCCAATGACCGACCATGCGGGTCGGCCGTGGGTATTCCATACCTGCTTGGGGGTGATGGAATTGATCTGGGGGTCATCCAATCATGCTTATGGAGTTGGATGACTGCGATCAGATCATATCCGGACTGATACGGTCAGTCCGGATGCTCAATCGGGCTAGTATAACACACCGAGAAGGGCTCAATCGGGCTAGTATAACACACCGAGAGTCAGCCTGTACGGGTATTTCGTACATGGTTTCATTATAGTGCTTGAGGTTCGTGTTACTCTGTAAGAGTAACACTCAGTCGTCATGCCACACTCAATAATGAGTACTGGAAATACAAGGTCGATATGAAATTCACAGGAAGGGATTGTTGCCACATGCTCCAACCTCGAGGAATTTCATGTATTCACGAGAATGGGATTGTTGCCACATGCTCCATTCTTGGTGAATTAAGTGAGGGAGTATCCAACACTTATTAAATGGATTTATCTTTTACAAGATGTCAGCGCATAGTTTTCTGGTTTTTTACAATTTTAACTTTAAATAAAAATCCACCATCAATATTAAGTCCCCTGCCTAGCACACAATGGTTACACTATTGTGTGGTAGGCATAAGATGGTGACAGTTAAAGATAAAACTTATGAGACAAAGTTAGATATTACCGTGAGAGACGGGTCATCCCGTCCCTGAGCATGCGAGCGTTCAAGAGGCGTTCGGTGAGAGTATTCCCTAGCATGATATCGGTCTTGCCTCGCTTCGATCGACCTTGTTATGCCCGCTTCGCCGAGGGCCCGCTCCGTGCTTGCTCCGTTTGAATGTCGGTCTTGCCGATCGACCTTGCTATGCCCGATTAGGCCGAGGGTTATTGCGCCCGCTTCGTATCGTGGGATTGTGCCTAATCGACTGACTGTTGCGCCTGCTTCGTTCGTGGGGCTACTGCGCCTGCTTGATCGAACGTGGGCTTGTTGTGTCTACTTCGGTTGAACGTGGGTCCACTATGTACATGTTTCAAACGTCGGCCCTGTGCTTCGACTTAAATCGGCCCTGCTGTGTGCGCCTATTATACCGGCCTTATGTCCTGATTAACACCAGCCTTGTGACTTGAGCAATACCAGCTTTGTGCCCTTGACCAACACCAGACTTTAAACTTGAGCAATACCGGACTTGAAACTTGTACCGGACTTGAAACTTATACCGGACTTGAAACTTGTACTGGACTTGAAGCCAATGCCAGACTTGAAACTTGTACCAGACTTGAAACTTGTACCAGACTTGAAACTTGAGTGATACTGGTGTTTGGACCCAATCCCAGCTTTTGTGTATTTCAACGTGGGTTGTATCTTGTCATGTGTGACTACACGCCTCATGTGTTTTTCATACAAGTTCTAACTCCTATTTTCATTGTGGAATGAAGAAAAGAACTCTGTTAAGATGTCTTCCGGAGATAATGCTGGTGCCAAGTCGGGAAGTGTTGATGACTTCAAAGATATGCCGAACATTGATGATGAGTTGTTCACCTCGCTTTTCCAAACATTAGAAAACATTCTTCTCATAAGATAGTCCCGCTTTCCGATTCGAAAATATGGAAGCCGATCCATTTTCTTCTTCAAAGACTTGTGATGAGATTTTGTCTCGGAGAAACGAATATCCGCTTTCTCCTATTGACTTCAAGATTTTCCATACTCCACCGGGTTCTTACGAAGGATGGATGAGACGTATGTTGAATAATAAGGATGTTAAAGTGGTTTCGGTGGAGGTGGATCCTGGAGAGAGTGTTGAACAAGGATTTCGGGCGAACGTGGTCCCGGAGAGAGCGTTGAGGCGGATCTTGAATAGACCATTGAAGCGACTTACGCAGAGGGAGTGTTGAAGTGTTTCCCTCTTGAGTTCGATTTACCCTTGCGAATTCCATGCTTCTTGACTGACCACATCTCTCATATTGAAGAATTCCTTGATCGACGGTGAAGGAACTTCATGCCGAGCCTCGATCCCCAAGTGTGGTTTACATGGTTTGTTCGTAGTGGTTGTTGTCGAGCCAGGTATGGAATATCTTGGACGTTGTTTCATCATTGTGGGATTCGTGCATGTGGTACTGGAGTTGGAGTTGATGGACGCACAGGATGTTGTATCTTGGTGGTTTTCCTCTTGCCGCTTCAAGGAATCAGCATGAAGGTCGAACGTTGTATCGCTTGTTGGTGAGATATATGCCCCTACAAACATTATGAGGCTCTTCCGGCAGGCCTCGGTTCTTTCTATCAGGCATATGTTGTTGTAGATGAGCGTTCAACAGCTCAGAGGATGACCAAAAGCGCGGATTCTCCAACATAGCGTGATAGACATGTACCGCTGTCTGATAAAGTGACTCACCCGGATCTTGTTCGACCACAGTCTGATAGAGTAACTCGCCCGGATCTTGCTCGATATGACGGTTGGACATCGTTATCTTCTTGAGGCTGCTCCCTTGAGGTATCGGCTCCGGTGGAAGATTACCGTCATAGAGCGTTGATACGTTGCACCGGCACTCTTTAAACCAAATGGTAGTATGGTATAATAAAAATTTCTGAGAGGAGTTCGAAAAGCAATGTTACTTGCATCATGCTCGTACATCCTTATCTGGTTGTAGCCGCTACATCCATCCATGGAGGAGAACATGCCGTGTCCTCCGGTTGCATCTACTAACATGTCGATGTTAGGTAGAGGAGGATCGTTTTTTGGAGCAAAGACACTGTTCAAGTCTCTCAAGTCTATGCAAAGACTCGATTTATCCATTTTCCTCGTGCTCGAACTACAACCGTTTAACCGACTTGGGTCCAGGTATGACATGTAGATGATGGGTGACCAATTTTTCATCCAGACCAGGCATTTCCTCGTATGTCCAGGCGAACACATCTTGGTACTCCTTGAGTAGTTGAACAAGACTCGTACGTTCGTCCGTGGACAGAGTCGAACTGATAGAGACCGGCCTGGGAGATTCTTCATTCCCGATGTTAACAGTCTCGAGTTCGTCAGTTGTGGAATTGGTTCCATCTTGTAGTTGTTGCGGGGCGTCTGGTACCTCCTCTTGTATTAGTCGTTCTTGCAAAGATTCAATTGGGCGGAGAGGCGGGTTCCATCTCTCCCCGCTAATTGCTAACGGCGGCGCCGTATATTGTTCTCCCTTCGATCACGTTTCGCCTCGAAAGTGCGTCCTCTTTTGGTGTGAGCATGAGTTGAAGTCTCACCGGATAGAGATGGACGCCTCGTTACAGAACGTGTGTTGTGGTGTTTGGCCTCCAGTGGTGTAAGTCGGTCTTCCTCCTGGATTGAAGCCCACGTGGGTAGTGGGGTGCACAGGATTTTGCCTGCCCTTTTCTGCGGAGCTTCTTTCGACTCAAATAGTTCCACTCCGCATATCGGTACATACGGAGACAATGACGCAGGAATACGGATGACTTCCTCATTTAGTATGGTCTTCAGGCACTAGTGATATGTTGAAGGGATGACCTTATTGTCGTGAAGCCATGGTCTCCCTAATATCATATGGTAGTCCGGTTCCCTTTCTATGAATTCAAATTTCACCTTTGATTGAACGGGTCCTACTGATAAATTTAAATTGACGTACCCGTATGTGCTGGTCTGATTTCCTTCGAAGTCTGTCATTGTGGTGGGCTGCCGTACAATCTTGCATGGACTAACCTTGGCTGTCCTGAGAGTCTTGAGCGTAATCACATTCGAAGATGCTCCTGTGTCGATGAGGGCTCTTCTGAACTCCGAACCCTTGATGTGTGCGGTAACATGTAGGTCACGGTCGTGACCTTCCTCTGGTTGATTGCAGCAAAACGTCTCCGCGCGCTGATTCTTTGAGAGGTGTGAAAGTTTGCATAAACTTTCCACTAGAGAAACCGCTTCCCGATCCACCGGCCTTTGGTTCATAGTGAAACTATTGACTTGAGGAAGATCGTTGTGAGGATCAGTCCCCAGTGTAGGAGCCTCCATGACAGGACCACTCATATCTCGATGTCGCTTATTTGATCGGGTCCATGTAGGTCCGTGCCGTTGAAGTATCTTTTAGGTGCGTTGAATGCATTCCTTGTTGGCTCGGGGAACATTGCGGGTCATGTGGAAATCGATCAGTTAATTTCTTAATAAAAGTGAGTACCTCTTTCGAGTTGCGGCCATATCCTTTTGAGTCTTGGCAAGAACTTCCTGCTTTTCCATCAAGTCTGCAATGGTAATGGGAGATGGTCCTCCTCTCGCCCCTCCGGCTCCTCGTCCTGATGAAGGAGTGGAAGTTGTTGCTCTGGTGACTACCGGAGGTGTTACACTTGATGAGATGCCAAGATTTGCAACTGCTATGGCTCTGGTGATGGGAGGTGTTGTAATATCACTGCTGAGTGATCGAATTGAACGTTCCCATCCTCTGTACTCACGTGTTCCTTGATTGATCTCTCCTTCCTCAAGCATTTCTTCACAGCTTCGACAAGGGTCTTGAGATATAAATCTTCCAGCAGGGATCCGTAAGCTGCAGGCTCCATTTCTTTATCCGGTAGACGTTGTGGTACCCCGGACAAGTCTTTTCCTCTGTGGAGTTGCCTCGAGTCTTCGTTGTCAGCTGGACCATGTTATTCGCCTCTCCCGAGTCCCCGTGATTACGCGCTCTTTCGCATCTCCCTTTGGTAAAGGTGTGACTCCTGACTAAGGATTCAGCGTTTCTTGCACTGCCTGAGTAGATGCATGCCGACCCTTCTTGTAATTGTGATGTTATATCATTCAAAAGGCGGAATGTTTCGCTCTGTCTTCTAGCGATACCAGCTTGATTTGCCAAGACATCCTCCAACATTCTAGATATACTTCCCATGATATCTCGAACCAATTTTGTGGTCTCCTGGTGAGGATACATCGCGAGATGAAAATCGAAAAATTGAGGATTCAATTTTTGCAACCGATAGATCAACCTCCCACCGTGGTCGCCAATTGTTTATGGGTGAAAACTACTCCTGCAGAATTTGGTAATTTGGGGTGTGGATGAGGAATGAATTTAAACCTTAAACAAATGCACTGCGCGGTGAGTGCTTGTAGATTCGAGAGATCAATCTGTGCAAGTCCGGCCTAAACCAAGAAATGGCCGTTCCAGACTCGTTTCGGTCACAAAGTGAAGGAGATGGTGTTGATCTTAGGGAGGGAAGCGAAGAAGGTGTTGAGATTGTGAAGGTGTTGGCTTGCTTATGACTTGTAACAGAAAGGTGAGCAGGCTTGTGATTGATGCAAGCAAGCTCTGGGTGTTGGAATACGTTTTTTGTATTAACACTTGATTTTCTGTCTCGTCTAAACTTGTGTTGTTGTTTGAAATAGGGCGGAGAACCTATTTAGACAAGTCATTGAGCCTTATTCATGTCTCTCGTGGGAAGTGGAGTGATGGAGTTGTGGAGTTGTGCGTCGGTACGACATGACCAGTCTTGCCCACTTCTCCTGTTCATCTCTAACCGTCCATGACTTCCTAACACGTTTGTGATGGCGCGTTGCACGCCGTAAACCGCTGCACCAATACCCAAAGATGTATCCCCGGTTTGTGACATGATTGATGTCGGAATGTGTGGATCGTGAATCCACGAAAGATAGCATGTAATCGTTGAATTGAATAATGCGTTATTCAGAAGTCGATACTTGTGAAGTATCGTGTGTATTTTATGCAGTGCGCATTATGGTGTGGTAAAGTGATGGGTAATGACGCCTCACCAACCAAATAACTCCCGACTCAGGGTTGTATAACCAAGTGGTGAAGTTGGACGGATGAGATGATCTTTGAGACACTCATCTGCGACCGTTAATGAATATTAGGGTTTTTTTGAAGAGGTGCGCAAGCATCACTCTTTCGCCTTGGTCGAAACCAAGCATGGAAAGGGATTTGGAGAGAACCGACCGGGCGTGCATGTAGATAGCATGCCAGTGTACACGTCCATGTCTCACTTTGTCCCATGAAGGTGCGATCTAGGCCACTCAATTTGACCGGCAAAGAGGAGTGGTTGAGATCAATTTTGCAATAGGAAATTGATGCCACAAAAGGCCGCGCATCATGCTTTTTCCATACGCGCGTTCCAAGACGACCTAATTTGGTCGGTCTTGGCCAATGGGTTTGACGTGAAGATGGCAGGCTGGTGTTCATGCCTATACCGAATATCCCATGAAAACGTGATCTAAGCCACTCAAATCATCCGGTGAAGTTGAGCGGTCGAGATCGGTTTGTGGTTTGGGAGGCGTGGCCATGCTAGTTTGGACGCACGTTTTGGATTGACCAGGCATGATATGCCTTGGCCGAATACATGAGGAGGTAGATGGGCCCACGGTGGTCATGCGCCGGTATGACCGGCCCTTGCTTAATCTAATCTGTGACCCTCCATTCGTGTCGGAGAAGATGGACGCGCGTGATGGCTTGAAACCCTAATTTTGGCTTTCAAAGCCGTGCGCCGTCTCTTGTTTGGGTGACGATTTTGTCACGGCCAAACATTGTTTGTTTTGACCGATTGGTCAAGTGTGTAGGCGGTCCCGCGGTGATCGTGTTGACATGCTCTGGGACCTTTAAGTCTACATCTACACCCTCCATCTATACCTGCGAAGATGGATGGTTGAGACTGCTTTGCAACACATGTAATATGCCGCAAACCCTAATTTAGGGTTTTCCGTCCATAATGCTTGGTATGAACGGTTTCTTGGCAAGCTAGGCCAATGACCGACCATGCGGGGTCGGTCGTGGGTATTCCATACCGCTTGGGGGTGATGGAATTGATCCGGGGTCATCCAATCATGCTTATGGAGTTGGATGATCTGCGATCGATCATATCCGGATCGATACGGGCCAGTCCAGATGCTCAATCGGGCTAGTATAACACACCGAGAGGGGCTCAATCTGGCTAGTATAACACACCGAGAGTCACCGTACGGGTATTTCGTACATGGTTTCATTATAGTGCTTGGAGGTTCGTGTTACTCAGTAAGAGTAACACTCACCGCCATGCCACACCGATAATGAGTAATGGAAATACAAGGTCGATATGAAATTCACAGAAGGGATTGTTGCCACATGCTCCAACCGGGAGGAATTTCATGTATTCACAGAATGGGATTGTTGCCACATGCTCCATTCTTGGTGAATTAAGTGAGGGAGTATCCAACACTTACTAAATGGCTTTATGTTTTACAAGATGTCAGCGCATAGTTTTCTGGTTTTTTACAATTTTAACCTTAAATGAAAATCCACCATCAACAACAGCGTACGATAAATGGTAAATGTCGCTGTAGCAATACGACCCACGGTGATGTGTCGTTGACACTGTAGCATTTACGACGGCGCTCCGTGCGTCTTATGTTCTTCGTTTTCTTGAGGTGCAGCAGCAGCAGAAACAACTCCGCAACCTCTGATTTCTTCTCTATAGCTCACTAATCACCTCTGTTCTCACCCCTAACTCTCCATGACCCTCCTCTGATATCCAAGACTTTTTATACTCAACAGCACCAAATCATGCGTCATAACTCCATATATTCTTTCATTACTCGATAGTATTCTTCACTGCCAGTCAAAGATTTTCTTCGTTGATTTATCAACCCACGAGTTACTCCTTAGCTGTCATGCTACAAACACGTTCCAAAAGTCACCAAAACCCCAGTTTCCACACGCAAGCCTCAGGTTACAGCACACACTTCCCGGAAATAAACCCGAGAAGATATATCCTCCCTGTTTTGCTCAAATATGATTCTCCAACCCCATTTCTTCGAATTTGATGCAATTACATGTCCTGTTTAGCTGCAACAGGCCCAATCCAACTGATTGTAGCGTTTTAATCTCACTAGAAGTCGTCCAAATCCAAAACAAAGAATATCGGGTTTATCAAAACACGTAATTCCCCTCGATTTATTCCATCCGACGCTCCAGCCAATTCTAACCCAAACCATTGATCATACCATGCCTTGTAAACATAATCAAGTCGTCCCGTGAAATTTCAGCCATCGAGTCTGCTTAAATCTCCTCCAAAAGACGAATCATAAACTCTGCCGTTGATGAACACAGTTTCCCGCCAAAACTGGAATTTGAATGAAGATATGACCTCCCCCCTAACAGAGATGGGGGTGCGAATAGCGGATGCCTTGAAGGGTGCCTGAGGGGTGCCCTTATCCAAAATGAGGGGTGCCTTTAGTACTTTTCTCCGGGGGTCTAAATAACACTTTTCGAGCAACTTTTTCCACACAAGTGTATTTCTCCAAAAACACCTACACAAACATAAAAACACCATAATAAGTACAAAATCAAGCACTAACAATAGAGACACTGAGGACAATTCGGACATAAAAATGTGTCTATCTAATACCCCCAAACTTATTATTTGCTAGTCCTCGAGCAAATCTAATCTAGAAAAATAAAAATGACTACACTTAGCACGTGCAAAGAAGTCGTTAAACCGCTAGGTGGCCCTAGTGGCATGAGTGTTGTCTCCTGAGGGTTTACTGTAGTGTACCCACAAAACCTTTACCTGCACCCTAGCTATCTACGCAGTAACCTCGGGAAGGCACTAAAGAATCTTCTTGGTTGGCATACAATCATTGACTATAGGAGGAAGTACCTGATGCGAAATTCCAATTCTTTGCACACGAGTTTGCACTCAAGCATACTAAAATTCATATAAAGTGACAGAGCTCTACTCAGATAGTTTCTGGACATCATAAACCGGAGTCAACCAATCACATGGATAGATTAAGAAGATGGATGTAGGTAAAAACGTAGATGATGTTGACTAAGGTGAACCTAACCTAATGGATCGAGATACTCGGGTCCGGGACTAATATCAATACACCGGCATATACAAGGGAACCAAAGTGGTCGATAATCCTAACTCTAGGTCAACTCACTGGCATATACAAGGGTACCAAAGGGTCGACTTTATTGTATTTATTAGGTTGGTCTGGTGGTATGGTCTCACTTTTTTTTTTTTTTTTTTTTTTGTAACTCACCCATTCTATTTCACCCTAGCAATGGTAAAAAAAAAAAAGAAAAAGAAGAAGTGATCGTGGATTCTTTCGATGTTTCCATCACGAGGATATGGCGAAACTACCATGTTTTCTTTTCTAACACCCGAGCTCGTTTTTTTTATGAATAGACTCTTCTAGATGTTTCCATCTAATCGATTGGTTCCTCAACTCCTACAACCAAGATGTTCCCATCCACTTAGATTAGTTAGTGCCAACCTTAATAAGCATAAATTTCTAGTCTCTGGAGTTTATTTATTGCAACTAAAAAGTGTCTCCCATACCCCCAAACTTAAATCTAACATTGTCCTCAATGTTCTAAATATAAAATTAAAAGTATGAACAAGGAGAAACTGTTACCACTTGAAGCAGAAGAGTTAAGGAAAGATATTACCGTGTTGCATGAGCATGGGTTACCTCCCAAGAAGTGCTATGTTTAAAGTCTTCACCAGGACTAAGAAAGAACTAGTCACCTCGCAGTAATCATATAGCAAAGAACTAGGAATAACAATGGGTCACAACGGATCAAAAAGTATAACCCAAAATAAGAGAAAATTGCAAACAGACCATGAAGATATCGAACATACTTATTTATTTAACTTTTTGTTTAAGACAACTATATCTAGTTGTGGCTCAGTTCGAGTGCTCTATAAACGGTCTAAATAAAATGTTTTCATGGGTGGACTTCCTCAAATGAAGGATTCTTAAGATCGTGTTGTAGAGTCCGTAAATACTCAAGTAGGAACTTAGAAGCACATAACAATAACCCGAATAATTGGGGATCCTCTAAGTCAATCGATTTGACTCACACAAATTGACCACAAAGAGAGTGGTGGTCTTCCTTAAACAAATATGTCGACCCTAATCTCCTAAAGTAATTAGGTTTAGTCTCGAAACTTAATATTTGACACATTTGAATTTCATAAGTTCCCACAATCGGAGAAAAACTTTGGTGGGAAAACAAAGTCAATCGAGGTATCGTAGCCTGGGTTAACCACATCAACCAGAGGATGGGTTTCTAACAACTGAAATTCTTTCTGGACATTATTGGGTTCAGGAAAACGTGTATGAAGATAATCTTGTAAAATGGTTGAGGTACATATGTCAAGTCCCAAGTGAGGAATCTCTGTAAGAGCTAAAGGTAAGGCACAAGGAGAATGATAATCACCCCCAAACTTAGAGTTTTGGGTGTCTCTAGATAGACTAGCTACAATTTCCCTAATTTCTAGATCATCGGAATCCTTAAAATGGTCAATTGCTTCTTCTAAGTTATACTCATCCTCACTCATATTTAAAAGCTCTACGAGTTCATCTTCTTCGTCTAAGACTATTGTTTCTAAATACTTGGACTCTAAAACAGTATTCTCAGGATAAACCCGTTCCCCTAAACCATTATCGGCTTTGTAACTAGGAAATTCTACATCGTCTAAAACGGAGATACTTCTAGTCAAATCCTCATCCTTTTGAATAGGTGAATAATTATTAAAATTATTTGGATTTAAACCAGAAATATTACTATTAGTATAAAGCTCAATTGGAGAAACAAATTCCTGATCACTATGCCTAAAAACTTCAGATTCTTCATCAACACTTTCCACATCATGATCATCACTATAATAACATGAAAATGATCGAACCTCATCTAAACAAGTAGTGTTACCAATTCTAACCTCGTCATCTTGATTATGCGAATAACTATCTTCATTCTCAAGGGTATTATTGGATACACTATATTGGCAATTCCAGTTATTTCGAGCAATACTTTCGTTCGTCTCTAACTCAAGTCTACGTGTCGACTCAGCTATCCTCTCAAGGGTCTCTTCCAAAGAAAGTTCCCTTAGTGTTGGATCTAAGTTTTGAGTTAATCTATTGAAGATGTCTTCTAAAGAAGATTCAGTCATTATTGCAGTCCTTTCGTCCATAACTACGTTATTCACCTCAGCTAACTTATATGTCGTTTTAGCTAAATCCCTGAGGACTTTTCTAAAGAAGGAGTAGGAATGTAGGATCATAAAAAGGACTACTTTTCAAAAGTTTGATTGTATCCTCTAGAGACGAAGAACTAGTACTATAATCTTCTTGCTCGAATGACCGATGCTCATGTGGATAGTAATTGGGCTCACCATGGTATGACCCATAACTTTCAAAAGATTGGCGTTCCCAACCACTATTCAGTATTCACACTATGGTCATAAAAAGAGTAATGTCCATATTGTTCAGTTGGATAATCATTGTATTGGCTGTTATAATACCAGTTTGACATCCTAACTGCAAGGGAATTCTACACAAACACAAACAAGGATGACTCGACCACAACAAACCTACTGATTTCAAGCAAACAAAAAGTATGATGGCTCCACTTAGATTGTTTCTAAACCAGCTTCTAATCCTTCGAAAGGGAATTCGTTACAATTTAAGCAGACCCCTCTGGAATCAATCCGAGTTTAAGTAAGTTGAATAGAGGTGAGGGAAGTTGCGTGGAGCTTTGATACCCAAGGCCTCACCGCATTACAAGGCGGCGCAGTCACGCATTCAACTCACAGAAACCATCATGAACTTCGAAGTATGCTTAAAGAGTAACCAATATTTTTCGAATGACTTTCCTATTAAGCTCGTTACCCTATCGGCCTCGTTCTAGTCAGTATTTTAAGCTTAGGTTCGCGTTTGGTATCGTTTTCCTAAGGCGGGCAAGAAGAGAACGGTGATGAAATCCGAACCCTTATCTTGTATGGCCAGTCCTTGCCCTTTACTAGGAAATTAAAGCAGCCGTATTCAAGACCTCAACATATATGCATACAAAATCATCCATTAAACCCGCTGACAGGGGATTCGCGGGTGTTTAAAATTCTTACCTCCCGTTCCAGATGGGGGATGAACCGTTGAAGTCGACTCGGGCCACTGACTCCTATGTCAGTGTACAAACCCGAGGGGCCGAGACAGTATCGTAACTGTTGTCCTTCCCTGTGCAGTTTATATTTAAACTAACCCTTCCTTAGGGTTTTAAAAATAATAATGTCCAAAAATCCAAAAATAAAGTCCAAAAATTAAAAAGTCCAAAAATAAAAATTACGAAAATAATTACCTAATTACAGTTTCTAAAATACATAAATAATAATAACACTATATACAAAATTTTCTTCTTCACTCCGTTCGGATCTCTCTTTTCTTTCCTATTTTGGCTTTGCTTTTCTTTTCAGCACTTTCTCTTTTTCTTTCGCTCCACTCCAAATCTGAAAGCAAACAGAAATACCAAAACGCGTAAAAAAGAAAGAAAAAAAAAACCTAAAAACAAATCTATACACAAGTCCGCGTCGGCGGCGCCAAAAATTGATCGAATTTTATATAGTGATAAGAAAGGTTATCGTTCACTCGGACTTGATGAGACTGATTTTAAGAATTAATAAAATAAAAGAAAAGAAAAATATATACAAATATTGTCACAGGATGAAGAGATGTGCTGGGACTCAGGATTCGGCCAAACTCATAACAAAAGGTTCAAATATTAAATCTTTTAACAATTATCGCTCAACAAATAAAAACATGGACTCTTATTTTTGCCAAGATAGATTCTCAAAAGATTGGTTGTAAATCCTAAGCATGATGTATCAAAACATTTAAGCTAAGCATACCTCATCAAATTAAATGACAACCAATTAATTCAAATCATATTTCAATTAAAATTAATGCAAAAAGTCTTAAAAAAGAATTAAATAATTTTACCCATGTATGAAATTCGTCTTCCTCCGTCGTCCCAGTAATGGGGTCTAGCTCATCATGTTGGAAACACGCTCAAAATATGATTTTATTGCTCAAAGGTGCTTACAAATGATGAAAATGAGAGATATCAAATAAACCAGGAATTTGCAACGCATGAGAAGCGTTACAAACCATCACATACGGCATACGATAAATGGTAAATGTCGTTGTAGCAATACGACCCACGGTGATGTGTCGTTGACACTGTAGCATTTACGACGGCGCTACGTGCGTCTTATGTTCTTCGTGTTCTTGAGGTGCAGCAGCAGCAAAAACAACTCCGCAACCTTTGATTTCTTCTCTACAGCTCACTAATCACCTCTGTTATCACCCCTAACTCTCCATGACCCTCCTCTGATATCCAGTACCCTTTTTATACTCAACATGCACCGAAATCATGCGTCATAACTCCATATATTCTTTCATTACTCGATAGTATTCTTCTCTGCCAGTCAAAGATTTTCTTCGCTGATTTATCAATCCACGAGTTACTCCTTAGCTGTCATGCTACAAACACGTTCCAAAAGTCACCAAAACCCCGGTTCCCACACGCAAGCCTCCGGTTCTGCAAAGACACACTTCCCTAAATAAACCCGAGAAGATAAATCCTCCATGTTTTGCTCAAATATGATTCTCCAACCCCATTTCTTTGAATTTGATGCAATTACTGTCTGTTTAGCCGCAAACAGGCCCAAAGTCAACCGATTGTAGCGTTTTAATCTCACTAGAAGTCGTCCAAATCCAAAACAAGAATATCGGGTTTATCAAAATACGTAATTCCCTGATTTATTCCATCTGACGCTCCAGCCAATTCTAACCCAAACCATTGATCATACCATGCCTGCTAAACATAATCAAGTCGTCCCGTGAAATTTCAGCCATCGAGTCTGCTTAAATCTCCTCTAAAAGACGAATCATAAACTCTGCCGTTGATGAACACAGTTTCCCGCCAAAACTGGAATTTGAATGAAGATGATGACCTCCCCCTAACAGAGATGGGGGTGCGACTAGCGGATGCCTTGAAGGGTGCCTGGGGGTGCCCTTATCCAAAATGAGGGTGCCTTTAGTACTTTTCTCCAGGGGTCTAAATAGCACTTTTCGAACAACTTTTTCCACACAAGTGTATTTCTCCAAAAACACCTACACAAACATAAAAACACCATAATAAGTACAAAATCAAGCACTAACAATAGAGACATTGAGGATAATTCGGACACAAAAATGTGTCTATCACAAGGAGACACAAATATGAAATTTTCATCAAGTCAATACACTAAGGTCGCACTTACAATCAGGAAAGCAACAATAAGAGAGCTTACGCACGCATGGAATCAGGGAGAAGCTACTTCACCTAAAATAAAGAGGGGAAATAAAAGAATGTTCATGGCCGTGGTCATCCAAGGTTCGTGCTCGTAGCTGCTGCTCCTCCATGCCAAGATCCATGGCCGTAGCCACCATTACTCCTCCCTGCCAAGATCCATGGCCGTAGCCACCACTCGTCCCTTCCAAGATTTGTGCCCGTAGTCACCACTCCTCCCTGTCAAGGATCGTGACAGTAGCCATCCAAGCTCCATCCAACCTGTTTTGTTCCCACGAAAACGCAGTCTCTTCTGATCACAGTTGCTGCCAAGAACTGTTATTGCTCGTTTGTTGATACCATCCAGAGCTTCATCATAGCAACAACCACTACGGACAAAGGTAATCCTAACTTGTGCGTATTTTAGTTTTCCATGGAGGAAGTAGCAGAGTCACCAGTATGGATGCAAGATGGTGATATCTTTATCATGGTCAACCCATCGTCCATACAAGATAGAACCACGTAAACCACACTTGAGGACTGAGGCTCAACATGGAATTCCTTCACTATCAGTCAAGTACCTCTTTAACTCAGGAGAGACGGTCAACCAAGAAGCCATAGACGAAACAAGGTCACCACTTTTCAAAGATGCGACGTAAGGATATCATCACCTCCCTGTCTGGAAGGCGCCTGACCGACAAGCAGTATTTGGTTCAACCATCCATAAGCATTGTTATCAATGAAGAATCAAAGAGGAAAGTCGCGCCTCAGCAAGCCACACAGACCAACCGAATCATGTCTGCCACATCACCTACTCAGAACTCAGTACCGCCTACCCATGGTCTGCACGAAGCTGCGCATCAACAACCACATCAGTTGACAAAGTCGTATTTGGTGTTTCTAGATTTCCAATTTCCTATGGAAGGGTTGCATGGGATGCTAGATGTTTGGATACAATATAGTGCGACTCCCGCCCATTGATTAACAGATGATGAATCAAAAAGATTGCCGCTTTCGTCAATTCGTCAACCGCCTTACCAGCAAATGCAATGGAAGTACGTCTTTCAGGAGAAAATAGGCTCAGGATAATTACACCTGGGGACTTCTAGCACAGGATGCCTTCACGTCCCTCAACAAGGTTATTTCTGATATCAACATCATCACTGTCAAAGCTTTACGAGCTGCAGGAATTTCTCAACATGAAGACGTACACGTGCATCAAAGGCTCCAAAAGTACGCCGCAGAGATATTTTCACATATCTGCCACGCCATCGGATCTGAAGTGTAACTGGGGACTGCTCATTGCATCCCATTCCATACAACAATCCAAGATTCAGAAAATGGTTCAAAGGATGTCGCTTGGAACGAAGTCCTTGAAGACTTGATAGCGGCACATCGGCAACGGAACGCCTCTCAGCTCGTCTATTTCACCTAACGGCTCCGGAAGATTGTTCCCATATAAGCATCCCCAGCATATCATCATCGCAATCAGAAGGGAAAGAACAAGTTTATGAGCTAAAGAGCCAGAATAAATACAATTTCATTTCGGTTAATGCTCAGGAGTTTAAAGAACGTTTTAATTACGGCTCAGTAGTCCAGACACCAAATAACTTAAAGTCAAGGACGGATCAACAACGCAGCTATACTCTCCAAGATTAGCCCTGACATGATCATTGCCGAACATATATCTCATCCATCCATCCTAGGAGCGCAATGGAGTTTGGAAAATTTTGAAATTCACTGGAGAGGCTGGGTACTCATTCTTCTGGAGACAGAACCTTATTACACATTCCGGAGAGGATCGATGGAGTTCACTCAAGATTTGACGAAATTTCAAAGTCGTTGAAGCTATACGTACAACTAAAGTTCATACTTGCAAAAAGAAGAAGAAAGAACAAGATGTACTTACCTTGCCGCTGACGATTGACACGCTCGTGATGGAGCTGCTGACAGTGACGAAGAGGAGCCGGCTGCTGCAGAAGAAAGAACGGAGCCGGACGAGCAACAAAAAAGGTTCGATACCCCTTTTTGTACGAATGGAGTTTCCAGAGTTCGAACAGAAGAAGGATTCCTTCTTGCTCCATGAACGGGAATAGATGGATGGACCCACCGTACTCATACCCCATAGCCGAGCCGGCAACACGCTACTACGAAAGCCACTGGCCGCGCGGTCCCGTTCTTTCAAGGCCGATTAGAATTTTCCTGGTAATATCTACCTGCTTCGTTTTTTAAATTTTATTTTCGCCTGTCACCATCTAGTGCTTACCCCGTAACAATGTCACTGTTGCGTGCTAAGCAGGGGACTTAATTTTGATGGTGGTTTTTAGCTTAGGGCGAAAACTGTAAAAGTCTGTCCACCTGACCCGGCATCAGAAGTAGTAGACCTTGATATGTCTATATTCCGCAAGGAATTTGAAGAATATATCAAAATATGATGAGTGCCTATGCCTCTCTTCATATTGTATTGAAACTCAAGCTCCTAGATGAATTGTTCACTGGTATAGAGCCTAATGAGTATTTAATCTCCTGCATACATTATTCACTAATGTATGGCTTGCTGAGTATTTTTCCTATGTTATGTTCCCCAGTTGAACTTTTAATGTTGACATGACATGACGATTAATGTTCGCTCGCAGCCCAGTAGCATGAATCTCCTGAAGTGTCGTGGATTGAGATCCGCATGAAAGTACTTAATCGGAGGCACGCTCGCCGCTCTCTGAGAATAAAATTAGTAATTTTTGTGTCAGCACACAGAATTCATCAAATTTGATTAATTTTGTGATAGCTCGCAAAATCCAATTTTTAAACCCAATTTGCAAAAATTAGGTTTTTTGCGCCGAAAAATATCTCGATCCCTATTGGTCGAGATTAATCTACAAAAATTAGGTTTTTGCGCCGCGCAATATCTCGATCCCTATTGGTCGAGAGCAAACCTAAGCAAACTAGGAAATTAATCCATCATGGATTAGTAGGAGCAGGATCCTACCAAAAGTTGGAAAAGAAGAAATAAAGGGAAGCTACGGCAAATAAAGGCAGAAGCGCAAGGAGGCGAGGCCACGCCGCTTGACCAGCCGGCATGCCATAGTCGGCGCCGCCCATGGCCGACCGGCCCGCCCCGTATAACTGCATGCCGGCCCCTCTTTCCCATCGGCCAATCAAAATGCTCTAAATGCGTAGACTACACTTTTAAATTAAAGTTGGAAGTTTTTTTTTTGCGCTACGCAATTTCTTGATCCCTATTGGTCGATTTAACAAGGTTGAACGACATCCAAAAGGTCACCCAAGGTTGGCCGAACATCTGGGAGAAACTCCTAAAGAATATGGACATGATACATATACCAAAAGTTTCGTATGGATGTCTAGTATAACATACTAAAAATCACATCAATCGGATTAACGAGCTAAAAGATACATCTTAAAAGGCGAGCTAGGTCATGGCTGAAAACTGACAGAATTCCTCCTGAATTCTTCATGAGTTTTACTGTCGGGCTGTTTTCACCTCCTAAACGAGCTCCAAACCTAAATATTCCCTCGTGGGAAGATAGGAAATTCTTTTCTGATAAGAATGGAGGGGCGAATCATCAAAATCCGAGTTCGTATGAGTATTCTACAACAGTTTTGGTACGGGCCCTCTGTTATTTCAACCAATCAGAATTCTCCTAACCCGCAGCCAGCATTCACAATTGCTAGTCAAAGTAGGCTAGTCACGCTGCCTACAAGGGTCTTAAATAAATTAGCGGAAACCAATAACTGCCGCAAATAATCTCATCCATCCAACATGGCTAGCCAATTTAACCGGTTTAGATTTAATCTGGGCCAACCAATAGGATGTCAAAATGGCTACCAGCCATAATTCTCCTATAGGGACCGACCACCACATATTTTATGTACATGGATAGCTCCTGGCAGCTGATCCAAGATGGCCGGCCGCAAGTCTCATGGATTGACTTGTAACAAATGACCGCCCGCCGCCTAGCTTGTGCGTGATTGGTCAAAATAATTAGGTTTTGCTGGCAAGACCCACTCAGCAGCATGCTGCATTACTCGAGACATCAAACATGTCACAAACTGGGGGATGTTCATCAAGGTATTGGTCTGACGGTCTACAGCGTGAGGCGTGCAACACGCCCAATATGAGAAAATGTCAGAAAAGGCGGACAGTTAGTGGCAGCAGAGAAGTAGTGGGTGTAAACCGACCTGTCTTCCCCTCATAGTAGGGACGTGGTTTTCAACACTTTACAAGATCCCCACTTCTCAATCACTCAACTACTTTTACTTCCTATGAGATCAGGGTGCGTTCAACTATGACTTATATAAATAGGTTTTCAACCTATTTCAACCAACAACGGTTTATCAACACAAGTATCCAGAAAACACCAAGAACTTATAACTTACATTCCGCAAGCAAGTTCCACATTCTGATACAAGTCATAAACAACTACACCTTCACAATTAACCACTTTGATCTCAACACCTTCTTCGCTTCCCTCCCTAAGATCAACCCTTCTCCTTCATTTTGTGACCGAAGCTAGACTGGAACGACCATTTCTTGGTTTAGGCCAGAATTGTACAGATTGATCTCTCGAATCTAAAGTACTCCCGTGCAGTGAATTTGTTTAGGGTTTAGATTCGTTTCCCGGCGTCACACCCAAATTTATCATTTCCAGCTGAATCAGTTTTTACCCCAAAACAACGATGTATTATAGGTAATTGAGCTAATACGAACTTATTCTTTGATAATTGGTGTAGAAACTTATCAATTGCAAAAAAAGCTTGGTATTACTTATTTTGGGAGGAATGATTTTACCTCAAAGGTTAGTGATTTAATTGTCAATGGGTTTTGGGGTGTTGTAATGCTAGCAGTTGGAATTGATGGTACCGACTTGCTAGTTATTGTTGGTGAGGAAGACTTCAAAATATGAGATCTTGACCAGAAGGGTATTTTTTCAGTTAAATCCACAAAGGCTGCATTGAGAACCACATATGATGAAAGTTCTACGTCTAAGCTTTTCTGGAGATCAATGGTTATATAAATACATTGGTTGTACATTATTGGAAGATTTGGAAGGGTGATTTTTGTGAAACACATGATCTAATGATAAAGAATTTAAATAAGGAGATGCCAACTCGCTGTTGCATATGTAAAAAGACAATGAATCGCTGCATCACATTATTTGGCATTGCAGATTTGCTAAGAGGATTTGGGCATGGGCTGCAAGGATTTTTGATATGCAGTCGACTTTAGACCTAGTAGTTTCTTATAAAGCTGCAACTGGGAAAAATTGAATAATAAAGGATTTATGGCTAGTTACTAGCTTGGATATATGATATTTTATTAAAAAAAAAATAGCTATTAGTTCAGCTGAATTATCCAAAGCTGATTCAACTGAATCTAAAACTAAAAGCTGAATCATAATTATATTAATAATGATTTCAAAAACGAATTTTACAAAACTAAATTAATAATGACTTTAAAACTCAATTTGTATCGAAAAGTGTATTCAGTTTACAATTTTCGGAAACTACGTAACAAGGTTTTCTTTGAGGATGATGGAATAAATTGGGTTGGTTTTAAGGGTAGAGTGTATCAGGTCATTCGAGATAATTCAATTCGAATGAAGGATTACATGTTTAATTCTACGGAGGACTTGCGCTTATTGAACTATTTCAGAGTTAAACATATAATGAGTAAAGCCACTACGCCTGTTGATATCTCTTGGTCTCCACCGGATCCTGGTAAGGTTATGTTATGGTGTGATTATGTTGCAAGGGGTAATCCAGGCCAGGATGGTGGTGGTATAAGCTTTAGAGATTCTAGTTCTACTATGTTAGGTGCTTTGTTTGTTGGATTCAGCTGGCAAACTAATTACGTTGGTGAGATCAGTGTTGTTGTCTATGGCCTAATGTTGGCCTAATGTTGTCTATGGTCAGATCAGATTCGATGAGTTGTATTCAAGCTTTGAAGACTAAAGAGTTTCCATGGAATTTGATGCAGAAGTGGAAGATGGCTTGTGCCTTTTATGACATTATTCACTATGTGCATAGCTACATGGACGTTGGTTTTGCTGCTGATCACTTGGCTAAGCGAGCTTGTTTTGGCTGAGAATGCTTTTGAGTTTTTTGAAGGTAGACTACCTGTGAAATGACTTGGCAAAATTTATTTTCTTTTCGAATAGTCTGTGAATTTTTTTAGAAGATTATGGGTTTTCTTTCTTTCATACTCTAATCTCCGTAGATATTTACTTTTTAATAAAAAATTATTATATGAGGGAAAAAAAGAAAATCCTCATGCAACCCAGCTTATTTAAGCCTTTGTAAGTCCCTTTTGCACCGCTTACCCTACCCATTCCTATGAACCTAGTTCCACCTGAACGAGTTGCAGCAAATCATGTGACCTCGGCCATTTTTCTCTCTGGGAGGTAGGGGTGTCAACGGATGAATATCCGTCGAATATTTAGAAATTCGTATCCGATAGGTTAAGCGCTATCGGATATTCGATAATATCCTATAAGATATCAAAAATCAGATATCGATTCCGAGCTAAGCTATCGGATATCATATATTTATCCGATAATATCCGGTTCTGACAAAAAATGTTAAAAACCCTGTAAAACATGTTCATAATTGAAATTTAAGTTTAATTTCTCAAAGATTTCATTTCGGATATCGGATAATTTTCCTTACTCTTCTACTCGACTCTAATATGGTTAGGGTAAATCACAAATAAGTCCCTGTTCTATCGGATATCGGATATTAACAATTCGGATGGAGCCTAATCCGATTCCAATATATTAAGAAAAAAATATCCGATAGAATATCCGATCTGATATCCGATAAAACGGATAAAATCCTATAGAATCTCGAATACTCGGAAACGAATTCCGAATATCGGACGGATATTGACAAGCCTAATGGGAGGGAGGCAAGTAAGTTTTATAAGAGATGAACGGATTTTAAAACCTAAGCGTTGCCTTCTAAATCACTACTTCAGATTTAAGATAGGAGAGGAATTTATTAATGACGACCAAGAAAACAAAAGATATGAAACATAAATAAAATATTATGCATTGGGTTTGCATCAATCAACATGGGAAACCGCTTGGTCAGTGAGTGTTTGCTGTATAATATCTCACGTATTATCACAGAGATAGATCTAGAGAGAAAATTTTAAATTACTCAAGACAACTGCAGAGATTGAGGGCTTTACATGGACTTTCTTCTTCGTATAGAAAGAAACCTTATTCCAAATTCCTCCTCTTGTCACCACTGATGACATGAGTTGCTAGTTCTTCTTGTGACAGTCATTCCTTTAAGGACAATACGTATTGGCGTATGAGTGGTGTTTGGTCTTTGGTGCTGGTTGGTCCCCGTTTAACGCAGCGACAACAAGCCCGACTACCTCTTCAGATTTTTCCTCGGTCATCCGAGGGAAAAAATAGTTTGGTCCCCTCGTGCTTAGCATTGTCGAAAAGTTATCGACTATTGTCCCTTATAACAAAGTGAACATGTGAAACCATCCTAGCATATGTGAAAGGAGGGACTCTCTCTGTGGCTATGCAAAGCAAAGCCAGGATCGTGAAAGGGGACTCCTCCCCGTAGCCCCGCTTTCTCTGGGGGCAGTGGATAAAGTGGGCATGCTATTTTAACATGATCGCGAATGCGTAAACCCTTCTAAAATGGTGTGACCGCTTCTGTTCCACCCGCGGCACCGGAAGGTGCCAAGGACTTACCACTGTCCCCGACAAAGTTGCCTGTGCAGTGAGCGGTGTAGAAACTTAACCATATCTTGGAGATAAGATCGTTATGCGGTTTATCTCGCCCAACCCGGGTACGTGCTATACTGGAAAATGGGCTTTGGATATTGGATATTGGCTGCGGACACCTTTCATGGCACTGGCACACAAAGGGGAACTTAGACATGCATGGATTTGAAGGGTACTTACACTCATATGAGCAAAACAAAAGCAAAAAACGGGTCATTTCCTATCCGACCTTGAAATCTTGGCTGCTTCATGTGTAAAACTCACGCATCAACATGCATGCATTTGTGCTAGTATAATTATACTAGAATAACTATAACTATGTCTGTTAAGACAACCATTTAAAGTAATTATGAATGTAATCCTCTTCGTGCTCTTTGTCTATTATAGCCTTAATTGAATACATCAGAATCTTCTTTCACGATAACAAACAACAAATCAAATCAAATGTCATTGATTTGCACCACATTGTGTTTAACATCAAACAATAAATACGTTATCTAGTGCAACTGTGGTGATAGTATTCATGGTGGAAAACTACATTATCTTAGCACCAATTGGAAAATACAATATAATCGGAAACTCAAGAATCTAAAATGAGACAAAGAAATACATAAAATTGGTGATAGTTTTTGAAGGAAAAAATAAATCTATATTTAGGCATTAAATTCCATCGTTTTTTCTCCTCAAAATAAATAAATAAAAATAATCGGATCTATGTAATCAATCATAGAGAAAATAATACATACCAAAATGGTTTAAGATAAGAAGAAATTTATGTTTGTTAGTTGGCATTGCCATCACAATAAGTAACCATCATATCCCTAACAGATTGATTCTTCTTCCATTTTTCTTCTGTTTTTATTTAAAGGTAAATTATATAATCTATATACGATAGCTACCAATTGACCATGAAACGAAAGATTTGTGATTTGCCATGAATGCAATATACTATTACTGGGTGCACGCAAGACAAAACATTACTATCAGCATCTTGGACTTGTTGGTGTCATCTCAACCAAATATTAGATAATATACAAAATTGAATTTTGTTTGGGTGAGTGAGTAGATCTTGTTTGATTTTTTTTCTTCTTCGAAATCCTAAAATTCTGATCACTATTCATACGTAAATAGATAAGTATGCTGTATGCCTATCACTCTTTTGTATAGTCTGTATGAATCCATCTATCTCTATCAACTTGCTTGCATGCATAACCATGCATGATCTGGATATATATCAAACCCACCAGACAAATTCAATTGCTGGCAGTGGCTGCTGTTATCATGTCTATCTTAATTAACGGGCCACCACATCTCTACATATAATACTCACAAACTCGTACACAAACTGATAACTGAGTCGGCTCGCATAATGATCCGAGTTAAAACTTTATTCTCATAATTCTTATCCATAATTGATCAATTATCATCAATATTTTAACTGATTTACTTTCTCTAATTTCATCATTAAGCTTTTCTAATGATACACTACTAATATCACCTTGTAGGAAATATCATTAGGTCCTAGGAATAATATATTAGAGAGAGTCTAGTCCAGTTGACTCCGTCATGTGTCTGTTTGGTCCTATTTGAGAAAATATATTATAGTTTGGTCCTAGAAATTATGTTTTGGTCTTGGGATGACGTCATGGATGATGTAAATGTCATCTTGTAGTGGCAAAAATACCCTTTTGGGACCATTACATCATCCATGACGTCACCCTGGGCATATATACTCAATTATCAAGAGAGTAGAAATCATTTTCAGATTTACATTCTCTCTCCTCCCGGTTCTCCCTTTCTTCTCTGCCGCTGCAATTTTTCTAGGGTTTTTTATTTTTTTCGAATGCTGCAATTGTTTATAGAGATGAACTTGCAGAGATTGATTGCAGAGATTGATTTACAATGATGTTAAAGATTAATTTACAGAGATTATGAAGATAAATTCGAAGATTTACAAAGAGATTATGACGAAATCTTCGAATGCTGTTGAAGAGATTATGACGAATCTGTTGTTGTTGTTGAAGATTCATCTGCTCCCGTGGAAGATTTAATTAGGTTTTATTTTTTTCTCTGTGGCGTTGAAGTTCATCATGATGTTGCCGCTTGATTATAGATCCGAAACGACGAAGAAGAAATCACCTTGATTACATGAACCGACGAAGAAGAAATCGGCTTGATGACAGATTCAAAAACGACGAAGAAGAAATCACCTTCTTCTGCTGTTGAAGTTCTCTGTTGCTGCTTGATTATAGATCTGAAAACGACGAAGAAGAAATCACCTTGATGACAGAGTTCATCCTGTTGCTGCTGCGATGAAGACGACGAAGAAGAAATGAACCGATGCTGCTATTTTAATGAGATGAACTCGTGTTTGAACGAACCAAATATGCTGCTGCTCGTGTTAAGATCTTATACGAACCAAATATGTTGCTCGATGTTTATTCTCAGATCTTATACGATGAAGTCTGTTAAGACGGATGTTTGCTGTTGTTGCTGTTTTTGGAGGCGATGAAGACGACGAACAACAACGATGTTGCTGCTGTTGAACGATGTTGCTGTTAAAGAATGATGAAGACGATGAATAATGATGTGTTGTTGATGTTGAAGATGATAAAGATTATGTTGATAATGTTGTTGAAGATGAAGATGATTGTTTGCTGTTGCTGCTGATGTTTTATATGGACTTCATTCCCAGGAATGAAGTCTGTTTTTTTAGCTTTTTTGTATGGACTTCATTCCTGGGAATGAAGTCTGTTTTTTTGGCTTTTTTGTATGGACTTCATTCCTGGGAATGAAGTCTGTTTTTTTTGTATGGACTTCATTCCTGGGAATGAAGTCTGTTTTTTTTTTTTTGTATGGACTTCATTCCTGGGAATGAAGTCTGTTTTGTTAGCACTAAAATCTCTTACAAAAAAAAAAAAAAAAACACGAAAGGGTATTTTTGTCTATTTAAATATTTTTAAATAATTACACCAAATAAAGAGCGTTTGGACCAAAAAAAGACTAAATGCATACGGCCCACCTAAAAAAGGACCAAACGATATTTTTCCCTATCACCTTTTCGTTTTGCACATGTGCGAGTCCCCACAGGTATCTAACAATAAAACAACAACTGGCTTCGGTAGAATGAAAACTAATTTTCATCTTCCCCGAAGTGGTTAGAGTGGATGGTGCAACGTAAAGTTGTACCAAACTTTGTCCAAACAAACTCTTGTCAACTAGGAGGAGAGCTTTTATGAAGGATTATGGGTTAAAGAATGTGTGTGGTCAGTGTCACTCCCTACATTTTTCTCTCTATAAACACATTCTAAAATATGATAATGTATACTGTATTTACTACATAATGCTCTTTCATTGCATGCGTCAATATATTTTAGTTAAATGTTAGATCCAGAGCAATTGTGAAAACACTTTGCAATTTGCATTATTTATTTATTTATTTATTTTTATTTTTTGACGCATGCATTATTTTTTGTTGCACGTATATCAGTCTAGGCATTGCACTATGGTGTATTTCAAATTACTAAAAGCACCCTAAATAATTCATGGTTCAATAAGTAGTTAGATTCTTTGAGATGTTGGCAAGCCAAATGTGTGAAGTATGAAAAGGAAATGTGTGTGAGAAGAGAAATTGGAATGAGAAAAGGTTAAAACGGACCCTAACTTTGACAGCTAGACATCATGGACAAGGAAAATATATACCTTTATGTTTGTTTTAAGAAACCATGCAATCACAAGTGGGAATGGCCTTTTATCTTTTTTGATCATACCTACCTCAAAGTAGCAAAAAGTTAGGGTTTTGAAATCAAGGATATGAATTCTAGAACCACGATCCAAGTTACTAGCAGCTAGCTAGTAGTAGCATAACAACTATTTCTGTTTTTGATACTTAATGGTTAGGTTTGTGGTTAAATTAGTATGCACGCATTGTGTGAGTGTAAGGGATGAATGTGTTACTTGAATTGTCAATGAAGATATATAGAGATAAAATGTAAAATGTGACGTTTTTGGAAGATGGCAATTAAGAAACTAACGACTCTTTGATAGGTTTTTGTTGGGGCATGATATAATTAGTGATAAGTATATGACTTTTGTTAGGGACACAGGTTAGCGTTAGGATGCTAGTCGTTTTAGTTTGTTAGGGTTGTCCATATACGGATAGAATTGGGTGATGCATTATTTGTCCTCTAGATCATATTTGTCTTCCCTAAGAATATCTAGCTATGAGATAGTGCTGCCCAGTGTGTGTATTATGCGACTCTTTTTATCTGATGGGCGGTTGAAAATTTAAATGTTAACAAATTTCAAATTTCAAATTTCAAATTGTCACAAAAGTAACTAACTAAATCCGCGTTAGGATGACCTATGAATTTTCAACTGTGGTGGAAATCTGATTCTTGATATCAAAAGCATAAAGAAGCATGTAAACTAGTTTAGAATTGTCCGGTACAGTACTTGAAAACCAGTAATCTCAAGCCTTGCTCAGATACAGATTATGTTCCTATAATCAGTAGTTTTTGTTGAGGGGCCACCATGCGGCGGCCATGCCCCACTTGTCCAAACGTGTAATTTCAAAACTGCCATTTTTACTCGGCCCGCCCGGGCTCCTCTGGATGAGGAGGACCACTCATAACTCATTCCTTGCGTTTGCGTGTTACATGCACAATCTTGATAGTCACAGAATAAATGACTCATGAAATAATCAATAACAGGATACTTAATCTTATCATTAACAATCATTTATGTGGAAATAGTAATTAGAAGACGAGCACATTGAGAGGTGCAGTAAGGACCAATCTAAGCTTAGATCTCTTTTCCTCATTTACGAGAACACCTTGGAATGCAAAAAAACACCAAAATAAATGACGATCCTGTGAGCTACATAGACAGGTAGAAATCATCTGTAGTCTAGTCTTTTTTTTTTTTACAAGAAAACAAAGAACCAACAAAAAAAAGGAAAAACTAAACAGCTAAGGAAGGCTCACATAACATGTGAGTGATACAAGAAGGAGGGGAGGACAACCACTGGTGTGAGAGGTGGTTTTCAACAACATAAGCTGCTAAGGAATGAGCCATAGCATTGGCCTCCTTTTTGATGAAACTAAATTCAATTGAATAAAATTGATCTAATTTACCCTTAGCTATGGAAATAGTGTTCTGTATACGCCAGGGAGTAGGAGAGTTGTGATATCGGAGAGCATTAATCACTGTGAGAGAATCTCCTTCAATAATAATGTGCTTGAATTCCTTACTAGCATCCAGTTCAATGCTTAACAAAGCTCCATAGGCTTCTGCCTCCACTGGAGAAGTAAAATCCAACACTTTAGCTTGACAACCATTAACTTCAGACTGGGCATTTCTTGCTACTGCAGCACAAGCATATCCTTTCGGACCAGCAGCACCATCAAAGTTTATCTTCATTTTAGGTTGAGTTGGAGGAGACCATACAACAGCAGCAGAGTCTAAGATATCTTGTTCTCAGAAAGGCGGTGAGATTATCCATATCATGGTTGCTTAGGCTGTGCCAATAAGCAGTTTCCTGTAACATCTTCTCCAACTGAATTTTACCTTTGTTGAAAATGACCTCATTCCTAGTTTTCCAGATAACCCAAAACAGGCAAGCCCCTAGCTTAAATTTGGCAAATTCTCCTCCTTCAAGTAGCCAGGTTTTTATATAATGTGTAACAGTCAGACTTAGCCTCTCATCAGTTCTAAAGTCTAGTGGGGAAGCAAATAAGAAGTTTTGGGAGACTGGACAGTATAGAAACAGGTGTTCAATAGTTTCCGTTGCCCCGTTACATAACCTGCAGTCTGTGTTAGCTTCTTTCCAAAATTTTGAAAGTCTATTACCCACTGCAATCCCATTGTTAAGTAGTCTCCATAGAAACATAAGTATTTTGGGGGATAAGGCTTTTACCTGCCAGAACTTCTTCCATGGGAAAGATTCAGTGTCACTGGCATTGGATGACGTCGGGGTTCTGTCCTGGAGAGTCTTGATGAAGGATTTTGTTGAGAATTGCCCTCTGGGATGGTGGATCCATAACAGCTTGTCCTCTGAGTCTTCATCTTGGTTCTCAGTAATATAGATATTCGTAATCTTCTCGGCTTCATAGGGAGAAAATAGTTGCTGGATTTTTTCTTCATCCCACCTGACTGGATTTTGCAGTATGAGTTCATTCACATAAGTAGGGCAGTTGGAGGAGATTGTTGTTTGATCAGGTCTCATGTTGTGTGTGTTGGGGATCCAAGGATCATTTTTGATATTTATCTTCTTCCCATCTTTAACAACCCAGCAACATCCATCTTTCATATCACTTCTGCAGTTTAACATTGCTGACCAAGTGGACGAACTTTTCTGAACTTTTTTCACCGTCCAAAAGCTTTCCCTGTGGAGGTACTTTGCTTTCATTAATTGGCACCATAAGCAACTGTCATTCTCAAGTAATTTCCATATAAGTTTTGCTATCATGGCTCTGTTTATGTGCTGTAGAGTTCTGAATCCGAGTCCACCTGTATCTTTCGATTGCTCGAACTTCTTCCAGTTGATATAATGCGCTTTTCTCGCCTCTTTGGAGTGACCCCACCAAAAATTCCTCATGGTTCTAGTAAGCCTTTGTAAAACCTTCTTCGGAACGAGGGAGGTGGCCATGTAGTAAGGTGGAATGAGTCCCAGAACATGTTTGATCATAATAGTTCTTCCAGCATGTGAGAAGTGTGTTCTTTTCCAACCTGCCAACTTTGTATCAAACTTATCAGCTAGAAAATCATAAGAATCAATCTTGTAAGATGCTTTGAGGAGTTGATGACCCAGATACTTGTCATTTATTTGCATTTGCTTGACCCCCAAAGTGTTTGCAATCTCAGCTCTGCGGCTTGGGATGACTCCTTTGCTGAAGTGAATCGCCGATTTCTGCATGTTAGCATGTTGTCCAGACCAGGAAGCATAAGAACTAAGGACTTGCTGTAGGGTATCTACCGTTTTCTCATCAAGGTTGCCAAAGAGAATGAGGTCATCGGCAAACATCAGGTGAGACACCGAGGGAGCATTGCGACAAATTTTATACCCATTATATAAAGCATTATTCTCCATGGTTCGCATAAGCCACGATAATCCTTGGGTACATAGGATAAAGAGATACGGGGATAGAGGACAGCCCTGACGCAACCCTCTTTCACTAGTAAAAAACCCTTCAGCCTGGCCATTAATGATTAAGGAAAACGATGCAGTCGAAACACATTTCATAATTAACTCATGAGCTTTACCTACAATGCCATAGGTTCTAAGACAGTGACTTAGGAATCTCCAACTGACTTTATCGTATGCCTTACTAATATCAATCTTGAGTGCGAAAGCGCCTATTATAGAGGAAGATGTGGACATAGTATGAAAAATTTCTTTAGCTGCCACTATATTGTCAATGATCATTCTTCCTGGGATGAAGGCTGATTGAGCATGATCTACAAGTTTGTTTAGGTGTTTCTTCAACCTTTGAGCTAATATTTTGGTAATCACCTTATATATAACATTGGTAAGGGCAATGGGCCGAAACTCAGAGGGAAGAGTTGGATTCTTTACCTTTGGTATCAAACAGATGTTAGTATGGTTCAGGCCAGGCGGCATAGATGCTGAGGCAAAGCACTGCTTGATGGTTTGTGTGACATCTTCCCCAACATGCTCCCAACAACGTTTGAAGAAGATAGTCGGCATTCCGTCTGGTCCTGGAGCTTTGAGGTTCTTCATATGTTTGAGCACACTCCAGATATCTTCAGAGGAAGGAATACTTGCAAGTTGATCACATTCTGCCGCATCCAGTGTAACAGGTGCTTGGAATTGAATTACATGCTTGTCTTCGTCAGGATCTTTTTTGAATAGAGTAGAGAAATGGTTGACTAGGTAGGCAACAACTTCATCAGCATTGGTGATCCATTTCCCATTTGTGTGTTGGAGAGCTGTAATCTGATTTTTCCTTCTCCTTTGAGTAGCAGTAAGGTGAAAAATATGGGTATTTTTGTCCATATTGGGGATCCATTGGACTTTACTCCGTTGCTCATAGTATTTGTATTGAAGTTGATGTAGAGATTCAATTTTATCACAAAGGGCTTTTTCTTCGGCTCTAGTATCTCTTGTATGCGCTTCTTTTTGTAAGTTAAGCAGCTCAATTTTCATACTTTCCGCAACCTGAAATATGTTGCCAAAGGCTCCCCTGCTCCACTTGTTAAGAGCTTTCCCAACTCCATCTAATTTACTCATAATATCAGCATGCTGTGAGGACCAAGTATTTATTACTACATCTTGGAATTCAGGGTGATCCATCCAGTAGTACTCAAGCTTATTAGAGTGTTTTCTCTTCCTTTTGTTGGTTCTGTGGGTGTTGAGGAGGATAGGGGCATGGTCACTACTAATTCTGGGTAGATGGAAAACACCATTATCCTTGAACATCATAAGCCATTCGGAGTTACATAAAGCTTTGTACAATCTCTCATAGATAGGTTCTTCAGTAGTAGCACCATTAGACCATGTGAAGGCTGGGCCTATGTATCCCATGTCTATTAAGCTTCTGTCTTGAATAAAATCCTTGAACCCATTATTAGCAGAGTGTAGTTTTTGATTACCTCCATGCTTTTCGGCTAAAGAGCTGATGGCATTAAGATCCCCCACTATGCACCAGGGATTCTGAATTTGAGAAGTATATTGAGAGAAGTTGTTCCAGAACTCATTCCTCTTCTGGTGACTTGGAGGCCCATAAACACAAAGTAAGTCCCATTCATTCTCGATTAAATTATGAATACGGCGAAGGCACAACATTCTTATTAGCACTGATAATTTCTAGGTTAGTAGAGTCATTCCATAGCACTGCAATACCTCCACTTCTACCCACAGCAGGAATAAATTTGTAATTGTCAAAGCCTAAAGAAGAAAATAATTTAATTGATTTTACCTCGTTGAGTAAGGTTTCAGATAGAAAAGCAATTTGAGGGTTGCACGCCCTGAGAAACGCCTTGAGATTACGGACTGTCGAGATGTTTCCCAATCCTCGACAGTTCCAGGAGAAGATTAACATCGATCTTGTGGCTGATTTTGGGCAGCCACCACACCCATTTGAGAGTTCTGTGATGAATAGGTCTTCTTAGCTGGTATATCAATCTCCATCGGACTTGCAGGTCGTTTTGAACCAATTGAGATTCCATCAATATGTTGGGCTCGATCTTGATTGGAGTTAATCCTTGCTGATCTTTTCCAGCTTTTTTTCTTTTTCTTTGCTGAATCAATAGACGAGCCGGAGTGAGCTGATAATCCCTCTTCATCACTTAAATCGCCTGTTTCTGATGAGAGTTACAGTTAGGTTTTGAGGTGGGAGCTGAAGAAAATTGTTGAGTGTAGGTTATTGATTGCTTAGGCTTTGGGCTTTTCAGTATAGGTATTTTTATGGAGTTGATGGGCTGGGTTGGTGTGAAGGTTTCTACACCTAAGGCTTTTGTTATACTACCCGATTTTTTTCCTTTTTCACTCTCTGTCTTGTTCTTCTGTGGTACTTCATAAATGGTATCATTTTGAGTCACCTGGTTTGTTGGTTCATGTGGTGTATGGTGAAGGTTACCCGCGTACGTGGGTGTGTGATAAGATTGAATTCCTTCTGTATTCTGCTCACCTCTTATCCCCTTATTTTGCAGTAGCGTGTCCTTTTCTGACAAATTAGCTATATTCCCAAACGACAAACAATTACTCAACAAGCTGTTACCTCGTGGTGCTTCTCTATTCGTCCCAGCTTCGACAGATCTCATCTTTGTCGTTCTCTGCCGCCTCCTCGAGAAATTCGTGTCACGTGTTCCACTTGCCCGGGTCAAGTCACCATCCGTTGGATTCCTCGGCGGCTGATATTCGTGGTTGCTAATTCCGTGCTAGGACATTGCAATGCCATCGATTCTTTCTCGATCCTGCGGTGATCTCTTCCTCCACACGAACACCATCAACATATTTACCCGGTGTTCTTGGTTTAAAATTTGCTCTAATACTATCAGAGTAATGTGCAATCTTTGGATCTCTCATCTTCTCACTGAATCCTTCTGGATCTGAAAGATGAAGTTTTTCATAAATTTTTGCTAATGTAGAGCACTGTTTCATATTATGCCCAAACAGTCCACAAAAGTAGCAGAATCTTGGGAGTTTTTCATACTTGAAGTATACCGTGCACTTCTTCTTCGATGGAAGGGTTAATTCCATATTGCTTCTCAGTGCCCTTGTTATGTTGAGAATGATCTTGACCTTGGCGTATTTTCCCCATTTCGCGACGTCACTATCTCGGATCGGAAGTGGTGTACCCACAATACTCGCAATTTGTGTAATGTACTTCTTAGTTTGCATACCCAGTGGAAGACCATGAATCTGCAAATTTATCTCAGTTGTTTGAAAGAGATACTCATGGGGGAGTTTTTCTCTATCAACTCTTTCTATCAACAGCAGATCATTATTTAGGGACCAAGCTTGACCTTCCATAACAGCTTCTAAATCACAAGGTTTCTCAAACTTTATTTGGTAAACACCTTTTATGTATTCTGAGATTTCCATTAAACCAGTAGGCCTCCATGCTTTCTGTAGCATTTCTTGAAGGATGAAGAAGGCATATTCACGATTACTGGCTAGTTTTATTAGGATACATCTTCTCCAATCAGTTGAGTTAGCATCTGGGTCCTCCTCAAGTTCTAGTGATAAAGTTTGAGGATCCAGAAGGTTGGACATTTTGGCTATGATGTCATCAAAATCATTCAGATTGTGACTTGATGATGATGATGCCATGAGAGTGACAAGACAGGAGAGAAAAAGATAGAGCAGGGTATGAATTTAATCACCAAGCAGCTAAGATAAACAGGAAGGACAAGAAATAAAAACGAGTATAAACTGATTGAGAATCACAATCATGTGAGAGGAAAATCATCATAAGGATGAGGTAATGATCGCCATTAAAGCGAATGAAGGACAGAGAGAGAAGCTCTCAAATTCGTTGATATTGATATCTGTAGTCTAGTCTAGTCTGTACTTATCAGTGAACAGTGAGAGCATGTCTGTTACCCAATTGGATTTCAGTACCAAAAATCAAACTCAACGTGAGTTATAAATAACAACATAACTCTGGCAAACGGATACTAAAATGTTTAAATTCCGTTTCTCTTACACCTTCATAAAGGTTTGTATCCTGGATTTTAATTAGGTTTAATTATGGGCCGGTGTTGTTTGTAGTCGTTGAAATTTGAAAAACGCATCACTCAACCTCCTCCTAAGGTGGTAAAAACAGAAAGCAACTTAGGTGAGTTTTAGTAGCATAAAATTGAGACCTGCTGCCTATGGTTAGTTGAGCCATCCATGACTTTTCTCCCCTAGCTAACACCATATGAACATGATGAGCTCACTAACCAGTATTGTTTGTCAAATTATTCAGTTTTTCAAAGGTCTTTTCGTCACTTAATTAGAACATACCCATCAATTTTTATTTTATTTTCAGATTTTACAGGTCATCATTATAAGCTAATCTTTGTCATTATCTTATCTGTTTATCCGGTTACTATACTCATGGACCCACTTTCCACATCAGCTTCCTAACAGTAACTCTGTTCTGTAATATCAAGAAATCCAAGCAGCAGCAGTCTCTGTAACAGTTAAGTGTGTGTGTTTTAAACCCTCGTGATCAGCAGCACCGTTTTCAACTCCCATTCACCTAATTAAGCAGCTCTTCTTCGACACTTCCTTTTCTCTCTCTCACAGACAACAAACTATCCAAGATTCCAAGTTACTAATACCAGCTAGCTGTGAGACCTAGAAAATGTGCAATCATCAATAGATTAATGTCACAATGTTATCCCATTTTTGCAATTTATATACTATCAGTCGTTACAACTGGCAAACCATGCTTAATAGATACTCCCTCCGTCTCTAAAAGATAGGCAGGTTTGTGTGTAAACACAAAATTGGTTAAAAAGACCAAAATCAATAATTCCTGGGTGAAAAAGACATTTAGATTTTGATACTGTTTAAATGGACAAAAATATAAAAATAAATAGGGATGAACAGGTTTCATTCTACCCATTTTCAAATTCTTTTTCTTATTTTTAATTTACATCAGGATGCATCCAGTTTCATCCAAGCTATTTTTTAAGTTTAAGCCATGATGAATCCAGTTTCATCCTTGCTATTTTTTTTGTGTCCATTTCACCCATAATAATTTTTACTCGTCCATTTGAACCATGTTTTAAATTTTTTTGGACAAAAGACCCATTTTCCGTAATAGATATTCAGGCCTGAATTCGAAATCTGTTAGTATTTTTTTTGTTTGTTTGAAACATTCCTTTGTATTTTGATTTCTATCTATGGAGAGTTAATTTTTTATTTATTTTTACCCTTTAGATTTTTTAATTTTTTTTCTTAAAGATCTTTTTTCTCTTTTAAGGATTGGTGCGTGTTATTCACTCAAACCCTCTTATTAGCTTATCACTCACCACTACTCTCCAAGCAGCACACCACTTGACCACACCCCCATCACTATATGACCACCCTCTCTTTCTCTCTACGCTCTAAACTGTCTACTTTAACACAGTTCAACTAAATACGTGGAGATCCAATCATCAAACGGTATTTACATCATGAATCCTAAAACATCACTCACACTTGCATACTCTCTTTATGACATTCTATATAAACTCATTTGATTTCCCTCCCCAACACAAAACTCATTTCTCTCCTCTTCTTCATCTTCCTCTCTCTTTCTCTCCTCTTCTTCTAAAAATGGGCACCATTAGCATTAACAATCTCATTCCACTCTTTCTATCACTGCTACTAGTAATAGCAGTAGAATCATCGAGAATACCATTTGCTTGTAACCCGAGAGATGCAAACACAAAAAACTATCCATTTTGTAAAACAAATCTACCCATACAGTATAGAGTTAGAGATTTCATTGGACGTTTAACATTACATGAAAAGGTAGGACTATTGGTTAATAACGCTGCTCCTGTTCCTAGACTTGGTATTCAAGGTTATGAATGGTGGTCTGAAGCTCTTCATGGTGTCTCTAATGTTGGTCCTGGTACTAAATTTACTCCTCAATTCTCTGCTGCTACTAGTTTCCCACAAGTCATTACTACTGCTGCTTCTTTCAATCAATCCCTCTGGGAGGAAATCGGAAAGGTAAGATTCTTTATTTTATATTTTTGGTATATTCAATCTTATTTAATGATTCAATTCATTTCATTGTGATTTTCTTTAAGAACCTGCCTGTTCACATTTATTGAGTTTAGGGGATTCATTCCATTTATGTGTGTATTTGTTGGAAGTTGATGAAAGGATGCCATTCCAACATTTTTTATGGCATTAACTTTGCTAAAACACTTTTAGCTTTTGGGAAATTTTTCGCTAGATGCTCGAGCATTTTTGACCGAGATGCATAACTCAGCATTTTTGACTGAGGTGCATAACTTATTCGACGCCGGTCCTCAGCAGTATTTACTTGGTAGAGCAGCTAACGTACTTCTTTAAACTACTAAAATATTTTTGTCTTTATCAACAAAGAATGATTTGTAAATTTGGAATTAGTTATCTAATCAATTTTCGTTACTCAAAAAGGTTATCAAAATTTGGTGACAACTACTAGAGTGAACGTGGTCTTTGTTAGGTCTTATAATAGCCGCAAATAATTCAGTGCTAAGATAAAGACATCTCCTAACTCTATTATGAGGGAGGATCCATGGACACTCTTAGATGGACAAGGTCGGACAAGATTTCCGCCATTTTTTCCGGCAAACTCAACCGACAATGAATTTATGTCTAATATTTTAATGATATGTTTCTATTATAAGACTTTATATTCATACCAAAAATGAATGCAATTCGAGATAGCAAACCTGACCATCTAACGATCTTAATTTCAACTGTTAATTTTGAACGGCTGATATTCAAAGGGGTAGATGGTGGTTTTATACATCTCGAATTATGCTCATTTTTTTTGTAGGAGTGTAGAGTCTTATAATAAGAATATACCATCAAAATATTAGACTTAAATTCATTATCGTTTGGGTTTGCCGGAAAAAATGGCGTAAATCTTGTCCGACCTTGTCCATCTAAGAGTGTCGATAGATCCTCCCTCCTCTGTTATTACTTCTTAAGCACATCTTTTCCACTACCTACAATATTGAATATCCTCTCTTAAATTCACTTTGCAGCGCAAACTTTTGAATCATCTTATAATGACCAAAATACCCCCAAATAATATGTTTTATATTTGTAGTAAAATAATTCTGATCTTTTTTTGCAGTTCTAAAGTGTAACCCACTTTTACCCATAAAAACAATCACTCGTGAGGTCACAGAAAAGTGGGTACGAGAATAATATTTGTAGTTTAAGTTAGCAAATTAATATGTGAATTTTTTGAATCCGCAGGTAGTGTCAGATGAAGCAAGAGCGATGTACAATGGAGGTAATGCCGGGCTCACATTTTGGAGTCCTAACGTGAATGTATTTAGAGACCCAAGATGGGGAAGAGGACAGGAAACACCCGGTGAAGATCCAGTTATAGCTGGTAAATATGCAGCAAGATATGTAAGAGGTTTACAGGGTAACGACGGCAACAAATTGAAAGTTGCAGCTTGTTGCAAACATTACACAGCTTATGATCTTGACAATTGGAATGGTGTTGATCGTTTCCATTTCAATGCTAAGGTAGGTTTTCAATTCTATCACTCCACTCTGGTATTTCTATTGAATGGTTCTGATTTGTCAGTTGTCTTTAGGTCCACTTTTTGGATTTTGAGTATATTAGATGGGACCATATTTGCACTTGGTTGTTTAAGTGGTTCTGTCCTTTCATCATGTCAAATGCTACTTGAAGTAGAAGAATGCATTTCCGTTATCATGTTATCTTCTTTCTCAAATCTTACCTTTCCTAACCATCCTTTAAAGAGCTCTGTATTTTGTTGCTATTCTCTTTTGTTCGCAAGCGTTCTTGATCTATCAGTATCACAACTAGCGAATCGTAAAAACAATATTTAACCGGTTAGTTAATTTGGGCAAATTTTTCACTCAAGGATTTTTTTGTCTTTCTTCTTGTTCCAGTGACATGCAATGGTCCCTTGCAGAACATAGGATAAGAAAACATAAAGAATGAAATGACAAAACAATTTCGTTTTCTTTTTTCTTGTTTTTAATATCCTATTCACTTTCGCAAAAGTTCTTCAAACAAATGCATCCTTGTCCGATCTTCAATTTTGTTTTTGTTTTGTATTATATTCCTTTAGATACACACCTTCAACCAGAAACAAAAAATGGGCTGGATTTTGTGATTTTTTTTTGTTTTTGTTTTGTATTTTAAGCTTGTTATTGGTTGTGCAGTGGCCACCATGAGATATAAAAGGCTGCAACTGCAATACAATAATTGTTGTGCTCGTTTGTAGGTAGGGGTGTTCATGGTCGGTTTTGGTTCGGTTTCAAGCCAAACCAAAACCGAAACCAATACTATCGGTTTCTAAAAATTGAAACCAAACCAATCCATTAACCATTGGTTAGGTTTCCAAATGGTTTAAATGGTTTCGGTTTTTCCTAAGGTGGTTTTGGTTAACCAATAATTATGTCAAACCAAAAAAAAAAATTACACTAATTTACAGACAAAAATAGTATTGGTTTACAAAAATTTACAGACAAAAAAATAAATAAAAAGAATATCAAGAGTAGTTAAAGCTTACTCTAAATCTAGAGATCAAAAGAAGATTTAACTAATGGTAGTGACATCTCTAATGAAAATTTAATCAATGATTTTTTTTAATCAATATTCGGTTAACCATTGGTTATTGGTTCGGTTTCTCTATCATACCAAAATCAAACCATTAATCTCGGTTTTCATCTTTTCTAAACCAAAACCAACCATTAGTTAATGGTTCGGTTCGGTTTCCCCCTAATCGGTTTGGTTTGGTTTGGTTCGGTTTCTCGGTTAACCAGTAACCATGAACACCCCTATTTGTAGGTAAGCAAGCAGGATTTGGCGGATACATTTGATGTACCATTCAGAACATGTGTAGTGGAAGGAAAAGTTGCTAGCGTAATGTGTTCATATAATCAAGTCAATGGCATTCCAACTTGCGCTGACCCAAATCTTCTTCGTGGTACAATCAGAGGTGACTGGAAGCTCAATGGGTAAGTTACTTACCATCAAACTTTCTGATAATCCCATTTTCTAAACCGTAAGATATAGTAGTTCAAGATCTCTTTGTGGGTCCTACAGGTATATTGTCTCAGATTGCGACTCCGTTGGTGTTTTCTATGATAACCAACACTACACTGCTACACCAGAAGAGGCTGCTGCAGCTGCCATTAAAGCAGGTTACAGTTACAACTTGACCACCACTGTCATTAATATAGTCTGACTGAACTTGATTCAGCTGAAGCTGACCCATTGGCACGTCATTTTTCAGGGCTAGATTTGGATTGTGGGCCATTCTTGGCAGTGCATACTGAGTCAGCCATCAGAGGAGGGAAGTTGAGTGAGTCAGATGTAAACAATGCTTTGATCAACACGGTTACAGTACAAATGAGACTTGGAATGTTTGATGGGGAGCCAAGAAATCAGCCATTCGGTCACTTAGGGCCACATATCGTCTGCAGACCAGATCACGATCACCTTGCCTTAGAAGCAGCTAGACAAGGTATCGTTCTGTTGAAGAATGGCGGGCCATTACCATTGTCGCCTCAGCGTCACCGTACTATTGCAGTTATCGGGCCTAATTCAGATGTTACTACAACAATGATTGGAAATTATGCTGGTAAGAACAATGTCAGAAGCATCCAATACCAAATTTGAATGTTTTGTTGTTTTGCATTTTAAGCAATTGATTGAGTTTATTTTGTTCTGAATTCAGGTATCGCATGTGGATATACTACGCCGGTACAAGGGATAGCCAGATATGTTAAAACCATTCATGAAAAAGGTTGTGCTAATGTGGCTTGTAAAGGGAAAGAGTTATTCGGTGCTGCCGAGAATGCTGCTCGTCAAGCTGATGCAACTGTTTTGGTAATGGGGCTTGACCAATCGATTGAGGCTGAGTTTTTGGATAGAACAGATTTGTTTCTCCCTGGGCATCAACAAGAGTTGATTTCCAGAGTTGCCATGGCTTCTAAAGGTCCTACAATTCTTGTTCTCATGTCTGGTGGACCTTTGGAAATAACTTTTGCCAAAAACGATCCACATATATCTGGGATCTTCTGGGTTGGTTATCCTGGCCAATCTGGTGGTACAGCCATTGCCGATGTCATTTTCGGACAAACCAATCCAGGTACAGTTTCACTTATTCTCAGAACTTTGTTTACCTGGCTTCTGGCTTCTATTGACCTACATTCAAAGATTGATTTTTTACTCAAATACTGACATTTTTGCATTTCAGGAGGAAAACTTCCAATGACATGGTACCCTCAAGATTACCTAGCTAAAGTTCCAATGACAAATATGGGTTTAAGGGCAGACCCAGCAAGAGGTTATCCAGGAAGAACTTACAGATTTTACAAAGGACCAGTTGTGTACCCATTCGGGCATGGATTGAGCTACACAAGTTTCGTCCATACCATTTCTAAAGCCCCAGCAATGTTAGCAGTACCTCTTGGTGGTAGACATACTACTGCTTCCAACACAACCGCAATATTAAACAATGCCGTGAAAGTTACCCACGCAAAATGCGACAGTCTTTCTGTCGTTCTACACGTGAACGTTAAAAACACGGGTGAAAGAGATGGATCCCACACATTACTTGTCTACTCAACGCCACCAGCCGGCCATTTTGCTCCTGAAAAACAATTAGTAGCTTTTGAAAGAGTTCATGTTCCTGCTAACTCTGAACAACAAGTTAGAATTGGTATACATGTTTGCAAGTACCTCAGTATCGTCGATAAATATGGTATCAGAAGAATTCCAATGGGAGAACATCACATCCATGTAGGTGACATTAAGCATTCTATTAATCTCATGTTGATGCTCTAGGAGAAATCAAATCATAGAGCTAGACGCCAGATACCGTCGAGCCATGGACGAACACGCCAACGTGCTTTTCTCAATATACCATTCATGTCCTTGCCTAAGGACTCATAGCCTATAAAACCTCCATTATATAAAGGGAGGGAAATATGAAATAGGAAAGGGACGCAAGTCTTTTTCTTGTACCTGATTTTCAAATTTTTAGATATATGTAAAAAAAGTTCAAAGATGGAAAAAATTATACTCCATTTTTATTTTGTTATAAACGTGTAATTATGTTAAGAAGGGTAAATCTCGTTTATTACTGGGATGCCCTTGTGTCTAGCCCTATAAATAGAGGCTCTATATGTTTGTCTATTGTACTAATGAATATAATTTGTCTCTCCTTCTTCTCCCTATTTTCCGTCTCCTTCTCCTTTTACAAGACGTTATCATGCACGTTGCTCCACCAATATGAGCAAAGAAAGATTAATTAAGATCCCTATCTAACCCTTTTGAAATGATTTTTTTTTCTTCAATAATTTATCAATGGGATTCTAACTTAGTTTCCATGGTTTTGTCCTAGATAGGCAAGGTAAAGAACAATCTCATAAAGAGTGCAGCCGTATCCTCACTCACAAATTAAATAAGTGATGATGATAACAATCACTTTACCGGCTGTATACACACGTAAATTTATTGACAACTAAATTTTTAGTTTGTTGGATTTTGTTCTAATGATTCGTAATTTTTTATTATTCTTTTCTCCCTGGTATATCATAGTTCTATATACCAGCACGATTCATCTATTTTGTCTTTTTATGAAATCTTCATTCCGTATATTAGGGTTATAATACCATCTAATTCAAGGTATTATAATGATATTGTGATGCATCAAGTTGTGGTTGTCCTTCAGGTGCCGCAAAAATAATTTTTATTCGATCTTAATAGAATGCATATTATCATGTTTACCTTATTTAGAATAAGGAGAATTATCTCCGACATTGCTCTTGTATTTTTCAAAAGATATTATTGTTTTGAATATAAAACTGAATCCTAGAGAACAACATTCTCTAAGGAAATTATCCGCAATAAAGATTTATATCTTTTTAACAAGAAATCTTATACTTGATGATGTGATGAATAAGAACGGTTGGTACCGTCACTGGCATATTTTTTACACTTTTGCCTATATGATGTGAGTATCATGTATTATTTTCCTACAATGGATTTATATTTTCCTTGTACCGACCACTCGATTATGGTCACTCTCAAAGTTTTTGGGTACTTGAAATCTATTGTTTAATCCTAAAAAGATACGGTCTAATCTATAATTATGGGATATGGGTGATCTTTTTAATAAAAAGTTTGATCTCATTTCTTCTCTAATTCTTTTTCATGGAGAAAAGAAAAAGAAAAAAAAAAACATCACAAGATGGTCTACCGTTTCTATTCCTTTCATGAAACTGTAATCACCAAAGATTGGTGTTATCGTAATTTAATTATCTTTACGGTAATTAATCACGTGCATGGTTGAGAAACCTACGACCAATTAAGTTTGGTATCTTCGTCCATTAGATGAAGATCATGTGATTTTTTTTATCCGGTTTCTATCCCTTTATAAGAAACCATTTGTTTAACCACAAAGTGGATCCGCCCTATGCGATAATATGACAATTTTTTATTTCTCTTTCTTTCTTCGTCGATACGATTTTCATGAATCGTACAAACAAACTGGTATTGGTTTTCTCTATCTCTTGTATGAAATGCCAATATAGTTCGGTTCTTTCCACCAATATCGTTGGTTTCTATTTCTTACCGGAAACCATGGATTTTTCTAAATTCAATAACGAAATTGATTTCTTTATTTTCTTACAAAGAATCATACAAACCTATTGATTTGGTTTTTTCCGATAAATCCTAAAAGGATATAGTATCGTTATTGTGATATTATTGCAAACACCAATTTAAAGAGGAATTGTTGCATTCTTGAGGGACACTGAGCAATTTTCTTTTCCTTATAGTAAATCTCCAAAATTCGGACTGTTCCGCTTATAGTTGGAATATGGATGGACACAAATGATCGATCAAAGGGTGCGCACCCGGCTTGTTAGCCTATATCATTAGTCCCTGTAGTAACTAAATTGATCTGTAAATCATTTTCTTTTGATAGCAAAAGTGTCTATAATTTTGATCTGATTATCTCGTTGATCGTATAGGTCATGATTTTTATTTTTCCTGGAGAATTATTATATTTGTATGGCACTAACCAATCAAATCCATGGTTGATGTTTAATTTGTATCTCAAGTAGATTACAATTTTGGGACAATTTTTATATGGCTTTTAGAGTCAATATCTACTGTCCAACCTGGTATTGTTAACATTTTTTATAAGTATATGTCCTCGAATTAATCGGATAACACTTTACGAAATTTGTTTTCGTTTTTATGAGATGAAAATATTTCGCCATAATCAGGGGGAGACTATACACTATCAGAAGCTTATGTTAATTAACTTTAATGTTATATCAATTTCTCTCCCATCATGATCAAAACAATAAATGCTGTCATTATATGATTGGCATGAAATGTCTCATATGCTTTTATATAAGCTTTTTCCTTTTAAGAGGAAAATCCAGTCACATCTAGTAAAATATGTAGCGTTCCGTAAGAGGCTATTGGTAGTGCTTCAATTGAGTGTACCAAAAACGCGATTCACATTCTCAAAGTTATTATCTCCTCTTTTTTTTTTGAAACTAAGAGGAGGATATTATAATGCCCATGGGCGCTGGTACCAACAATTCTGTGATTTTTTTTTTCTCGAGATATGCATACGCTTGAGAATTGTGTGGGATCGTAATTAATTTTCGAATATTCATTTAAAGTAGCTACTGAAATAATAAAGATGGTGGTTGTAAACCCCTCTGCAGATAAATATCGAGATATGTGATCTGTTGACATACAATCCAAATTAATTTGGATTAATTTCTCGATTAATGCATTTTTCGGATCCAAGACTTAACACCTTAAAATTGCCAAGCCTATATTACTTACAGGTTGGTGTGGTCATAATGTGTTATAAGAGAAATTTGTTCGTTGTATAAGAGATTTGAGGGTTCTATTTTTTCTTAGACCATAGGATTGATTCGATAAATTTTTGTTCTCCATGTATGATGCTTTTGGCGTGGTAGTCCTTGAAGGACTCGTATTTGCATTTACACAAGAATGTGGTTGGGAACAAATCCAGGCAGCCACCTGACTCGATTATATCAGGTTTATCAATCCTTTCTGTGTTTTTAGAAATTTGGTACAAACCAAAAATCCGGATTAATTAGTTGATGATATCAACTTTATAGGTCTCTTGAGGAGTCTTTAAAAACACAAAAATTCACGCTTTAGCAGCATAAGTATCAATTTTCTTAAATCTACAATTAAAATACTATGCTTGCTTAAACTTGTCTATAATATAGACTACAGTTATGATTTTGGTGCTTCTATAATACTCATATAGTTGAGTTAGCATCCATATTTATGTCAAAAGTTGTACTCTTTTCCCTTTTTTTTCAGGTTTTATCCCAAGTGGTTTTCCTGACAAGGTTTTAACGAGGCAACATCTTGTTGACATTTGATTTTCATTTAAAATGTTGATATTGTGCTCTTTTTCCTTCGTCCAAATTTTTCCCCATTGGGTTTTTATTGGAAAGGTTTTAGTGAGGCAATTTAATTAATTCAACATGATGGTCATCCAAGGGGGAGTTGTATAAATTTTGGTTGTATAGTGGATGCCCACATTTGATTAAAATAAATCAACTTAATCATCTCCTAAGAATTTGGATTTCCTTCTAACAAATACGATTTTTGTTCACGTATGATAAGGTATTCATATCTTGGCACTTTGTTGAAGAAACTACATCAACTATTTCTGCAAATCATCTCCAAGAAATCAACAATCCAAGACACAAGTACTTAATGTATTTGAAAGAAGCATGCAGACTCGAGGAAACTACTATTAGAAGAATAACACGAAAGAAAACTTCATCAACTGGCAAATTTCTCATGAAAGCATTACTGTCTCCAGCGTTCAAGAAATTTGTTCATCGAAATTAGGAAATCTCGACGCGAAGATTTGCAAGCCAAGAGTGCTTATCAGGGGAGTATCAAATTAAAAAGGTATTTTACTGGACTATCACGTTGTACTCTTTTTCCTTCATCAAGGTTTTTCCCACTGGATTTCCCTTGCCAAGGTTTTAATGAGGCAACATATACATGTCCAAATCTTTTCTAAGTTTTCTCAATTGTACTATTTTCCCTTCGATCGGGTTTTGTCCTTTTGGAATTTCCTGACAAGGTTTTAACGAGGCAATTAGCTTAGACACAATGTCATCAGGGGGAGTGTTATAAACGTGTAATTATGTTAAGAATATCTAGGGTAAATCTCGTTTATTACTGGGATGCCCTTGTGTCCAGCGCTATAAATAGAGGCTATATATGTTTGTCTATTGTACTAATGAATAGAACTTGTCTCTCCTTCTTCTCCCTATTTTCTGTCTCCTTCTCCTTTTACAAGATGTCTTATATTTTAATTATTATTAAGCTCCATTTAATTAGGAGCATGTAATTGTATCATTATTCATAGTTGGGGTTTGGAAAAATTCTACATAATAACAAGAAGAATCAAAATTTGAAGTTCACTTCACTTAGCAACTACTGATTCTACTTCTCTAAATCTTGTGACTTGTGAGCTATTTACATTGCTGGGCTAAAATAGAACAGATACCAACTTGGGCTTTGAAATAAAAAGTAAAGTGTTGAGCTAAGTCTTGGAGAGTGTGCTTCATAGTCACTCTTGAACGCTCTTTTATTGAACCATTTTTTAGGGACCATGGTTTTTTTTGGGGATCATGGTCTTATTAGGCCACCTACCCTACAATGTTAAGGGATGTCCTAAAATCATGAGATTACTAATTTGCCTCTTACCCTAATTAAAATTAACCCTAACCTAATAACCACCCCTAATTTAATCTAAAACAAAAACAAAAGAATCCCTAAACCTAGCCGCACAAAAAAAGAAAAACGCACAAAAAAAAAATTGAGGAGAAAATTGTTCTCATGTTCTTCTCTTCTTCCCCAAATCGAGTATAAGAATGGTTCTTCAAAAGAAAACCCCAAGACTCCCTGGAAAACCCCATTACTTTTAATTGAATAGAAATAATCAAAATAGGGTTCATATGGAAGTTACAGTGCCTTGTTCGGTCAGGACGCGTTTCACAAAAACCCTAGTTTCTTAACCGAACTTCCTGAAAGGAAGAAAACGAAGAACAATGCGGTTCAATAGGATTTAAAATTAGGTTACCGAACTGCGAGTTCGGTTGGTTCGCAAAATTTTTTAAAACTATATAGTAACCGAACTCTACCCATATTATACAAAAATAAAAAAATTTCCAATGTAACCGAACTGCTATTTTGCCTACTATGTTGAGTTTTAATTTAACCGAACTTGTCCCACTATGTTCAGTTTGTTCGCAAAAAATCTTGACAAACCGAACTCTTCACCAGTTGCATACATGTGGAGTTCGGTTAGATATGTTGTTGGGTTAAAGTTGCGAACCAACAGAACATTACTCTGTAAATCCTATAAACAAAGTTCGGTAACATGTCTGTTAACCAAACGACTAAAAACCTCCATTAAAAAGCTAGTTCGGTAACCTGCTGTTTATGGGTGAAAATCGTTTCTGCCGATTTCAGTAAATTCGGTAGGTGAGTGAGAAACTGGTTTAAACCCTAAACAAATGTGCTGCACGTGAGCACTTTATAGATTCGAGAGATCAATCTGACAAGTCCGGCCTAAACCAAGAAATGGCCATTCCGGACTTGGTTCGGTCACAAAGTGGAGGAGAAGGGTTGATTTGGGGAGGGAAGCAAAGAAAGGTGTTGAGACTGAATAGTTCGGGGAGAGTAGCATCTCGACTTGTATCAGAAAGTGAAAGCTTAGGAAGCTTGCAAGAGGTGGAAGCTTTTGGAGAGCTTGCAAAGTTGCCTTTTCGAGAGTGTAGTATTTTTCTCCTGACCGAGACTTGTTGTCTGGTGGAAATAGGTAAGACCTATTTATACAAGTCGAGATTGAAACGCACTCGGCCTCATGAAGGAAGAGAGTAAAGGGTGAAATAATGGGAGGAGGTGGTAACCGCATGGTTTAATGGGCGAAAACGTTTTCACCATTATTTCCTCTTTTATTTGACCGCTTTATTCCTTTTCACGCTTTCTTAATGTGAGCGTAGTGTACGCCGCATGTCGTGACCGCCAAACCAAAACCCTAAAGAAGCATCCCCCAGTTTGTGTCGATGTCTCGAGTGTTGGTTGCATCTTGAGTGCAAGTGGCGCCGCTAGTGGCGCGTGTGGCATGTGCCAATGGCATGTGCGGAATTCCTTGGTGGTAGGTTGCACGGTTTGCAAGTTAGGTTACCGTGTGTGTTTGGCATGTGCCAATGGCATGGGTTTGCCTTGGTGGTAGGTTGCTCGGTTTGCAAGTATGCCTTGGTGGTAGGTTGCACGGTTTGCAAGTTAGGCTACCAGCGTGTGTGTTTGGCATGTGCCAATGGCATGTGCGGAATGCCTTGGTGTTAGGTTGCACGGTTTGCAAGTTAGGCTACCAGCGTGTGTGTTTGGCATGTGCCAATGGCTTGCAAGTTAGGCTATGTTGACCGTGCGGCCATGTAGTTGCAAGTCTTGCAAGCCTAGGGCGCTATGTTTGGCGTGGGCCAAAGGCATAGCGGCTTGGAAGTATGGCTTGCGACACGTGTTGGCATGTGCCAATGGCACGTGCGGCCATGTTGACCTAGTTGCAAGTCTTGCAAGCCTAGGGCGCTATATTTGGTGTGGGCCAAAGGCATAGCGGCTTAGAAATATGGCTTGCATGCACGTGTTGGCATGTGTCAATGGCACGTGCGGCCATGTTGACCTAGTTGCAAGTCTTGCAAACCTAGGGCGCTATATTTGGCGTGGGCCAAAGGCATAGCGGCTTGAAATATGGCTTGCGGCACGTGCGCCATGTTGACCTAGTTGCAAGTCTTGCAAACCTAGGGCGCTATGTTGGCGTGGGCCAAAGGCATAACGGCTTAGAAATATGGCTTGCGCACGTGTTGGCATGTGCCAATGGCACGTGCGGCCATGTTGACCTAGTTGCAAGTCTTGCAAACCTAGGGCGCTATGTTGGGCGTGGGCCAAAGGCATAGCGGCTTGGAAATATGGCTTGCGGCACGTGTTGGCATGTGCCAATGGCACGTGCGGCCATGTTGACCTAGTTGCAAGTCTTGCAAACCTAGGGCGCTATGTTGGCGTGGGCCAAAGGCATATCGGCTTAGAAATATGGCTTGCGGCACGTGTTGGCATGTGCCAATGGCACGTGCGGCCATGTTGACCTAGTTGCAAGTCTTGCAAACCTAGGGCGCTATGTTGGGCGTGGGCCAAAGGCATAGCGGCTTGGAAATATGGCTTGCGGCACGTGTTGGCATGTGCCAATGGCACGCGCGGCCATGTTGACCTATTTGCAAGTCTTGCAAACCTAGGGCGTTATGTTGGGCGTGGGCCAAAGGCATAGCGGCTTAGAAATATGGCTTGCGGCACGTGTTGGCATGTGCCAATGGCACGTGCGGCCATGTTGACCTAGTTGCAAGTCTTGCAAACCTAGGGCGCTATGTTGGGCGTGGGCCAAAGGCATAGCGGCTTGGAGATTTGGCATTGTTTCCATGGTGTGCAGGGTGCGGCTTGGTTTGGCATTGATGCCGCGGTGTGCAAAGATGCGGCTTGGTTTGACATTGCCGCCATGGTGCGCAGAGTGCGCAGAGATGCGGCTTGGTTTGGCATTTTGCCAGAAGATGCGGCTTGGTTTGGCATTCTTTGCCATGGTGCGCAAAGATGCGGCTTGGTTTGGCATTGTTGCCATGGTGCGCGAGATGCGGCTTTGGTTTGGCATTCTTTGCCATGGTGCGCAAAGATGCGGCTTGGTTTGGCATTGCCGCCATGGTGCGCAAGATGCGCTTTGTTTTGGAATTAGGTTCGTGTCGAAAACCCTAACGGTATTTTGAAAAAATACCCCTATTAATTGTTTACACCGAGTTAAATGCTCTTAGTTAATGTGTTGCGGGTAACACTAGGTCATGGGTTTTTACGATTTTATCCTTTGTCTAAAAACCACCATCAACATTAAGTCCCCCGCTTAGCTCTGAACAGGGGCTTTGTCATGAGGTAAGCATAAGATGGTGACAAACTATTAACAAGAAACCGTAAAGAGAATTGAGGGAGGCTTGCTCGACCTTCTATAAATAGGATTTGGAATCCTTTCCTCCGGTAGTTTTGCACAAATCGGGAGGCTGGCACAATTGGTGGGCCCAGGGCAGCCTTGGGCGACGTTGGGAAGTTGGCGTGAGTTGGGAAACCGAGTGTGCTAGCTGGTGAGACCCAAGCGCGATGTGGAAGTCTGTGCGTGCTTGTAGGTGTGACTTGGGAAATTGCGTGTGTCGGCTGGGGTGGGGCCGGCGAATGTGGAAGCCGTGCGTGCTTGCGGCGTGACTTGGGAAATTGCGTGTGCTTGGCTGGTGGGGCCGGCGCAATGTGGAAGCCGTGCGTGCTTGCGGGCGTGACACGGAAATTGCGTGTGCCGGCTGGTGGGGCCTCTGCGCAATGTGGAAGCTTCGGTGCGTGCTTGCGGGCGTGACCGATGTAAACAAGGAGGAGTTTCTTCCGATAGCAAAGTTTCCTTATCTTGCTTTCCTTCACGTGCGGCTTCCATTAGGGCATCATCCATGCCAAAAAATCTGGAAGCATTATGTCTTTCATTGCTCCCTTTCCTTTTTTTAAGGTTCTGTATTCATACCCAACGCGAATGTGTCATCTCCCTTGTTTGAGAAGGGGTTCTTCCTGTTGATTCCCCTTTTCCTTTGCTTTGCTCTGCGTTTTCTTCTTCTCCTTTGTTCACGCCATCCTCTTTTTATATGTGTATAAACAGGATGGAACTTGATTATCTTTCCATTTCTTGCAGCGTATGATGGGATCTTCCAGAGACGGCCGTGCCTTTAACTTTTTGGAAAAGGACTTCAGAATCGGTGGAGATCGATATTCTTCTCTTGAGGAGGTATTGGTTGGGGTTGAATCTTTGTTCCGTGAAGCTAACGAAATTATTAAGGACCTCCCTTCCATCTATCCTCACGAAGAACAGGTGCATGTTCGGACTCTCTTGGGTTCAGTGGACGCGGAGGAGAACGCCATGATTCTTGATTTTGATGCGAATGAATCAAAAAACTTCCTTCGAAGTGTCGATGAGAAAACTTTCGAAGGAGTACATGATAGAAGCGAGACAGCCTTTGAAGTTGATGTCAAAGATGTTATTGATGATACCGGAGGGGTCATTGTGGCGTATCTTTGGAATAGTTGTCTGGGAGGACACTGCCGTCTTCGTGGTGCTTCGGGATGGGATGTTGAGGTTTCCGCCTTTTACAACCGCTGAATGGAACCTTTGTTGCCCGAAGGATTGTCGGGGGAAATGCTTGAAGATAGCTTTGCCTAGGAAGAGACCGCGCTCCATCCTTCGAGGGCTAGTTCCTCCTTTTGTTTTTCTGTTAGCTGCTTAGTTCCCTGATTTTTTTTTTTTTTGTAAACACATCTTTCCCTTCTTCTTCATCAGTAAACCTTTTGTTTCATATATATATATTTTTTGAAAAGGTTTGTTGTATGATGGCCCCGTAATGGTTTTCTCGGGTTCTTTCGATGTATTTCTCCGATATCTGAAGGATTCGCTCGGGAAGAGATTTTTTTATTTTTTTATTTTTTTTTGACGAAAGGGGAGATCTCCAGGGAAAAATACAAACGGTGTATTCATCCTGGGGAAGTACAGCTATTAAGAGGAATGATTTAAAGGAAGTAATGAAAAAGGGAGTGATTGGGAAGTACAGCATTTAGGGATTGGGTTCCTTGAGCCATCGCGAGTGAACTATCACGCCTTGTGTGTGTCGGTATTGATGAGCTTGCAATATCCTCCCAAGAGGGTATCCGCAACTGTGCACAACTCGCCTTCACCTTCCTCGGGAAAATCCATCTTTATCGTCATCCTCCCAACTTGAAACGAGCTTTCCTTAACCACTATATCTCCGATTGAAAACGGGTTGGACTTCGTGTAACCATTTGAGCCTTGGCTTCGTCGGTTTCGCTAGAAGCTTCCAAGCTTCTTGCAAAGTGTTCGAATGGTCCAGCTCCCCATTCACATTTTTTTACAGTGTTTGTGCCGGTTGTTGCGCCGGTCCCCATGACGTAATGGGGGAAGAAAAGGCCGTTGCGTAAAAGGTTGCTCGGTCGGACTTACTTGCATTTGAAAATCATGGGCTAGCGCCAACGGGTCCTCTCCGGACGCTTGGGTTCCTTTAATAGTTCGTTGATGTGATAACCCGTGGACGATTTGTTAGGAATCCCTTGGGCGGGGATGTCGGCAGCAGGGTGTACGTCCGCTTTGCTTTGTTGTCGAGCATCCACAAGCGTCCCAAAATCATGTCATGATCTAGTTCTTTGACAATGTGGAACTTGCTGTGCGTTATAGCGTCTCCCATCTCGATCTCTAGGTTGATGTAGCCATGCGCGTTCAAAGCCTCTCCTCTCAAGCTCTTAATCACAGACGGAAATAAGTAGCGTCTTGTTTTGTAAATCCGCTGCCTTTAGTGTCTTGAAAGTAATGATGTTGTGGTCGAGGTCGTGTCGATGAGCGTGTCGTCAAATTCGTTACCTCTCAAACGGACGTGGTCAGCAGTCCCAGTTCTCCGCCTCGCTTGTTTGGGAAGCTTGGGCCCTTGGCGTGGATTCCGAGGGGAGAAAAAGCCGTTGCCTAGGATACAACACGATTGAGAGTCGCGAAAATATCTTGGCGCCGAACCTTGGAAAGATAGAGAATTTCACATACATGTCGCATCATGGACTCGTATCTCGTGCACTGAGTCCCCGTGAGGAGCCGCGGTTTCTTATTGGGAGTGGGTCTCGATGCACTCTTTCGTCTCCTAGTTGGAGTTCTCCCGCTTCTATCCTTTCTTTGAAAATATGCTTTAGTCTGTTGCAATCGCTAGTCGGGTGGTGAACGAACCCGTGGTAATGGCAGATTTGGGGTTTGCCATCTCGGCCTCGGTTGGTGGACGTTCGAGCGGTGGCAATCCGATGACATCATCTTGAACCTGTGCTTCTAGGAGGTCAATCACCTCCTCGATGGGGAACGGAAATCAAGGATATTTCCTCCGCCTCACGATGCCGCACACGGGGGTTTTAGTGGCGATCTTCGTTGCGAGGGTTCCGTGCGCCCGGCGCTTCCCGTTTCGGTGGTGGCTCGTAGTTGCGGCTTTCCTTTTTCCTCTTTCGTTCACTATGTTCACGGAGGATGAGCCGGCATTAAATTGTTTGTCGATGAGGCGTCTACTCCCGCGAGTTTCACGTGCGTCTTCGATTCGAGTTGGCCTAGTCCTTTCCAAAGTAATGCGCCGTGTGCCGTTGTCGCAGATCGTCCGCGGCCTCATGGAGTTCGGAGAATGTTTGGAAACGCAAGTTTTCTAGCAGGTGGCGCGGTAGATTGGGACCATACCGTTGATGCATGCGTTTACCAATTGTTGCTCGGTCACGTTTGGGTCGTGACAATCGAGTGCTTGAACCCTAAACCTTTTGACGAAATCATTCGGATGTTCGTTATCCCACTGGTACATTCTCCCGAGGTCTGAAAAGGTAACTTGTTCAGACACGAAGAAATACTTCCTAAACGCGGTGACCATGCTACTCCAGTTGGGAATGCTGTTTCGGTGGGATGTTTGTTGTACCATGTATACGCCCTTCCTAAGTGATTTTGAAAATTCCCTTAAACGAAGAACGTGATTGTATTCATGTTCGCCCAAGGATTCCAGAAACGAGAAACATGTTCGCGTGCATTCCCTGCACCATCGCATGGTAAATTGAGGGGAAGAGTACCCCCTTGGGAGAGGGATTCTCTCGTATTTCGGATGGGTAAGGGGGTTGGTGATGATGTACATCGAACTCATCATGCTTGATTCGGTCGCGAGGAGTTGTTCCAAATCTTCTCTCGTGACGAAGTTGGGTGGTTGATTTCTCTCCAACGGACTCGTGCGAGTTTCTTCATCCGTGGAGGCGTGTCCTACCGAGGTGCCGGCGTCGGGGTTGTTGGAGATGCCTCTAGGCGTCTTGGAGGATGCGACTCACGGGGTAGTCGCCTGTCTGTGGTTTTGAGAAAGGTGAGCACCTCTTTTTGTGTTGAAACCATGTTCTGCCGGGCTCGCGAGCGTCTCTTTGTCGTTCCATCAAATCGGCGATGGTGACGTAAGGGCGACTTCCTTCCGGTCCCTCCCCGTCTCTCGTCCGTCGGCGGGGTAATTGGAACCTTAGTTGCCTGGAGGCGCCATGCCGGAAGAATCATTCGGGTCGTGGTGGCGGCCCTAGCTCTGGTGACTGGGGGCGTGACACCTGAAGAGATATTCTCGTTGCCGTGATTAAAGGGTTGTGCAGAGCCGCTAGAGGAGGCAGCGGCTCTGGCCCTGGTGATAGGCGGTGTTACACTTAAGGGAGTGCATTCGATGTTGCTCTTGTCAGCTGGTGAAGTAACAACGTTATGGGGAGAGACGCCAACATCGGGGATGCGTTCGCGCCGATGTTCTGGCACTCGCTCCGATCCGAGTTCCACCATGTTGGGATTTGATGTTCGGAAAACGAAATCGGGAGTTGGAGTTGGTATTGTAGCCGATAGATCAATCCTCCCGCCGTGGTCGCCAATTGTTTATGGGTGAAAATCGTTTCGCCGATTTCAAGTAAATTCGGTAGGTGAGTGAGAAACTGGTTTAAACCCTAAACAAATGTGCCGCACGTGAGCACTTTATAGATTCGAGAGATCAATCTGCACAAGTCCAGCCTAAACCAAGAAATGGCCGTTCCGGACTTGCTTCGGTCACAAAGTGGAGGAGAAGGGTTGATTTGGGGAGGGAAGCAAAGAAAGGTGTTGAGACCGGAATAGTTCCTGGGAGAGTAGTATCTCGACTTGTATCGTAAAGTGAAAGCTTAGGAAGCTTGCAAGAGGTGGAAGCTTTTGGAGAGCTTGCAAAGTTGCCTTTTCCGAGAATGTAGTATTTTTCTCCGACCGAGACTTGTTGTCCGGTGGAAATAGGTAAGACCTATTTATACAAGTCGAGATTGAAACGTACACGGCCTCATGAAGGAAGAGAGTAAAGGGTGAAATAATGGGAGGAGGTGGTAACCGCATGGTTTAATGGGCGAAAACGTTTTTCACCATTATTTCCTCTTTTATTTGACCGCTTTATTCCTTTTCACGCTTTCTTAATGTGAGCGTAGTGTACGCTGCATGCTGTGACCGCCAAACCAAAACCCTAAAGAAGCATCCCCCAATTTGTGTCGATGTCTCGAGTGTTGGTTGCATCTTGAGTGCAAGTGGCGCGTGTGGCATGTGCCAATGGCATGTGCGGAATGCCTTGGTGGTAGGTTGCACGGTTTGCAAGTTAGGTTACCAAGCGTGTGTGTTTGGCATGTGCCAATGGCATGTGCGGAATGCCTTGGTGGTAGGTTGCACGGTTTGCAAGTTAGGTTACCGCGTGTGTGTTAGGCATGTGCCAATGGCATGTGCGGAATGCCTTGGTGGTAGGTTGCACGTTTTGCAAGTTAGGTTACCTGGGCGTGTGTGTTTGGCATGTGCCAATGGCATGTGCGGAATGCCTTGGTGGTAGGTTGCACGGTTTGCAAGTTAGGCTACCCGGCGTGTGTGTTTGGCATGTGCCAATGGCTCGTGCGGCCATGTTTACCTAGTTGCAAGTCTTGCAAGCCTTGGGCGCTATGTTTGGCGTGGGCCAAAGGCATAGCGGCTTGGAAGTATGGCTTGCGACACGTGTTGGCATGTGCCAATGGCACGTGCGGCCATGTTGACCTAGTTGCAAGTCTTGCAAGCCTAGGGCGCTATATTTGGCGTGGGCATAAGGCATAGTGGCTTAGAAATATGGCTTGCGGCACGTGTTGGCATGTGCCAATGGCATGTGCGGCCATGTTGACCTAGTTGCAAGTCTTGCAAACCTAGGGCGCTATATTTGGCGTGGGCCAAAGGCATAGCGGCTTGGAAATATGGCTTGCAAGACGTGTTGGCATGTGCCAATGGCACGTGCGGCCATGTTGACCTAGTTGCAAGTCTTGCAAACCTAGGGCGCTATGTTAGGCGTGGGCCAAAGGCATAGCGGCTTAGAAATATGGCTTGCGGCACGTGTTGGCATGTGCCAATGGCACGTGCGGCCATGTTGACCTAGTTGCAAGTCTTGCAAACCTAGGGCGCTATGTTGGGCGTGGGCCAAAGGCATAGCGGCTTGGAAATATGGCTTGCGGCACGTGTTGGCATGTGCCAATGGCACGTGCGGCCATGTTGTCCTAGTTGCAAGTCTTGCAAACCTAGGGCGCTATGTTGGGCGTGGGCCAAAGGCATAGCGGCTTGGAAATATGGCTTGTGGCACGTGTTGGCATGTGCCAATGGCACGCGGCCATGTTGACCTATTTGCAAGTCTTGCAAACCTAAGGCGCTATGTTGGGCGTGGGCCAAAGGCATAGCGGCTTAGAAATATATGCACGTGTTGGCATGGGCTTGCCGCACGTGTTGGCATGTGCCAATGGCACGTGCGGCCATGTTGACCTAGTTGCAAGTCTTGCAAACCTAGGGCGCTATGTTGGGCGTGTGCCAAAGGCATAGCGGCTTGAGATTTGGCATTGTTGCCATTGCCATGGAGCCAGCGCAAGGTGCGGCTTTGGTTTGGCATTGCTGCTGGCGGTTAAAGATGCGGCTTGGTTTGGCATTGTGCCATGGTGCGCAAAGATGCGGCTTGGTTTGGCATTGTTGCCATGGTGCGCAAAGATGCGGCTTGGTTTGGCATTCTTGCCATGGTGCGCAGTATGCGGCTTGGTTTGGCATTGTTGCCATGGTGCGCAGATGCGGCTTTGTTTTGGAATTAGGGTTCCGTGGTCGAAAACCCTAACTGGTATTTTGAAAAAATACCCCTATTAATTGTTTACACCGAAAGTTAAATGCTCTTAGTTAATGTGTTGCGGGTAACACTAGGTCATGGGTTTTTACGATTTTATCCTTTGTCTAAAAACCACCATCAACACCTGCGTGTTTGAAAAAGTAACCGAACTACACTTCCAGATGAGTTTGGTAACCTGTTCTTCACATAAGGTAACCGAACAAGCCCAAATCTACTCTAAAAATTTACAGTTTTTTGAAAATTTGGAGCATTTCAACCAACATTATCTAAGTTTGAAGCATACCTGGGTACCCAAATACCCTTCCTCCGGTTGTGGTTGGTAAAATCCATCGTTTTTCATGTTTTCCTTCTTCATCTTCTCTAACTTTACTCTCTCAATAATTCTACTTCTTTAAAAAAAAAAAAACTATCTGATTTTTTAATCTCACTAATTATCTTTAACTTAATCATCTAACTAATCATTACCCAAAATTAATCAGGAGGGTAATTTAGGCATTAATATAAATATCTAGATAAGGGGTGACCTAGATTTACTTCTAATGTCTTACCAAAAATAAAACCATGATCCCACAAAAAAACCATGGTCCCAAAAAAACGGTTCCTTTTATTGTACTGTCTATAATGTCTCTTTAGAATCCAAACCTTCTCTTGGGAACCTTTTAGGGTTTTTGTACCCAAACAATGGAAGATCTGATCAATGCTTGGTTCAACTTCCCTCATCTTCAAAATTCATTTGGATAATTAAAAACTTCTCAAATTTGGAGGTTAGTGAAGATGGAGAAATTCACTCTGATTATTTCTTGGTTGGTGGCTGTCAATGGTAATTTTACTCTGTTTGACTTTAATACGATTTAGGTTCTTGACTTTGTCAAAGTGAATATAATGTGATTCCCTCTTTACTCATCATACAAATTTTACTCTATTTGATTTCACTAGGTATATGTCAATTTCTCCCAATAATGCTGATCATATAGGTCTTTACCTATACTGTCATGAAGACGACTCAGACACATTGAGGCCATATGCAAAGTTCACACTGGCAATTGTTAATCAGAACCGTTCCTGTGATGCAGTGAGAAAAGGTTCATCCTCTTCGCTTTTGGATTTTGACATTGATGTGCTGTTTACTTGCACATGCACATATAAATACATGGCATACACTTCAAGTGTCTGATTATGTTTCATGTATGTTTTGTATTCATTTCCGCCTATTCAGGTGGAATTGTATTTTTTGTACTGTCAATCAAGATTATGCTTACCCATGTTATTAGTTCTTTTCGATTGTAGAATTTGATATCCAATACTCTGAAGATGATGGTTGTGGATTATCTAAGTTCATGCATATAAGTAAATTTAACGAGCCGGATGGAGGGTATCTTGTGAATGATACTTGTATTATTGAACTTGAGATTGCCACAGCTTGTACCAGAGTGGCAATGAACTCAAGGCCAAATGCAAGCCAATTCCCACATTCACCTTGGATTCATTGATTATTGAACTTCCCAAATCTTCAAAAGTCATTTGGATAGTTGAGAACTTTTCAAAGTTGAATGTAGGTAAAGAATTTTGCTCTGATACTTTCTCAATTGGTGGTTGTAAATGGTAAGTGTGTTTGACTTGATCTTTAATCACCCAAATCTGATAAACTTAATTTGTTGGAGTGAATAGTTATACCATCTATCCACTCAACTTTATTTACACATTGTAATGTTGATTAGGCATCTGTCAATCTGTTCAAGCGGAGTGTGGGACGGGATTCCTTACATATCCCTTTACCTAGCCTGTCATGAGGATGATTTGGTCGCATTGTCACCTTATGCACAGTTCAGTCTGGCCATTGTTAATCAAATCAAATCCGATTACACAATAGGAGGAGGTAATCTGAACACCTATGTTGTAAAAGGCGCTAGGCGAGGCGAGAAGCCAAGCCCAGCGCCTTTGGCGCCTAAGGCGCGCCTAGGCGCCCGAGGAAATATTAGAAAACTACAGGTGAAGGTATACTTTGGCGCCTTGGCACCAGACCTGCGCTAAGTGCGCCTTAAGCGCCAAAGGCGCTCACCTTTTACAACATAGCTGAACACTTCCAATCATGTGGTTATTTCATATATATGTAGATAATGTGTGGACGTAAATTTCATTGAAACGAGACTTGTTGCCCCTCTAGACTAGTACATATCTTTTCCTTGCTTCTGCAGTGTAGGATTACTCTTAACAAACAGATACTTCAATTCTGACACTTGGAAATCTTTTTGTCTCATCCTAATTAAGTGGATTTCATTGTTTCTTAGACAACCATATCTTTTTAATCTGTACTCATCATCGTCATTTTGTTTGCATCGCAGACCTAGAATTTAAATTTTGTGCTGATGATAGTTGTTGGGGATTTGCATTTTTCATGCCTCTGACTGAATTCCACAACCTTGATAAAGGATACCTTGAGAATGATACTTGTATTGTTGAACTTGAGATAGCTGCAGCCAGTACTACTAGAGTGATGAAGCACTCAACAGATAAAGACAATCCTGAAATTGTTAAGGTTCTATTTCTTGTTCTTGTTTTGGGTTAATTTCTGTTAGGTTGTTGCCTTGGCTAGGAAAAGGTCATAGATCACAGTTAATTTGCGTCTGCTCCGGGTCCAAGACCCAGACAGATCATCATACAAAGGTACAACCCTTTCCCTAAGTAAGGCAAAAAAACCTACGAAATAGACGTATCATGGATATTCTTTCTCATTAAAACAAATTGTGATATTATGCATGCTTAACAAATAATGATAATTTGTGGATGATTAGGCTGTGTCAAATAATAATATGCAAACAGAAGCAGAACTCAATGCAGGCGTAACTTTTCAAGCTCCTCGACAACATAGCGATGGGGTTGTGTTTGATAAGGAAAGATATAGTGATATTGGAGGCTTCAATGTTCATAAAGCACATGCGGCGTTATACAAACAGATTTGGTTAAAGTATGGTCATATTGCTTCTAGCCAAGTTCAATCATCCATAACGAGTTTCATTACTGATATGACGCCCAAGTCTGTTCTGTATCAGACATAATGAGTTTCATTACTGATATGCACCAATACCGTTTAGTTGAAGTCTCTGCAGAAATGCTTGGCCTGTGGGAGAAAAAGTTAAAGATGGCTGAAAATCTTGAGTTTAATGTCAAGTGGCTTCGAGAACGTTTTGAAAATGTTAAAAGAGGTTTTTATGGGGTGCAGAATTTTAGGATTGAATTGTTAGAGTGTTGCCAGTCTTTGTGGGCATCTAAGGCTAAGGTGAAAGAAGCAGAAGATGAGCTGAAAAAGTCACAGACAGAGCTGGCTGCAGCAATGCATGAAACACAAGTAAGGTTTTCTGGTTCAGTCTCAGAGGCAGGTATCAAAATGTACGTAGAGGAAGGTGAGAATCTACTGTTTGAAGGAATGTTGTAGACTTTTGATTAATTGCTACAAATAGTACAGGAGCCTGAATATTTAAGAAGACCACAAAGAAAAGAAGTTTTTAAGACGTGTATATATTCTATTGTAGTGAGCATAATGTTTGGTTAGTACCAATTCTATCCTGAAGATGTGAATCTAGTTCTAAATTGTTTGTGCAAACTGCAAAGTGTAGTAGTCCTTAATCTTAGTTGCTCTTCTATAGATGAAAGTCTTGAGCTGTCAATTCTGCTAGAGTTTTTTTTGTTCCTATTTGATGACTTTGATGTCCTGGCCTAACGCGATTAACCATGGTGGATTGTGGAAGTAGCAACTAGCAATAAACATGAAATTACAACTGACCTGGGCTTCGTCTAAATGAATCCTCTCTTTTGTATGGTACGAATCACTTTGTGCCAAACGTGGCATTTAGTTATAATGTCAACTTAGATGCACTGTGTCTATGTGCATACTCGCATGTCTTCGTCTCTCCCTCTTCCCCATGAATATTCATGGTGTCAGCAGTCAATGCACATTAATTTGAAGTTTTGTAATGTGAAGCACTGATTCATGTTTGAAATCTTGTTGAATGTGTGCATCCACATGCATAGTAAAAGATGAACTTCTCAAATGTCTATTGAGTATCCATCCAAATATATGTACTTTAAAAGAGTCTATAAATACGTACACACAAGGATGGTAAGGCTATCATAGTTATAAAAAGAGACGAGGTTTATGTCAATGATAGCCAGGGCTATCAGACGGACATCATTTAATGGGGACCCTGATCCAAAGGTCGGGAAGCTCCGGATGGAGTAGTCATTAGACAGCTGCGAAAGACTCCCGGCTATGAAATAACAACCTTTATTCATGAATACGTGGTGATGCTCGGGGATGTTTTTATTATCTGTCTAACATAAAAAAATTCTCTCTTTTCTCGTGCGAGCAGTTCTTCTCCTCTCTCTCACACAAAAACTTTAGATTTTTGCGTATCAGTTTTTGTTTCTGCGGTTTGTGTGCTTGATGTTTGCAGGAAATTCAGGAGGGGAAGTTTAATAAAAAGAAGATGCAGAGGAAAGGAAGAAGAAGGTAAACATGATGAAATCCTAGAATTTTCAAATCTGTAATTTATTTATTAATTTTTTTGATTGATATAGGTCGATCGATTTTACTAACTGTCATCTCTCGCGATTTATGTTTAGTTTAGTAAAAAAACACGATGTAGATGTAGAGGAGAGGAAGAAGAAGGTAACCCTAGAAATCTTGAATATGTATTTTTTTTTTTTCTCTTCTTGATTGATGTAAGCTGATTTGTGTTTGCTTTATGTACTTGATGTAGGAAATTGATGGGGCAAAGTTTATAACATTGATTTAAAAGGAAAAGTTTAATTTCAAAGACGATACATAGAAAAGGAAGAACAAGGTAAATATGTGGAAACTCTGGATTTTTAAATCTGTACTTCTTTTAAGAATCAGATTGGTTTTAATTTGGGGAAAAAGTTGGCTTCTGTTGACTTAGTGATGCATCATATTTTATTCTCTCTTTCTGCTTTCCATACAATCCACCACAGCGGAAATTTTTTGAGCTGAATAGATTGGAAATTTGACTTCGGTTACTTTCCTGTATATATATATATATATATATATATATGTTCTTGGTAATTTGGTTAGGTTTAGAATTCTCAAAGTTCATTTCTTCAGGTGCGGTTAAACTCTTACCTAGACTGATTTCAAATTAGAAATGTGAAGATCTTGAAGGAAAAGATATATATGTGCAAGTTTCAACCATCCTCTATGGTTACTTCCCTTTTTTCGTATAGAATTCCATTGAATTTAACATACTACAAATTCTTTTTGGTTTCCCATTTCCTATGTGATCCTATTCCACTGTCCATCGTAACTATTTCTGGAGTTGAACATGTGTGGATTGAAACGTCTCAGTGGGGTAATGTTCAATAACAGTAAACATCAGGAAAGATCTTTCTCAAGCTGATGTCATATTGCACATTGAATGGATATTAGTGTATTTAATTTGTCTACCTTACTTTATTTCTTTTTGTAGTTCGGTCTTTACGACATGACAGAGGGCTTTGTTGCAAGTGTGAAGCAATGGATGGAAGATACGTTGTGAGGAACAAAGCTTTTAGAGTACCATCTGTGGACATGGCCTAGTGGGGATCTTGAAGCTGCACTGAAAACTCAAAAGTAATTAATGTCTTTTGTTTAGTGGATTAGTGATCATACTTTTACACTTCTGTTATGTGCCGCTCTTATACCAATAATACATACTCAACCCCTTCCTCCATAAGTAACCTTAGATATATTTTATATTTCATAGGATCCGTGATGGATCCATTGAAGCATCTACGGATTTGACTTACTTAACAAGTAGAGGAAAAAGCATGATACCTTTTAATCAGTGAAATTATTAAGGTACTACATACTCTTAGTTAATATCTCTGTAACTGTAATCGTATTGATAACCAAATTATTTTCTGAAGTATGATTTCAGAACTTGCATATACTGCTTTTAACAAGGTGGTATTGTTATTAGAGGGACGCCGTATCTACTGTGGACATGCATCGACTGCCTTGGATTATCTCTCTTTAATTGAATTTCCACTTCCGTCATTGTCAACCCGGATGACCTTTTACTCAATCTCCCAAATGGTATATAATCTTATCTCACCTTTGCAGTTGTGTTATTAGTTTTTTCTTTATATGGATTTATGGATTTCTAACCGTAGGTGCGATATAAAATGTAGGCGTTGCACCAAATTAAAGAGCTGTAAAAGTTACAAGATGGGGAGTTTCATCAAGAGGGTGTTGGAAGTACAGAAAATGAGCAAAAGTTGACTACTGAAGCATCTCTATCTCTGCTCATGGAAAGAATATACCTACGAGGATGAAGGTTGAACTCTTTGGTGTTGTCAACATCAACCATCAATAACGCATGATGTGTGTCTGCGGGGCGCTATCGTCGATGTACTCAAATATTAGTAGTGTGTACGATTCTTCATTTGCTTTTCATTTGAGGTAGGTTCTATCCCCTCCAAATTGATTAACAGATTTTGGTTCAGAGAATGATCTTAGACTTACATATTTCATCAAAGTAGAATAGTTGATCTGTATTTGATGATTCTGAAGAATGACTTTTGATGGGACTTGATGATGCAGGGAACACGGTGAAGTCGGAGATTCGGAAGAGTGGGGACTTATGGTGGAGACGATTCATAGTTCTACTTAGGAGAGGGATCAAGGAGCGTATATACGAAGCTTTGAACAGAAGTTTTGCGTAGTTAGTTATTTACGTGCCACAATAGTGAGATTGTAGGTCGATGTAGATAAATTGAAGTGGTTCTAACACGACAACCAATTTTCTTTTCATTCAACTCGGTAAGTTTAGGTTTGTTAAATTTACATAAAATATTTTCTAGCTCTTTTTGGTCCAGTTTATACAGAATTTAGATTGGACACTCACTTTGAAATGCTCAAATGATTTCAAGGTTGTGCCCCTAAGTGGCATGAAGACAGGGTTCTTCTGAAGAACATGACAGAATTGTTGGAGTATGATCAGGGATGGTCCCATATCACTTTAAGTATGGTCAGGGATGTTGGAGTTCTGTATCTAAGCATGGTTCCATACACTAATTATTTATTCACTAGATTGTATATGATATATATTGCAGAATATTTTGTTGATGTTGCTCAAAATGGAAAATGTTTGCAAGTCTTCAAAGTTTTGGTAGAACCTGTTGACTTAGGTGGATGAACTACATGCCTGATTTAAGTAGAGGCACATTCTCAAAACAGGCATAACATTTCGTAATTGAAGTTCATTATGTTTTGGGCAACAAGTAAATGTTGATAAACTATGTCAAAAAGCAGTTGTACTCATTTTCATTGTATGTTGGCCAACATGCTATTACGTTTGGCAGGGTATAAGAAATGTTCTAAGATATGTTATATCAGGATATCAAATTGTTCATTTTCTCAAAAGTACTGAATCTACTGATGAACTTCCATGCCATAAGTCCTGAAAATGGTAGACTCAACATTTTTTTAATAACTTCTGCAAATGGTGGGAATTAGGAATCGGGCCATTCCGGGAATTTATTCTGAACTTTATGGCAAATTAAGAAAATTGTTGAGGTGTTCAGAGGGTTCGTAGATTGAACATTCTAAATTTGGCCACAATTGCAGTCTTAGACAAATGTAATGGTTAAGGTCTATCATATTGAGCTAACTCTCCACTGTTAATCTATTTTGGGTTAACCTTTTTTAAATTGCGGTGTTATTTATTGTGCAAGATTAATGAACCATCATAACATGTTGCCTAGCATGTCAATTAGCGATTATGTGTGTTCGTGTTTATTGACATGGTATAGTCCATTAGTTTGCCTAGCATCTTCAAATAAATTGGACAGACTAATGAACCATCAGATTTTTCTATTGTATAGTGACTTGGGGAATCTGGGGTGGTGTTAATATTGAGCAACAAACCGTTGTTCAGATATACTTAGGTTTATCAAGTAAAACAGATTATTAATCTCCGATAATTTGGCCAGCTTTCAGAACTAATTATATGGAGCAGCCACAATGGTGGAAAATCTGGACCACAAGTGGTGTTTTATTTGATCCTCCTAGCAGTGAAAATTTTGATAAGGATGAGGTATGTTTTTTTTTTTTTGTGTGTGTGAATGAATACCATGATATTATCTGCGTTTTGATGTTTTTTAGCAACTAATTAAGGTGAATATAAGGGATAATTATGTACTACGAATGAATTGTTTGCTTTGTTTTAGTACGCTTTGAGAACTCCTTTATAGTGATTTTGGGTAATATTCTCACCATTATATGGAAGTCAATAACCCATGTTCTATGATTAAGCCTTAGAATGAATTTTGGGAATAATGTGTATACGGGGTGCTAGATCAGTTTTGCTGCCACAAACAAATTGACAGCCCTTATTTGATCTTCTTCGCTCATTCTAAGCATTCAGATCACTACAACTAATAAAGATAATAAATTTTGTCCCATTGGTACACTATTACCCATTTGTTGGAGTTTTATTGTTTCATTTACCGTTCTCCATTTTCGTTCGTGCACAATTTGCAGAGGTGGTCAGCAATTATATAGTTTCTTCAATTGTAAGCCAAGCGGGATTATGTGTCCAACGTTATTCGACATAAAAATGTGATTTGCATCATATTGTTCACAGGTTTGAATCTCCACTTTATTTTGATTTTCTTATTTTATTAGTGCAATCCTTACTTTCTCCGTCAAAGTTGTTTAGAGAACCATAATAATAGTTAAGAAAATGTATGACGATATGACTTTGCATTATTCAGTGGGTACATGATTATGTTGTTATCTTTGAAACTGTTCAACATGCTCCAAGGCTATAAAAATATAACCAGACTTTGAAAGTGCATGTAACCAGAATCTTGATATCTTGAAAAATTGAGACTTCATTTTAACTACTAAATTGATCATAGATACATTGCAAATAATGCCCACCATATGACTTCTACAAATATGAATAAAATTGTGTAATCGAGTCAAAGATCAAACCTTGGAGTAGGAGGTGAAATATTAGTAGATTCAGGTCCAGCTTCTCTTTAATGTGTTTTGGGCTTAGTGCACACTCAAGTAAACCTTAATCAAATTCAAAAACAAGCAAAGACAGTAAGTGAATTGATAATCAAAAATAGAAAAGAGTGGCCATAGCTAATACTTGATAACAGAAAACAAAAGAATATTATACCTTCCTTTTGTGGTACACAGAACTACCATGAACTGAAGCATGGCTAATTTTGATTTTGGACACTAATATTACAATATCATTAGCATCTGTGTCTAATCTTAACTTAATTCTTACATCATTAGAAAGGATTTCTCTTGCTTTTGCTTATTTTTATTATATTTTTTTTATCTCTATCCCTGTCTTCGAGTTATACAATATACATGGTTCAGGGTCCTAGACTATAAAACTTTGAAATTTGTGACTCATTGATATCAGGGATAGCACAACACATCGCGGATGGCGTTATATTTATCTCTGGAGAAAAGTCTTAGAGATTTCTGTTAGAGGAGACCTGTTGGGAGTCATGATCAGGAGTTCGCTAAAATGGTTAAGTCGGTAAGGACACTCAATCACAATTTTGTTCATTGTTTGAGTCATCATCTTGGACATTCTCCACCTGACTGCTAATATTCAATCCCCCCCTCAAGGGAGATAGATGAATCTTTTGGTGAACTCAATCGATTCGGTTCCTTTTTGGTTTATCTCGATTAATTTACTCTCCCGACTTATCTTATTTACTCGATTGTGTTGTTCGGACATTGTGTTGCAATAAAAAAATAAGTTTGTGTAGTCTTGAAAATATGTTTAGTAGCATTTTCAAGAACCACTAAAAGGATTAAGTACCTGGAGATATTTTTGTCATCTCCAGGTAATTTGGTCGATAATGAAATATGTTACTGTAATTCATGTACTTCTTCCATCATATATTTAGAGTACACTGAATTTGTATCTTTATTTTCTTCTTCCTGCTTGCTTTTTTCTCCTAGGAAATTTGGCTTGGTAGTATAAATTGAAACAAAACTAATTGTGAAGTTGTGTGTGGATTATAAGTTGCTCTCCTTTTTTCCAGCTCAGCTAATGATGCCAAGAATTCATTCCCTTTATATATTTTGTTGGGTTATTATCTATTTCGCCTCTTTATGTTCATTTAGTTTCAATTTTAAAGTTTTGAGTAATTTTGTTTTTCGTGTATTAATACCCTGCAGAATGTTGATATGTATACCATCCACCTGAGATATCAATACTATTTCTTCACAAAACATATTGATTTCTTCTACACAAGATCTACTTCTGTTTGCTTTCCCATTTATTCTTACATTATCTTTCTGTGAAATGAAAAGTTGTTGGGTTCAACACTTGCCTCCAGTTGTAGCTTTCATCTTGGTGAGATGGGAAAAAAAGATGAGGTCTTAAGTGACTAGATTCTTAAGTTCACGTTTTCTAAGGATTATATCTAGATTCCGTTGGGAATTTGCGTCACTAAAATATTTTAGATTGAGCCTTCTATAGAGTCTTGAGGCACTAATTTTACTAAAACTTTGGCTTTCTTTTAGCAGACATGAAGATTAGAGTATCTATTTACTGATTTTGACGACCGGCATGCAATTGACACCAGGATGCTGTCATGACGAGCTCAAGATCTTCTTGGAGTTTCTTTACCGGGGAACTTGGCTAGAGAAAAGTTTGTGAAGCCTTAGTACGTGTTCCCATAGTTACAGATGTTTCGTGAGCAACGGATATTAAAATTATTATTTTCGTCAAATGCTCTAAAGGTTCCGGTGATATTAAAGCTTATTAACTATGAAGAATATGCAAAACAGAACCAACACTTTATGGCACATACTACAAGGGACTCCGTCACCTTTATCGGTGTGGATATTTAGTGATAAAGAGTGTGAAGCGTGCTTTATCCAGAGTCTTTTTTACCTGCAATGAAGACTGGCGAGTTAAGCAAGAAAAAACAGAAAATTGCCTATTATCGTGTAATGAACACCTGAGCCAAGTGTTGTTTTATGTATAACGTTACCTACAGAGTTAGCTACTTATGGTAAACAAAATATTGTACACCCTCCGTTTATGTGCAAATTTGAAACGGAGGGAGTAAGTAGCTACCGGGCGTGAGCTATGTAACGTTTCCACTTACATTTAAATTTCTCTAATATAGAATCTTATTATAGAGGCTTTAAGATTTTGGTTTTGAGGGCTAGATGATAAAATTTGGTCAACAAAAAACAAGAACAATTTATAGTTACGGTTTTGATAAAATCCCTTAGCTTATTAATTTTCTAATGACTGGAATATCCTGGAATAATTATTGTGATTAAATAAGATCCAAATTTATAGTTACGGTTTGAAAAAAAAGAACAAATTTTTTTCTTTTTAAATTGAACTTATGATTGGAAAATATATTAAGTATAACTACTTCTGGTTGGGTTTTATAGGGAGAAAATATTTCCTGAAAAATTTGGCGGGTAAAAAAATATCCCAACTAATTTACGGTTGGAAGTTCAGTAAAAAAATATCCGGTTGGGAGTTCATATTTTTCTCAACCGTATAATTGGTTTACAGTTGGGAAATTAATATATCCGTACCGTAGAGTCGATTTATTTACGATCGGGAATATATTGGTTTTCCATACTTATGTAGTTTTGAAACTAATTTCAAAATCCCTAATTTGATCGAATTGAACCTATTTATGCAATCAACAAAAAATGGTGGGTTTTTCGGCTCTTACCTAATTGAAGTAATTACTGGTTGAGAATCGATGATTAATCGTCATTGAAGAACAAAAAAAGAAATCAAGAAGAAGAAGAGACGATGGAGAAGAAGAAGAAGAAGAGACGATGGAGAAGAAGAAGAAGAGAGGAAGAGTGGACGATTTGTTTTGGTTAAAGTTTAGTTTTTGGTTTTTAGTTAGATTTAGGTTGGTTATTTAAGGGTAATAAGGTAGTAATAAAACTAATCAAAGGGTATTTTTGTATTTTTTTTTATGGATTAGGTCGCCTCTCATCCACATTTTGGACATTTATATCCATTGGAGCCCTCAAAACCAAATTCTTGGAGTCCCTTATAATAGGATTTATAATATACGGTTGTGTGAGATAAATGCAAAACCAAGACTTTGGGTTAAAATTTGGTTTGCGATTAAACTGGGCCTTTGACCTTCGCAAATAAATACACAAACAAATGTGAATTGAATATGTAGATTGGATCATGGCATTAGAAGTAAAAATCCGCTTCATTAAACTGAGTATAAGGTCACTGCCTTCATCTTAGAGTCTCGACTTAAATGGAAACCTAATGAGGAGACCATCAATTTTCTTGGGTCTTCAGTATCCTATGAACAAAACAAACCAACCTCCTTAATGGAGCCAGGATGACAAAACAGAAATTAATGCACCTTTAAAGATGAGGGAGGATCCCCTCAAGCTCTTATATTCACAACTCATTTTTGGCGATATCATTCTTAGAAAAACCTAGAAGTTAAACGGTAACAAATTTGAATATAATATTTTGAGGATATTTTCATGTTACAAAGCTCTATATACCTACCAAAAATGAGCACGTTTTAGAAATCCCAAATTTCATTATTTAATCAATCTTAAATTCAAAGGTTGAAAATAAGTTGATTTTCAAGTGTTGTAATCTTGGAATGTGCTCAATCTAAGGAGGAGCATAGAGCTTTGTAATAGGAACATATCCCAAATATATTAGCTTTAAATACATAATTGTTTAGGTTTTACTAACAAAAACATTGGCGGAAGTGTAAGATAGTGTTAATATATGAGTGTAAGAGTAAATCCTCCTTCAAAAAAACCGTATCGGTTGAGAAGATGAAAAAATAATAACGAAAACGTGATCAATTTTGGATCATTCTAATAACGATGTTGTCGAATTTGTTTAATTTAACCTCTACCAAAAATCAACACACTTGCATTAGACTGCTTATTGTATATGTTAAGTACAATGTGGACTTTTGTATGTCCTTATCTCTAAGGTTATGATATGTTAAAATTTTATATTTTGGAAAATTATGTATTTGAATTTGCAATCTTCTCTTCCACTGTGAACAACTCTCATTTGAGCATTACCATGTTTGTTCAATTGAGTCAAAGTAGCTTAGTTAAGCATCGATCGAACTATAGCAAATGAGTCTAATTGACATCCAAAAATTTGTTGCACACTGACTGTCGTTGAGTATTGAGTGTCATTGCATCTTGATTTTCGGTTTACTTTACCGTTGTCAAGTATTTGAATTAACCTTATGTACCGAGCATTTACATAGGAGTGAAGAAGGTAGACTTTAAAATCAAGTAAACATCAAAAATATATAAAATTAAGAACCCTCATATTGGATAACCACAAACATATAACATAATATCAAAACCAAAGTTTGAGAATGTAGCAAGTAACAACATGTCGAATCCTATCGAATCCTCTCTTCTAAATTAAATACGCTCATTATGGACTAAATTATTATTGAATGTAAATGTGATCGCATTATTCATTATTGAATTAACAAACTTATATCGAATAACCATGGATAAAATAAAATATACAATGATGAATGATTGAACCAAAGACATAGGCAAGATGATACCCGAAGATAGAGGAAAAGACATTCATCTCTTGAAAACAAGGTAATTAAACTATGTGAAGGATCAAGAGCTCTGAAAGTAATGCTGAAAAACAACAAGAATGTTGTAGATAATAAAAGAAAGAGCAATAAATTCCCACATGATTCTTATGGGTACTTTTGTCAATAGTCAAAATATTCGGATAATGAAGACAAACTGGAGAACTTTTTGGAAGATCTAGACCAACAAAATGATGTTGATTTAGACTTTTTGAGTCATTAGAATCTAACAAAGAACCGTTTAAACATGAATTTGAAAAGAAAAAGTATTTGGAATGAGCTTGGAATAAAAAACATATATTTTTTTTAGAATGGTATCACATGTTCTTAACTTTTTGATGTTGCATGACTTTGATTAAGTTAAGAGCGGTGACAAGTGTCATCGCAGCATGTGCATCTTATTATCACATGACACTAAAATGCTTGAGGTTTATTTGAAGAATGAAGATTCCACCGAATATGGGGAAGATAACCGAGATTTAATACTCAAAGAAATTGACAAGGACATGAATATTTCTTGAGGAGATCAGGTTATAGAAATGGTGTGTAGACAATGAGCATCTGTTCATTTTCTATAACGTGGGTTTGAACAGGAAATTTACAAATATATGACATCAATCCACGAAAATCTGGAGAAGTTAAAATCAAAACAGAAACACAGACTACGAGAATTGAAACAACGTCTAGAAAGATATTCAAAGCCGATGTAAAAAAATATGGACTCAAAAAAGAATACAACCATGCAAGTATAAAGGTATATTATTGTTTTGGTAATTTAAATTCTTATCTATAAATGATACCTTTTTCTCTTCGGAATAGATTTCTTATATTTCTTTTATTAAATTCTAGACTTAGTCCTTTAAAGTTCTAAAAAAAATTTTAAAGTAATTTATTAAAGTGAATACAAGAATTATTCATTTCTTCGTTTCAAATAAATAATTCAATTTTGGTTCAAACCACGCTTAAGCTTGCATGTTCTAATTTGTTATATAAAAAGCTCAACATCATCCACTTAAATTACATTATACTTTGACGGCCGTTTTTCACAGGTGATGTTCACGGTTAATCAATGTACACTATTTTGATATTCTGAAATCAATAATGAACCAGCTATACGATGGAATAATTTTAGGAAATCATCAACAGTGATACCTAGATATATATATAACATAAACCAGACAATATCAATGAACATATCTAGATAACAATCATATTATTGATATTTAATAATACTTTTGCTGGACATATGAAGCTAAAAATCAAGTGTCCAATACCGAAGACTAAGGTGTAACCCACTATACATAATCAACAAACAAATTGAGACATTTACCTACGATCTGTTAATTTCTTATAGCGTTATCATCATCTAGAGATAAAATGACGGTATGTACAAGATACTGTTTTGTATATCTATTTCTTGGAAGATATTCGTATGATATAGATGGAAACATCGATAGAACCTGGGATCAAGAAAGAATGCAAATATGTAAACAAAGTCTTATATTATGTAAAATTGAAGAAAGAAACTTGGAAGTCGAACACAATTCAAAGACATATAAATTCGAATTCGGGTCATTTTGACTAGCGGAAGTCAATTACGATTAAAACCTAATAATTCCAGAATTTATCAATCGTTCTGCACGGGATGCAATACTTCGTTTACATTAGAAATACCGGTGTATGTGTGGAATAATATTTGTGGATTAATAATATATAAATTGAATAATTAACTTTTTGTATATGCATGTAGGTATAAGGTACATCGAGTGGTCGATGACATGTACAATGCACTATTTGTTATCAACGGAAGATCATTCATGAATTATAATATCGAAGAACATTGTGATAAGGTGCGAGTAAACAAACCAGATGAGGCATTGTCACTGTTTGATTCAATGATGGGAAAGACATATGTTTTTGATGTGCTGATTGCATAGTGCAATAAAGAAGTCAAAACAAGTAAATTCATAGTCATGGGTGTTTACAACGACACAAGAATTTTACCACGAGGTGTTTCCGTTTATGGTACACTGGACTTTTACCATGGTGTGATTCCATATATGTTTGATTGAAAAATATACATTTTACTAATCCAGCTAAAGCTGAAACCCAAGAGTACTTTTATTTTTGTTGTTTAATATAACTAGGATTATTCAATTGTTATAAAGCAGTTTTTTATTATTTATTACAGTATCTTCTACACTTAAAATTTCCAAATAGCAGAGAAACTAAGTAAATTTCCGATGTTATTACCAAATTTTGATCAATGTTTAAATTTGCTTATGAAAAAATGTACACAATAATGCATGTATATAAAACAAATATATTTACTTGAAAAAAAGATCGTTATCAAACAACCAATGTTAGGTACGACACAACAAAAGAAACTTTATACATTGCGTCCTTATTTTTTAATGGAAATCCGAAAGATAATGATGAAAAATATGAGTTGCAACAGTCTATACATGGAGAACAGTATGGGTAAGAGACCACGTATTTTAGTATTATCCGATTGCGTTTTATACATCTAAAAAGGATTGGATGCAAGATCATTACAATAGGATCATATATATGTACAACGAAAAGAGAAGGCAGAAACACGAGCCGAAAAAGTTCAGACAATATCAAAAATTAGAAAAAGACTGGAATGAAATCACGTTTAGCCAATTTTAATAATTGGATGACACTGACGAAATCAACAATACATGAAAAAATTGTACAACTCGTCTATTGTTGTGTGACAGTAAAATGCTTGAAGCTAATTTATTGGGGAAACTTTCAGAAAGGATTCATAATCAAATGAGGGGATGGATGCAAAAGAACTACATAAACATATTTACAACGTTAGCAAATTTCTGTTTTCAAAATATTGTTTTCAAGAAGAAAATACTGAAGAAATAAATGGAGAAGCGATTTCATTCCGAGGAAAACAAGTAATTAGGGATATATGAGTTTTTTTCATTTGTTTGTTGCCATATTGGTTTGTTAATATTAAGCCTTTTAACACATGTCTATCTGTTGATGGAAAATGATTTATGAAACTCAGTTCAAAACAAAGTGCTATAATATACACTTTTGAGTATGCAGTAATTTGCTCTCTTTCTTTAAAAAACTAACATAATTCTTTATGTTTGAAATACTATACAGTTTTTTTTTCCTTGAAGCATATATACCAATCTTTGGGTAATAAGCAAAAGCGGTATTACATTATTTTTTTCCTATCGGCATGTATTTCATGAAATACATTGCATCATTAATGGTCTTATAATATGCGTTTTGATGATTGGGAGCATCATAACTTCACAAAAAGAAGTATCGTCAATTAACAAAAAGGATCTAAATGATTTTGTCCTCTTTTAACCAATGCCAGTTACTTATAAATTGGAATGCATTAACTAAGTTGTAGTCTTTTTTAAATGTACGTACACTTAAAATTAAAAGCAAAGGTTGATCCGGGGCCGTAAGGCCCCGGTGATACCTAGTAATATATAAAAGGAAACTAATCTTCACCTATTATCATCAGTCTTAGGAATTTAGTTTTGAGGTTTTTCATCTACAGCTTGAGAATTAAGGTTTTTGTAATTAGACAATGGATAATCAATGCATGGTTCAACTTCCTCAACCTTTAAAATTCATTTGGATTATTAAAAACTTTTCTAATGTGAAAGCTGATGAAGATGAAGGAATCGACTCTGACTTTTTCTCCGTCGGTGGTTGTCAATGGTAACATCCTTTTTTTTTTTTTTTTTTTTTAAAAAAAATAATCCCTAAATGGTAACATTAAATTCTTTTTTTTAATCTTTAATCCTTTTGGATTCTCGGATTTGCTAGAGTGAGTAGCAATTACTCCTATGTTGTTGTTCTTTTTTGGTATACACTCTGTATGTTGTTTATTACTCTTACTTACACTATTAATTTGGTTTCATAAGGTATTTGTCAATTTTTCCAAAGGGAGCCAGTAATAGTAGCGATCACGATCACATATCCCTTTTTATATACTGTCATGAGGACGACTCAGTCAAATTTCTCCCTTATGCGCAGTTCAGTTTGGCCATTATTGATCAATCCGCCAGCGATTCCAATAGGAACGTGAGAAAAGGTTCATTCTCTTGTTTTTGCTTCTTTCGTTTTTTGATTAACTTTATAATGCTGCATTCAGTTGTCTAACAAAAAGTGCACACGCATAATATTTGCTGGCATCTACACTAACATACCTAAAAATTTTGTTGGAAACTAACTATGTAACTTGCAAGGAGAGTCTGTTGCTAATGCTCACATATCTAGCTAACTTGGTGGAACTGATTGTTTTAGATCACCAGTTTCTCCATCTGTACTTGTCATCAAGAATTTTCTTATCATTCCATGTTGTTTTGGACTGCAGACTTCAAGAATCAATTTACTGATGAATTGGGTTCTGGCTCGTTAAACTTTATGCCTGTAACTGAACTCAACGACCCTGATGGAGGATATCTTGAGAGCAATACTTGTATTGTTGAAGTTGAGATTGCTGCAGATTATACGAAGCCCCAAATCGACCCTGATGGAGGATATCTTAAACTTTATTACTTCTTACCGTCCGATTATACGAAGCCCCAAATCCAACCTGTGCCAAAATCCATAGGTTTAGAGGGTACAAAGCCAGGCATAACCATGTGGTTCGTGATTTGGATGTAGCCATAATCGGACGTCAAATTGGTTCCAAAACCTACCGATTATAGGTAACGTGAATTTTGAAATCTACTATAATCTGTAGGGTATACAACTTATAAACCTCCCGATTAAACAAATAATCGGAAGCAAAATCCTGTAATCGGTAGTCTGGGGTCTATATATTAGTGTTTGGAAATTGTTTTTGGGTCATTGTGAGATATCTTCCGATTGAGTGAGAGAAGAAGAGGAAAAAAAAGAAGAAGAAGAAGGGGGTATATGTTGCCAACTCCCGATTGTTGCCAACTTCCATAAACATGGATGGGTACGAAGATTAACGTGAAGTTGTTGAAGTTCAAGATTCACTACCGTTTAGAGATGACGATTTGGGGTATATGTTGAATGATCCAAACTTTCATGAATATGAAACCCTAGATGACGCTTTCATGGAAGAAAATGGAGAATCACCCGAGATCGAAGCTAACAATGTATCAAACGTACATGTATGTTGTTATCAAACTCTAATACCCAAGTTATCCATGTTATGTGTGTTTGTGTGTGTTTTTGAACGTGAAAATTCGATTTCTGCATGCATTGAATGCCATGAACGACATATATTCGGTAGTTAATTTAGTACAATATCTACCGATTATCCACAATCGGATATATTTTGATGTATTAATCTGCTGAATATGAAAAAAATCCCCAAATTTAAAGCTTCAATTTCTCACTATCGGAAGTTGTATACATAAATAAACGCCCGATTATATAATGTCGCCCCAAATACGAATTTCTCCAAAAAATGAAATATTCGTAAATCTTGATATTTAATAATCGGTTGGTTTATGAATTTATAGTCCCTCTGATTATTGAAGCTTTTTATACAGAAGAATTGTTCATTTGTGTATGTCGTTAATCGGTAGACTATGGTCGTACAAGACTACCGATTGTTCATACTCGGTTATGTTGTATAGTATTAAATTACCGATTGTTTTACAATCGACTACTTATTATCTAAACTTCCTTCCGATTGCTAATGCATAACTTGTTGTTGTCGTGCGTAGGCTGTTGTAGCGGTTGATGACGATTATTATTTGAGGCCTGATACTTCCCTACACTATGCAAACGATTTGGTATCTCATGAATTATCTTTTCTTTTTCCAATCATGTATGTTAGATGGTTATGCTTATTTTTTTTGGTTTATTATATGCGCATTTAGATATTTGGAAGTAAGAAGGAAGCAAAGGAATGGCTTATGAACAAGGCAAAAGAGAATATGTGCGTGGTAGTTCAGAACCCTTGCGTGAAGGACATTAGGTTTGAAATGGTTTGTGAGCTAGGTGGGAAGAAAAAGAGTCACGAGGGAAAAAATAATAAGTATGTAAGGAAGACGGAGAGAAAGAAGTACCGAACTCATACAAAGAAGATTGGATGCCCATTTAAGATTGTTGATAGACACATTTTTGTGTCTAAGTTGTCCTCAATTTTCTGTTTTGTTGGTACTCGAATTTGTGCTTATTATGGTGTTTTGTGTGTTTGTAGGTATTTTTGGGAAACAAACATTTTCGGAAAAATCGGCTCGAAAAATTATGCGGAGCACCCCCGGAGGACATGTGCTATACGGACTCTCATTTCGGTTAAGGGGCACCTCAATTACTAAGGGGCACCTCAGTTGGGCACCTCCTATTCGCACCCCCAGTTTCTTTATGGGGACACCATCTTCATCGTTTGAATGTTGGTTTTGACGGGAAAAGCTCACAGGCTATGGCAGATTCTTGGTTCGAGTTTTGGACGTGCTAGAAGGAGACTCAATGGCTGAGATTGGTTGGGAAGACTTGACTGATATTAACAGGCATGGTATGGGCTTTTGTTCGAATTAAATTGGGCTAGTTTGATCGAGTTGAAGAAAACAAAGGCATGAGAGTTTCACGGGATTGTTTTACTCCTTCCGTGTTTCTCGATGGTTGGCTTGTGTTGGGAGAAGTATTTCCGAATCAAGTGTTGTGTTTGGAGTGAGTAAGCACGAATTGACAGCTGCAGATGCATGGATGAAGCAAAAAGGGAAAGAAAATATTTTCTTTCATTCCGAGTAATGGAGGATTATTGTGGGTTATTGAGCGAGATTTCTTGGTGTTGTTCAATATAAATAAGTTGTTGGGGTCTCATTAAGAGGTGACAGAGAGTTTGGGAGATTACAGAGCATCACAGAGGCGAAAGATTGATCACCAGAGAGACCTGCTGCTGCTGCTGCTGCCATTGAAGAACACGAAGAACATTGGACGCCTAAGAACAGTTGTTCATGCTACAATGATAACGACTCACAGCCGAGGGTCGTAGTTCAGAGACAGATCTTAAAGCAAAGAGAACTTGATGACATGAAGCTTTCATCGTTCTTTGTAACAGCTCGGTTTGTAACACTTATACCTGTTACAAACCCGGTTTTTATTATATTTCTCCCATTTTCATCATTTGTAAACCCTTTGAGCAATAATAATGATTTTTGAGCATGTTTCCAACATGATGAGCGGCTAATTCTCTCACAACCAAGGCAATGAGGAAGCTATTTACGCATGAATAATTGGTAATTATTTATTTTCTCTAATTTATAATTTATAATTCACTCAATCTTTGCTTTTGCAAGAGTTTTTAATTGTTTGCAAAATTTTCTTCATTAGTTGTGATTCAATTAGATAGGTTATGCTTTGTTTAGATAATCTATGCTTAGGGGATACAGTTAATTTTTGAGAATTTGTCTGATTATATGTGAATTAAGAAATAAGGGACTTAAAAGATAATTAGAGTTTTGGCTTATTTACCATAATTTATTCATGTGTAATAGTGGAACAGTGTCTTGGTTATTCCTAATATCTTGAAATCAAATTTTGAGTTAAATTTTCTTTATTTTTAAGTTTTATAAGAACGCGCAATTGGGGGATACTTAAATTAATTGGGGATATAGGAAAAAGACAAAAACGGGATTTAAATAGTAAATTGAAGGTACCCATATCCATATATTTTTGGTAATTCCTAATTTACCCCTCATTAATTATGTTTAATGGTTAATTATAATTACTTAAGTTAATATATTAGTTTGGTAAATATTAATATAAATCATAATCACCTGATTTCGGTGAGATTATATGGAACTTTCTTTTGAGGTTTTTGGAAATTAAGATGAGTGATGATAGTGAACACGTCATCAAGAAACAAGTGTTGATCGTTATTTTCACTTAAATCTTCAGCTGATGATATGTTCCGCCATTGTTGCTCCTGAAACATCAGTGCCGGCATGGTGACATGATGAATACCATGCCGGAAACTAACAAAGCGGCGTAGTCTTCATACAATGCCGATATAGGTTGCGAAATGTACCAAAAATTGTTACCTCAAAATGTAATGCCGGCATTGAAATTTTTTAAATTTTTTTGTCGAGCATGCCGGCACATTTACTGGCATTGGTCAAAATTTTGATTTTTGTTCATTTTCTGCCGGCATTGATTTTTATTTGTCGAGCATGCCGGCACACTACCGGCATTGGTCACAATTTTAGTTTTTTCTGCCGGCATTGATTTTTACTTGTCGAGCACGCCGATACTAGCATGCCGGCCTTGTAATAAAAATGTCGAGTATGCCGACACGGATAGTGTTTGATTTCACGAAAATCAGATGTTTCTAGCATCGAAAAAAACTATTCACATCCCAAACAACATCGGTTTTTCTTATATCTTGCATCAAATGTTTGGTAAAGATCCATGAATAACATACTGTATTTTCTTTCTGGATGTACTAAAGCTGCTCTTTCTAAAAACCATAGTGGTGTTAAAGCTATATAATTTGCATCATTCTTTTGTAAATCATCGATATCACCTCCTCCTTCCACTCATCAAACCCTTATTACATTTTGACATAACAACGCTTTTCCTTCTTGCACTTAATCTTTTATCAGATTGTAACATTTTTGATGAAGAGTTGTTGTTGTCTTGATATGAAACAGACATGCAAGCTGCAACTAACCGTGTACATAGAGGTGAAGCAACCATTGATAAAGTTTCCATTAATATCACACACATCTTCAAACAAAAAAGAAAACAAAGGGTTTCTTTTGCTTGTGAAGTACAATATTCTAGAGTGATAAGGAGAACATGATACAAAAAAATTGGGGTTTTTATGAATTTCCAAAAAAAAAGGGTTTTAATAGTTGTTGAATTAATTTAAGAGAAACCCAGATGGGAAAATGAAATCAGAGAATCAAGATCTTGATCATCATGCTCGTGCTCATAACCACCATGTATCTTAGCACCAATAGCATCTTTGATCTTTTTTACTTTCGGTTTCTTAATAACTGATTTCTTCTCGTGATGTTCATCTTCTTCATGATGACCACCTTAATTAATTACCAACAACAACAAGACAAATTAAAAAAAAAAAAACATACTTACCAAAATGAATTGAGAGATAAACAGAGAACAACTACATAAGGTTTCATTAGCTACAATTTTCTAAGTACTATCCAACACGTATACAAAGTAGTATTATACGTGTCAGCTGCTTAACATCGTATGGTACACATGGTATGCAACGTGTAGCAGAATTGGATTTTTCTCTTTAATGAGTCTCGAAGTTGAGATATTTGGTGCTGCAATTTGAAAAACTGTCGCTAAAAAGACAAACATGGGGTAAGTTTGTATGCGGGGTGATGTATACAAATCCATTTGTATGTAAACGTTGGGTTATCTTATCTGCTGGTGAATAGTGGAAAATCCATTTTGGATTGAGGTCGTTTCACCGTAACAGAAAAAATCCCTAAATTGTAAGTATCGTCGGCATTGAAAACCACTTGTCGTGATGCCGAAAACATAGCCGGCATCGTTTTTAAAAACTTACTATGCCGGATGCGAAGAAATTTTCATCAAAAATTTTCACTAATTTTCATCAAAAATTTTCACTAATTTTCAAGCCTCTGTTCCCGCATAGTGGTTTATAAAATAATAACGCCGGTAGTATAAAAAAATTATACAGAAACAACAGCTAAATTGCAAGGGTCTTCCGGCATTGTAACAAACAATGCCGTCACATGATATTACGGCATGGAAATCATTCAAGTATCCATACCGGTATCCATGGGTGGCGTTAGTCTTTTGAGGGACCGATTTAGGGATCAAAATTTCTCACAAAAAAAGTACTCTTCAACTTGTGAGATCCAATGGCTGGCGGTACAATTGCTCATGCAACTTTGAAGGACCTAGTGTGGTCAAGGAGAACTGTATTGGGATCACTCTTGGTTTGGTTGCTTGTGATATGTGGAGGATGCATCCCTGGAATGAGCAGAGGAAAGCGAGGTCATTTTATGACTTGCTTGAAAAGGGTGAGATCGGTGTTGTTGCAGAAGAATAGTTCAGGCTCTTCTTGTTGCACCCTCTCTATCGTGCTTTTTTACATTGATAGCGTAATTTTTCTCTATTTTTTGTGTATGGGTTTTTGTCTTTTTGGAAGCTCAATGCAAATATGAGCAGATACATTTTTTAAATCGTGATAGAAATAAGTTCAATATTGAAACATGAGGATTTTTCTGACTAAAAAAACAAAAGTCTACGTGCAGTATATATACTGTAACCCAGTAGCAGATATGCCGGCATAGTATTCAACTTGAAGTCCGTACCGGCATTGCAAACCGGCACAGTATTCATCATAAAAATAATGCCGCCAGCCTATACCGGCATGGTATTCATATATGTTTGTATGCCGAAAGTGGTTTGTAACAGAAAAATTTCAGTTACAATGGAAATTTTTTGGTTTCTATTTGAACTTTGGAGTATAATAGAAGAGTTAATCATGCTTAAGTTGATACTTACCTCTGTTCCGCTGCTGATGCTTGTTCAACAACAATTTTATGTATCCTTTGTTGGTGAACTTGTTGCACTTTTGATTTCGATGTTGCTTCAGCCGCAACATCCATTTTTGGATCAGATTTTGGTGTTTCAGTTTCTTTACGACGACCCATTTTTTTGGGTCGAAAATTTGACGATAAAATCGGGAAGAGGAGAAGATGAAGAGTAGATGGAGAGAATTGGGGGATATGAGAAGAATAGTTTTAGGAATTTTGGTTAGTATATGTATGATTTAAAGGGGAAAAAAATAATTTCCATAGGCCTTTAGTTAATTTTCAGGGTAGTTTAGTACTTTCGCACCCAAAAATCACCCCTTAGCAAGCTTCATTGGATGGGGGTAGTAATTTATATCCCCCAATTAATAAAACTATCCCCCAATTGTGCGTTCTTTTATAAGTCTAAAATCTATTGCTTTCACAAGTCTCAACGAACTATTTACTACAACTCAATTGAAAATCTCATCAATTTTTGGCGCCGCCGACGCGGACTTGTCTTTAGGCTAGAGTTTTTAGATTATTTTTCTTTTTTAGGTTTTTATTTGTTTTTGTTCTTCTTTACGTTTTTGGGTTTTTGTCTTTTCCTTAGAGAATTTGGAATTTGGAGCGAAAGAAAGTTTTTCCAAAGCTTTTGGTGAATACTTAAAGACTTGGAGTAAAAGGCAAAGCGAAAGGAGCGAAAGAAGAAGATTTTTATTTATTTATTTATTTTTAAAAAAGAGAGAAAAAAAAAAGAGAGAGACATTTTATTTTTTTTAGATATTATTTTTTTAGACTTTCCTTTTCTTTTGCACTTTATTTTTGGACTTTGGACTTTAAACTTTGGGACATTATTTTTAAACCCTACGGAAGGGTAGTTTAAATATAAACTGTGTGCAGAGAAGGACGGCGATTACGATATTGCCTCGGCCCCTTGGGTTCGTACATGACATAGGAGTCGTGGCCCGAGTCGACTACAACGGTTCATCCCCGTCCTGGAACGGGAGGTAAGTTTGTCGAAACACTCGTGAATCCCCCGTCGCCGAGTTCTTTGTATTCCTTCGTTTGCATATATCTTTGAGGAATTGAAAACGATTGCTTTAATTTCCTAGTAAAGGGCAAGGACTGGCCATACAAGATAAGGGTTCGGATTTCATCACCGTTCTCTTCTTGCCCGCCTTAGGAAAACGATACTTAACGCGAACCTAAGCTTTAAAATTTGGAATAGAACGAGACCGATAGGGTAACGAGCTTAATAGGAAAGTCGTTTGAAAAATATTGGTTACTCTTTTAAGCATACTTCGAAGTTCATGATGGTTTCTGTGAGTTGAATGCGTGACTGCGCCGCCTTGTAATGCGGTGAGGCCTTGGGTATCAAAGCTCCACGCAGCTTCCCTCGCCTCTATTCAACTTACTTAAACTCGGATTGATTCCAGAGGGGTTTGCTTAAATTGTAACGAATTCCCTTTCGAAGGATTAGAAGCTGGTCTAGAAACAATCTAAGTGGAGCCATCATGCTTTTTGTTTGCTAGAAATCTCTAGGTTTGCTTTGGTGGAGTCAGCCTACTTTGTGTTTGCTTAGAACCTCCCTTCCTTTAGGATTTTTTTTCTTTTATTTGTTTTTTCTAATGTATACCCGAGGTCATTAAAGAACGGGCTTGGAAAAGAAACACTCTAGGTCGTTTGATTAGTGACAAACCTAGTAGTTCTTCTTGTGAAGGCGGGGAAATCGAAGACTCTTCTTTTGAGAGCCATGTTTTTGGAAACTTCAGTTTTGAGAATCTGTCTCTTCATGAGGAAAGTACCCTAGTACTTGATTGTGCGTGATGGAAACTTTGAAAGATTACATGTTCCCAACTAGGACCAACCGAGCTTCGTGCATTAAATTGCCAGCCAATACGGCTAATTTCGAGATAAAACCTAGTATTCTTCAGATGATATCTATATATTTATGAAAAGATGACGAGAACCCTTATTTTCATATTAGGGACTTTGAGGACATTTGTGGGACAGTTAGAATAAAAGACCTTACTGATGAAGTTTTGAAACTTAAGATGTTCCCATTTTCCTTGAAAGATAAAGCCAAGACATGGCTTAACAACCTACCATCTGAATCCATTGAAACATGGCAGGGGAGCTTATTCTTTGCTTTCTATATGAAATTCTACCCTAAGCATAAAACTGCAGCTGTTAGGCAGAAAATTAGTGCTAGTGTGCAATAAGAGGGAGAGTCTCTTTATAGGTTTTTAGAGAGATTCAATGATCTCCTATCCCAGTGTCCTCACCATGGATTTGATAAAATGAAACTTGTAAAGATTATTTATGATGGTTTATACTATTCGACCAAAGCCATGGTCGAGTCTATGTGCTTATTTGGTGAGTTCACTAGTAAAAGTTTTGAGGATGCCTTTACCTTCTTAGGAGTTGTTGCTGAGAAATCCCAACAGTGGGAATCTTGTGTTGAACCCCCTGAAAGACTCTTGGTTAATAGAAGTAGCACCAATATGGTAGATACGAGTTTTGCGTCAGATGCTAAGTTTGTTGCTTTGTCTAGAAGGTTAGAAGCTTTGGAAATGGGTCAGTCTAAAAATAGGTCCCTTATTGAACCTAATAGAACCTCTCAAGTCTCTAGTTGTGGAATAGAGCCCGATAACTCATTTTGGGAAGGTAAGGTTAGTGAAGAGCAAGCTCATGATGTCTATAACAATGCTAGGTTTGAGAACCGTCAGAAGTTTGACCCATACTCAGAGACCTACAATACTGGTTGGAGGAACCATCCTAATTTCTCTTGGTCTAAGGGCCAGAATCAAGGCCAGTCTAGTAATTCTCAGCCTCCCCCAGGTTTTGGTTGTACTAAGAACTCTTCAGGTCAGGCCCAGAACCCATCTGAGAATAGAATAACTAGCTTAGAGGAATCTCTTAGTATATTAAGAAAGAGCCAGGATATGTTATCTCAAAGCCAAGAAATGTTTGTAAAGAGCCAGGGTAATTTTCAAGAGGAAACCAAGCAGAATTTTAAGAATAATTCCCAATCTCTTGCTAAATAAGAACTTCAAGTCGGCCAAATAGCTAAGTTTCTTAGTGAGAGAGAAGATGGAAGGTTCCCTAGTCATACTGATCCTAACCCTAAAGGAGATAAATCGTACAATCATGTGAATTCTATTACAACCCTTAGGAGTGGAAAGAAAGTTGACAATAAGGTCGCCATGCCTGAAAGTGAACATGCTGTAGTTCACCCTTTTGAGCCAGAAAATGAGGAGACTGATAGAGTCTCTAAAGAGACCAATGAGGGTCCTGTTGAGCTCGGCTTTGTTACCAGAGCCCCATTCCCACAACTGCTAGTTCCAACTAAGAGGGAGTCCAACTTTAATGATATATTGGAGGTTTTTAAGCAGGTAACTATCAACCTACCATTGTTGGATGCGATTAAGCAGATTCCCGCTTATGCCAAGTTTCTTAAGGACTTGTGTACACGAAAGCGTAAGCTTAGTGTTCAAAAGAAAGCCTTCCTAGCTAGTCACGTGAGTTCCATTATTCAGAATACCAGTACTCCTAAGTATAAAGACCCATGGTCCCCTACTATTTCTTGCACAATAGGTAAATACCATGTTGAGAAAGCTTTGCTTGACTTAAGAGCCAGTGTGAACCTACTTCCATACCATGTGTACCTTAAGCTAGGACTTGGTGAGATGAAACCTATCCAGATGACACTTCAGTTAGCTAATAGGTCTGTTAAAATTCTTCATGGTGTGATCGAGGATGTTTTTATTGAGGTCGACAAGTTTATTTATCCAGTAGATTTTATTATCCTTGATACCCAACCTGTCCCTGACCCAGAGAACCAGATACCAGTGATTTTAGGTCGCCCATTTTTAGCAACATCCAATGCGATCATTAATTGTCGAACAGGTATTATGAATTTGTCTTTTGGTAATATGACTATTGAGCTGAACGTCTTTCATATTAGTAAGCTACCCTCTGAACTAGATGACCCGAGCATAGAAGAGGTAAACATGATAGGAACATTAGTCGAGGAGTCATTACCAAACACTTTGTTAGAAGATCCATTAGAGAAATGACTAGCTCACTTTGGGATTGATTTTGATGATGATGATGTGATTAATAAGGTGAATGCTTTGTTAGATTCAACCCCTTTGTTAGACACTAGTAATGGATGGAAACCTGAGTTCGAACCACTACCAGTTTCTAAGTCTACCCTAGTTCCTTCGTTAGAAGAGCCTCCTAAGTTGGACCTAAAACCATTGCCAGATACCCTGAAGTATGTGTTTTTAGGCCCGTCCGAGACTTTACCTGTGATGGTTGCTTCCGACTTGGATAGTGATCAGGAAAGTAGGCTAGTGACCGTCATTCAAAATAACAAGGAAGATTTAGGGTGGACCATAGCAGACATTAAGGGTATAAGTCCTACTGTTTGTATGCATCAGATCTATTTAGACGAAGATACCAAACCTTTTAGGGAGATGCAACGAAGACTAAACCCTAATATGAAAGAAGTAGTTCGAACCGAGGTTCTTAAGCTTTTAGATGCAGGCATTATCTACCCCATTTCAGACAGTAAGTGGGTCAACCCCGTTCAGGTTGTTCCCAAGAAATCCAGTATTACTGTAGTCCAAAATGATAATAATGAGTTAATCCCAACCCGAGTGACCACGGGTTGGCGTGTTTGTATTGACTATAGGAAATTGAACAAGTTCACTAGGAAGGACCACTTTCCCCTTCCCTTCATAGACCAGATGCTAGAGAGATTAGCTGGACATAGTCATTACTGCTTTTTAGATGGCTACTCTGGCTATAATCAGATCGTTATTTCCCCAGAAGACCAGGAGAAAACCACTTTTACATGTCCCTTTGGTACCTTTGCGTATAGACGCATGCCTTTCGGGCTATGTAACGCCCCTGCGACTTTTCAGCGTTGCATGATGAGCATATTTTCAGATATGGTAGAACGGTTCTTAGAGGTCTTTATGGATGATTTTTCAGTGTTTGGATCATCTTTCGATGAGTGCTTGCATCATTTGTCATTAGTGTTGACTAGGTGTAAGGAAAAATCTAGTGCTTAATTGGGAGAAATGTCATTTCATGGTTCGATCAGGAATTGTTTTAGGGCATATCGTATCTTCTAAGGGTATAGAGTAGATAAAGCCAAAGTTGACCTTATCAAGACTTTACAGGTCCCAAAAACCGTAAGAGATATTAGGTCATTCTTAGGGCATGCAGGTTTTTATCGTCGATTCATTAAGGATTTTAGCTTGATTTCTAGACCTCTTTGAAATTTGCTTGCAAAAGATGTTAAGTTTGTCTTTGATGATGCTTGTTTAGAGGCTTTTGAGAAGCTTAAGACTTTACTTACTACCGCCCCCATAGTCCAGGCACCCAACTAGAACCTACCCTTTGAGATCATGTGCGATGCTTCAGACTATGTTATTGGTGTTGTGCTAGGTCAGCGAGAAAACAAATTACTTCATGTGATTTACTATGCTAGAAAAACTCTGAATGATGCCCAGTTTAACTATACCACTACGGAGAAGGAACTGTTAGCCATTGTGTTTGCCTTAGACAAGTTTATACCCTATCTCTTAGGTTCTAAGATCGTAATCTATACTGATCATGCTGCTTTGAAATACCTTTTATCTAAGAAGGATACCAAACCTATATTGATTAGATGGATCCTTTTATTACAAGAATTTTGTCCAGACATTAGAGACAAAAAGGGTGCAGAAAATGTAGTAGCAGACCACTTGTCTAGGATAGTTGTTAGTTCCCTTAATGATTCCCTTCATATAAGGGATAGCTTTCCTGATGAACAATTGTTCTTTTTTTCCCAATCACCTTGGTATGCAAATATAGTGAATTATCTTGTTACTGGTCGAATGCCCCAACATTGGGGTAAACAAGATCGTTCTAGGTTTTTAGCCGAGGTTAAGCACTTCTTTTGGGATGATCCTTATTTGTTTAAGTATTGTCCAGACCAGATTATTAGGAGATGTATACCTGAGAGTGACCAGTCCAGTATTATTTCCTTTTGTCATGATCATGCTTGTGGGGGTCACTTTAGTGCTAATTAAGAAGACTGCTGCTAAGATATTGCAGTGTGGATTCTATTGGCCTTCGTTGTTTAAAGAATCCCATAGTTACTGTGTTACTTGTGAACGTTGCCAGAAATTAGGAACCATTTCCCGAAGGAACATGATGCCCTTGAACCCTATTTTAGTTGTCGAGGTCTTTGATGTGTGGGGTATTGACTTTATGGGTCCGTTTCCTAATTCTTTTGGTAACCTATACATCCTTGTCGCTGTAGATTATGTCTCTAAGTGGATTGAGGCGGTTGCGTGTAAAACCAATGACCATAGGGTTGTGATTGAGTTCTTGAAAAATAATATACTTACACGTTTTGGTACACCGCGAGCTATAATTAGTGATGGAGGGTCGCACTTTTGTAATGGACCTTTTAAGCTTTTGATGAAGAAATATGGTATTACACATAAGGTATCCACCCCGTATCATCCATGAGACTAGTGGTCGCAGAGGTTTCCAATAGGGAGATAAAACGTATATTAGAGAAAACAGTTAATCCTAATCGGAAAGACTGGTCGTCTAGGCTCACTGATGCCTTATGGGCTTACCGTACTGCGTTTAAGACCATTGGAATGTCGCCTTATCGGATTGTGTATGGCAAGGCATGTCATTTACCTGTTGAGTTGGAACATAGAGCTTATTGGGCTGTTAAGCAGCTAAATTTTTCACTTGAAAAGGCAGGAGCCCAGAGGAAACTCCATCTCAATGAGTTGACGATAGTGCTAAGGAGTATAAGAACAAAATGAAACTTGTGCATGATAGAAATATTTCAAGGAAGTCATTTTCTCCAGGTCAAAAAGTTCTTCTGTATGATACCCGCTTGCATCTTTTCCCTGGGAAGTTACGTTCTCGGTGGACGGGTCCTTTTATTGTTCGTGACTTGTCTTTCCTCATCGATTTGTTGAGATCGAGACACCGGATGGTAGTAGTTCTTCGAAGGTTAACGGTCAGAGATTGAAACCCTTTTTAGAGCCCTTTCCTACAGGTGATGTTGAGGAGGTCCCTCTGGAGGACCCTGTTTACCCTTGATTGACCATCGAGGCGATTGTATGTTGTATATTAGTTTTTGATTTCTCTCTTCACCCAGGTACTATCTTTCCGACTTCTCTCTTTACTGATTCCTCATGTTACTTTACTTTTTGGTATTGCTCTTTCATTAGATACATTGAGGACAATGTTAGATTTAAGTTTGGGGGTGGGGTAGAAACTTTTTATTACCTTTGTGTTAGAATAAATAAACTCCAGAGCCTAGAAATTTATGTTTATTCAGGATGGCACTAACCAGTCTAAGTGGATGGAAGCATCTTGGTTGTAGGAGTTGAGGAACCAATCTGATTAGATGGGAACATCTAAAGAGTCTATTCATAAAAGCACATAGCTCGGGTGTTAGAATTAAAGGAAAAAACATGGTAGTTTCGCCATATCTCGTGATGGAAACATCGAAAGAATCCTGATCACTTCTTTTTTTCTTTTTACCTTTGCTAGGGTGAAATAGAGTGACTGAGATACAAAAAAAAAAGAGAGACCAGACCACTAGACCAACCGGAATAAATACAATAAAGTCGACCACTGGTACCCTTGTATATGCCAGCTGAGTTGACCTAGAGTTAGGATTATCGACCACTGGTTCCCTTGTATATGCCAGTGTGTTGATATTAGTCCAGACCAGTATCTCATTCCATTAGGATAGGTTCACCTTAGTCAACATCATCCACGTTTTTCTACATCCATCTTCTTAATCTATCCATGTGATTGGTTGACTCCGGTTTATGATGTCCAGAAACTATCTGAGTAGAGCTCTGTCACTTTATATGAATTTTAGTATGCTTGAGTACAAACTCGTGTACATCAATTGGAATTTCGCATCAGGTTACTTCCTCCTGTAGTCAATAAGTATGCCAACCAAGGAGATTCTTTAGTGCCTTCCAAGGTTCTGCGTAGATAGCTAGGGTCCGGAGTAATGGTTTTGTGGGTACACCTCTGGTAAACCCTCCGGAGACAACACTCCGCCACTAGGGCCACCTAGCGGTTTAACGGCTTGCTTCACGTGCTAAGTGTAGTCATTTTATTTTCTAGATCAGATTTGCTCGAGGACTAGCAAATAATAAGTTTGGGGGTATTTGATAGACACATTTTTGTGTCTGAGTTGTCCTCAATTTTCTGTTTTGTTGGTACTCGAATTTGTGCTTATTATGGTGTTTTGTGTGTTTGTAGGTATTTTTGGGAAACAAACATTTTCGGAAAAATCGGCTCGAAAAATTATGCGGAGCACCCCCGGAGGACATGTGCTATGCGGACTCTCATTTCGGTTAAGGGGCACCTCAATTACTAAGGGGCACCTCAGTTGGGCACCTGCTATTCGCACCCCCAGTTTCGTTAGGGGGACACCATCTTCATCGTTTGAATGTTGGTTTTGACGGGAAAAGCTCACAGGCTATGGCAGATTCTTGGTTCGAGTTTTGGACGTGCTAGAAGGAGACTCAATGGCTGAGATTGGTTGGGAAGACTTGACTGATATTAACAGGCATGGTATGGGCTTTTGTTCGAATTAAATTGGGCTAGTTTGATCGAGTTGAAGAAAACAAAGGCATGAGAGTTTCACGGGATTGTTTTACTCCTTCTCGTGTTTCTCAGAGGTTGGCTTGTGTTGGGAGAAGTCTTTACTGAATCTGTGTTGTGTTTGGAGTGAGTAAGCACGAATTGACAGCTGCAGATGCATGGATGAAGCAAAAAGGGAAAGAAAATATTTTCTTTCATTCCGAGTAATGGAGGATTATTGTGGGTTAATGAGCGAGATTTCTTGGTGATGTTCAATATAAATAAGTTATTGGGGTCTCATTGAGAGGTGACGGAGAGTTTGGGAGATTACAGAGCATCACAGAGGCAAAAGATTGATCACCAGAGAGACTTGCTGCTGCTGCTGCCATTGAAGAACACGAAGAACATTGGACGCCTAAGAACAAGTCGTTCATGCTGGTGATAACGACTCACAGCCGAGGGTCGTAGTTCAGAGACAGTCTTAAAGCGGTAAAGAATGATGACAGGAAGCTTTCATCGTTCTTTGTAACAGCTCGGTTTGTAACACTTATAACTGTTACAAACCCGGTTTTTATTATATTTCTCCTATTTTCATCATTTGTAAACCCTTTGAGCAATAATAATGATTTTTGAACGTGTTTCCAACATGATGAGCGGCTAATTCTCTCACAACCAAGGCAATGATGAAGCTATTTACGCATGAATAATTGGTAATTATTTATTTTCTCTCATTTATAATTTATAATTCACTCAATCACTGCTTTTGCAGAGTTTTTAATTGTTTGCAAAATTGTCTTCATTAGTTGTGATATAGATAGGTTATGATTTGTTTAGATAATCTATGCTTAGGGGATACAATTAATTTTTGAGAATTTGTCTGATTATATGTGAATTAAGAAATAAGGGACTTAAAAGATAATTAGAGTTTTGGCTTATTTACCATAATTTATTCATGTGTAATAGTGGAATCAGTGTCTTGGTTATTCCTAATATCTTGAAATCAAATTTTGAGTTAAGTTTTCTTTATTTTTAAGTTTTATAAGTCTAAAATCTATTGCTTTCACAAGTCTCAATGACCTATTTACTACAACTCAATTGAAAATCTCATCAATTGTCTTCTATAAGCCCGATGGTAAGGAAAGTAAAGATTGGAAAATGTCTAAAGTTGTTAATGGTTGTCACAACCACGATGATCCGGATACTCTTATTGGACATGTAATGGTTGCGAAGTTAAAACCACATGAAATGGAGACGGTGAGGTCTATGCGTATCCAAAAGGCGAGTGCGATCTTAAGTAAAATAAAGGCGGACGACCCCGACAACTTGTCTTCTTTGTCTACAATTAGGTCGGCCCTAGCTACGATCAAAAGGACGGAATGGGATGGTAGAACGGTCATGCAACAATCGCAGTGGTTAGTTGAGTTACACGACTACACGTTGAGAACGGAAGAAAAGGATGGTAAGTGGTACGTATTTTCTTGGCACATCCCGAAATGATAAAATTGGATCAGTGTTTCATCAAATTTTGTTGATAGATGCCACTTACAAGACAAACAAATGTAACATGCCGTTGTTGAACATTGCTTGTCACACTTCGGACAAAAACACGTTTACGATTGCATGGGGTTTAATGGATCATGAGAACAACGTGAGTTTCATTTGGATGTTGGAGACGTTGAGGTCCATTTATAATGGTGATGATTTTCCAAGGGTTATTGTAACGGATAACGATCAAGCCTTATTTTCCAAAGGGTTATTGTAACGGATAGGATGCCTTAATGCACGCAATAGCGGTAGTGTTTCCTGAAGCCCGAAACTTGCAATGTATGTGGCACATTCAATGCAACCTCAAACACAATTGCTATCACCATTTCCAAGCTAAAAAAACCAAGGAAGAGTACCAAAAGGTCGAAGGAAGAGGATGAGCGCATTAGTAAATTAACCGTGGAAGAACGAGAGGAAGAGAAGAGGTTATTTGATGAAAAATGAAAGGAGGATGGAATGATTTGGAGAGCGTTCATGAAATCATGGGACAAGATCGTTTGGTCAATGACCGAGGAAATTTATGAAAAAAACTGGAAGAAATTTGAGGATGAATATGGCAAGGACCACCCAAAACCCGGTGAGTATTGTAAAACACAATGGTTACCGATTAAGGAGAGGTTTGTATATGCATGGACATATGAATATTGTAACTTCAAGAATGAGGCGACAAGCATTGCGGAGGGGTCTCATGGCCGATTAAAGAAAATACTTCTAGGTAGTCAAAATGGAGTTGTGTCGATCCAAGAAGCAATCCATGAATTCACCAATCGTGATCTCGTAAAGATTAAGGATTCTATGCAATTTAGTGTACATAAATTCCCTACAGAACATGAAAGTGAAAGATTGCTTCTAAGGGGCATTGTTCATAAAGTTTCAAAATGGGCAATAAATCACATGATGGAATAATTGAAGTTATATAAAGCTTACGATGACGAGAATACGGTTTGTGTTTGCAAGGATATGATAGGTATTGGTCTCCCATGTCGTCATAAAATGGGTAGGTACGTCGATATGATTGACATCAATGATATTCATACATTTTGGAAGCAATTAAATTTCACTCCAAGCACCCCCGTATTGATGGTCCGTCGTTCATGGAGTCGGAATTTTGTGCAAGAATAACCGAGCGTTATGCTACAACAAATGGTTCCAAGAAGCAAATATTGATGCATGATTTGGAGCAAGCTCTTCACCCTCGTTTAAGGGAGGTTGATGAACCTATTAAGCAAAAGGGTGCGGGTAGGCCAAACACCGAAGTGTCGAGGACCATTGAAAGAAAAGAATTAAAGGAGTATTTTTCTAATAAAAGAATATTGTGTAGGCATGAGCGTTCGAAAGCCGAATTTGAAGATGAGCCGCAACCCAAGAAAAGAGGTCATCCAAGAAAAGATCAAAGTGGACCAACCGACAGACAAGTGAGGCCAAAGGTCTCTACGAAGCCTTCTCAAGTAAGTCAAGCCGAGGCGGTGGAAGAAGTTGTGTTAGTGGAGACCCAAACTAGATCTTTAGTTATTGATCAAATGAGCGACTCCCAACAAATACAATCAACGGAAATGATGACTATAAGAGAGAAGTATGGTACTCTTCGTTGTCCTAGGGATTTTCATGGAAGACCAACACGATCAAGGTATACGATTATAGAAGAGTATATGAAACAACTCCCTCCACTCATTGTTCCATTTGTTTTGTCCACCGACGAGGTCGATGGGGGTGGCAATTATGGGTTTCACGTCGCCACGGAAAAAAATTGGTTACTTTGGAGAGGCGGTGAACGAAGATGTCACCCAATGACAAAATTTAAGAACTAAGATGGCGGTACAACTAATAAAGGACAAGGATTTCTATATGAAGATGATGAAGCAAGGAGATAGGCATGACAAAGAACTAAAGTTCAAAGACTTAGTTGCGCGTGTAAAGTGCCGAAAGGGATTGAAGACAATCGGATCCAAGTATTGGATGACAATGCCTAAATGTGGATATCTCTTAGCGGACGCTTTGAATTGCATGGTACATTTCTTTGTTCCTCCTAGGTATGGACATTCTTTTATATTTACACCTACATGGACGGTTTGCGATGAATCGGTTAAAGATAGAAGAATTATTATGGCATTTGTGAATGAGATGCATTTTATCGATTTAAGAGTAAAGAGAGATTGCCCATTACCTCCGTTGGGTGGTTGGAGTGATTACTTCCCAACGAATCATTGTAACGATTGGTTGAAACAATATGAGACCAACATGTTGGATTGGGATCGCGTCATGAAGGAGGATTTCCCGGAAGGCCTACTGGAATTGGTTCCCTCGGATGATGAAGATGAATGATCGTTATGTTTGAAAGATGTATTTTGAAGAGCCCTGTTTGTACATGTTTTTTTGGAATTTTTTGGAAAATACTGTGAAGTATAAAGCTATAATCGGTAGTTATATTTTTAATATATCAACCGATTATACAAGCTTTTGTAAACAGACTCAATCAATATTATAATCGGTTATTAACTTTTGGAATTTAGCTTCCGATTGTAAGTCTGACAAAACAACTGAAATTTTTTCAACATAATCAGTAGATTACATATTACATAAACATCCGATTGTCACCAAACTCTGACAAAAAAAAACTGAAATTTTTTCCCAGAATCGGTGAGACAACATATTGCATAAACTTCCGATTGTCACCAAAGTCGACAAAAAAGTGAAAATCTTCCCGTAGAATCGGTAGACAATATAAAATAATAACTTCCGATTGTAACCATCAATCAACATTTATATTTGTTGTGACGGACTTCAGGAATTCATAACTTCCATCATAAGTGGATTCTTCACCCTTTTCCACTAAGTACTGTCTTTTTGCGAGTGTCTCCTACATAAACAAACATAAAATAATGTCAACTTCGTTTTAGTAAGAAAGATTAGACACCCAGTGTTATTTAAAAGAATAACCGAGCGTTATACTTACAAATTGTTGGATCGACAAGCTTACGTGGCTAGTGTTAAACATCCTCTTTTGTATCGTTATGTAATCATTTACCCCTTTTTGGACAAGTCGGAAACGATCATGAACTTGTTGGAGTGATCTTTTCTTTGGATTTCCATACTCTCGCACAAATTGGCTTATACCCTCGCCCAAAAGACTTCGGGTGTTAACCTTCCTGCTATGACATCTTCACGTCTTGTTTCACGATACCATGTTTTCACAATGACCAAATCTTCAGCTGCGTCAAACGTTGCCATGCTTGTAAGTTGAGATATAGAATGAATTCACAAGAGTAGACGATGAAAAATCTATTTGTAGAATACACGATGCTATATATGTGTTGTTTGGTGCATAAATAAGAAGAGTTTACCCTCCTTATTTAGATGAGAGTCCCAACGTCTCTTTTTTTTTTTTGAAAATATGGCCGTTGATGTGTACTCTTACAAGACTGTACTGAAATAACGTATAATTATTACACACAATCGGTAGGAAATGCTTGAACAAATCACCCGATTATGCGTAATCGGTAAATATTTATTGTTATATACTTCCGATTATAGGATGTTTTGTCAACAGAGTTCTCAGTTTCATTAGAGTAGTATAATCGGAGGTTTATCAATATGTATTATCAACCGATTGTGTGTAGTTTTCGAGGCACAGCTAGTTTCTTTTGACCGAACTAGCCGTTGTAGTATAATCGGTAGTTAGATCAACAATTAAAACTTCCGATTTTCATAAATATTTTGAAATTCATAACAATATCACCTACACATCATCATAATTTTACATTGAACTCCTGCAATTCTATTACAAGGTATTGTGATTAGCATCGTGGACGTGTTGGACGAGTCCTAAACGGATTAAATCTTTCCATCGCCCTAAGGATTCTAAAATGAGCTTCATAACGGAAGCTTGATCTTTTCCATCTCCGCCATTCCCCGAGATATTGTTCTATAACCTCATCATTGGTTTCACCCCTCAATCGATATTGATTCACAAGATAAGTTAAATGGACAAATTCTTCGACGTGTCTGTTTATTGAACCAACTCGGCAGAAAAGATCAGCGGAGTGACGGTTGTTTGGGTTACCCTGGTCGGCAAGAGAATTTTTCGTGAATTTTCCCCAAATAACTCATACTCATTATGCCTCCTTGCCTACGTTGTTCTCCTCGTCTAGGATAGAATTGAACGTAGCGCCTACATAAAGATAAATCTTCTTCAATCGTGAACTCCGTAGAATTAATGAATGGTTGGGCCATTATGTTGAAGATGATGTTGGAGAGAGTTTAAAGGTATTTGTGTTCCATAGAGAGTAAAAGGATACAATCCTTATATAGAGTTTAGAGTTCCAAACTCTATTTTGTTGGGGCAACCGTATAATCGGTAGTCAAATGAAGTATTTTCACTTCCAATTATACAGGTTGTTCCAAATTTTGTTTTTGCAGAAATCTCAATTTTTCGAATTTCGAACTATATTAATCCAGTAGTTAATAAGACTTCCGATTATACAAATGCTTGCCCCAAATTTTGTTTTTGCAGAAATGACATTTTTTTCGAATTTGGGAACTAGAATAATCGGTAGTTAATATGACTTCCGATCATAAAGTTGCCCCAAATTTCTTCTTTGACGAAATCACCAATTTTGGGAATTTAGGAGCTACTATAATCGGTATTCTAGTGAGGTTCTTGTTCCTTCCGATTGTTCTAGAAGCAAGATACGTGTTTGGCACAAAATCGATATTAATCGGTAGTATAATATCGTTACTAAGCTTCCGATTTCTTCATAATAATCGGGCACAAAATAGCTTCTGATTATGTAAGGGCATTAACGTATTCTTCGCGTTTTTGGACATCCCTTAATGGTGTATATGGTTTGGGAATAAAAAAGTCGCCCCTAATTCTTTTGGGGTCGCCCCTAAAAATTCCAGGCTTTCTATTTCTTAATCAATTTAATAATTTTAATCACCATGAACACCATGTCACTATGGTATCAGATAGGTTGGGGTTTCTTCATCCTATTTTTTTGATCTTGCAACCTAAAGCGTAATCTCATTGATCTGTTGTTGTTAATCTCTGTTCTTCAATCGTCTGTTGAAGCCACATTTGGTGTTGTTTTCTTTGTTGGTGATTTCAGATTCAAAAATTCTTGTCTTTCTTTACATCTCAGATTACATCTGGTGTAATTCGTTCATAAATCGTCAGGTTTCTTCAATCTTTTTCTAACAATCTTATTCTATTGTAAGTTTTTTAGGTCATCTCTTTACTTGAATCTCAAATCTGGTTCATGATTCAAGGTTTTACATCAACAACTATGGAAAATTTAACAACTACTTCTTTTTCTCGTGTTCCATTGAATCAAATCACTAATTTTGTTACTCTAAAGCTTAAAGAAGATAATTACTTCACTTGGAGAAATCTAATGAATCCGGTGATTCAAAGGTACAAATTAATGTGATTCTTGGATGGTTCTTATGCATGTCCTCCTTAATATACATCTCCAAGGAAGCTAATGGAACTGAGAATCCATGTCATGTTGCTTCTGTGTCTGGTAGTTTGTATTATACAAACATTGTGGATGAATATACAAAGTATTGCTGGATCATTCCTTTATCTTATAAACCTAAATTAAAAATTATTTTTACTTCTTTTGTTACTAGAAATATAATTTTTTTTATCCTATTCTGATGATGGTGGTGAATTCTTAAATAAAATTCTTAAGAAATTTTGTGAAACCAAATTAAGGGATTCCTCATGAACTTTCTTGTCCATATACACCTGAACAAAATGGTGTATCAGAAGTTAAACATAAACATCTTCTAGGAATAACAAGAGTCTTACTTTTACAATCTGGATTACCAAATAAGTTTTGGGTAGGAGCTCTTCAAACTGCTAATTACCTCATAAATAGACATCCTACTAGAGCAATATTCTTTCTTACTCCTTTTGATAAGCTATTCAACTCAAAACCAGATTACAAGTTTTTGAAAGTCTTTGGTTTATCTTGTTTTAATTTCCTTGGTTGGAGCCATACACTTCTAATAAACTAGAACCTAGGAGTAAGCATTGTGTATTTCTGGGTTATAGTCTCAATCAAAAAGGATATAGATGATTTGATCCTCTTACTGGCACTATCTACATCTCAAGACATATGTCTTTTGATAAATCTTCATTCTCGTATAATGCTCTTATTCAATTTGCAACCATCTTCACTCATGAACTTTCTTTTACAGTTAATTCTACTTCATCTATCATTCCAGAAATTGTTCAACCTAGTATTTTAACAGTCAAATTCACTAAGAATTATCATTCCATGACAACGAGAGGTAAGAATGGTATTTACACTCCAAAGTCTTACTTTGCTACAAAATATTCTATTCGTACTGCATTTATGTCTCATGTACCTAAGAGTATAACTGCTGCAAATAAAGAAAAAGTCTGGAGAATTTTCTCTGTTGCAGAATACAATGCATTAATGTAAGCAGGTACTTGGTCATTGGTTCCACTTGATAAAGCTCATAATCTCATTGGTTGCAAATGGGTTTTTATGATTATGATTAAATATAATGCATATGGGACAATTGATAAACATAAAGCAAGATTTGTGGGAAAGGGTTATCATCAATAACCAGGTCTTGATTATAAAAAGACTTTTAGTCCAATAGCTAAACCTACAACAATAAGGATCATCTTATCAATGGTTGTTCAGTTTAATTGGACAATTCATCAACTGGATGTTAGTAATGCATTTTTGCATGGTGACTTACATGAAGAAGTTTATATATCTCAGACATCTATTTTTGTGGATCCAAAAAAACCTAATCACGTATGTCTTCTTCACAAAGAAATATATGGCTTATAAAGCATGGTATGACAAACTCAGTACATCATTGAAATCTCTGCATTTTGAAAATTCTTCTTTGAATAAAGATGGATCTCAGATAATGTAGCCCTAGTGTATGTGGATGATATCTTACTCATAGGATCTTCTGCTACATTTCTTCAGCATGTTATCACTCAACTGCAAAATATTTTCCCTATAAAAGATTCGGGTGATCTACACTATTTTCTTGGGCTTGAGGTACATAGAACAACAAACTCATTATATATTTCACCGACTAAATATGCAGCTGATCTTCTATAAAAGCATAACATGGAAGGTGCAAAGCAATGTCTTACTCCTATCTGCAACAAATAAATTGTCTCAAACTTCAGGTGACTTGCTTACAAATCCAACATAATACTAGTCCTTAATTGGAACACTTGCAGTAAATCTTGTATGTCAATATATGTAGCATCCAAGAACTGTTCATCTTTTGGAAGCTAAGAGAATATTAAGATACATTAAGGGTACTATGAACAGTGATTTACAGTTTAAAAGTGGCAGTTAATTTCTTTTAGGTTTCTTCGATGCTGATTGGGCCGGTTCTCTGAATGATAGAAGATCTACTGGAGGTTATTGCATTTTTCTAGGATCAAATATCATCTTCAGTTTTCTAAGAAGCAGACTACAGTGGCTAGATCAAGTACAAAAGCTGAATACAAAATTTTGGCTCATAGTGCAGTAGAAATGATATGGATTTTCTATATTTTAAATGATTTTTATTTTAACGTTCTAGGAATACCTAAACTTGGTTGTGATAATATCAGCTTCATCTCCCTTGCTTCAAATCTTGTCATGCATTCTAAAATGAAACATGTTTAGCTTGACTATCACTTCATCAGATAAATGGTACATGGTAAAGCTTAGGATGTTTTTTATGATCATACTCTTGATCAAATTGCTAATATCTTCACCAAAGGTCTTCACGGTCCCAAATTTCTCTCTCTCAAGAACAAACTCATGGTAGTCCAGGTACCTACTCGTTTGAGGGGGGATAATAACATATCACTTGATATTACAGCTGATGTTAAAGAAGCAGTGTAAGATAAGATTAAATGCAATATAGGATAATAGACCTGTGTATGTTCATGTGACAGTTTTATAATTTTTTTGAGTCACCCGTGTGTCCTGTACGTGCATAACTAATCCATTCATTAATATCGGTTGAGATTAGTATAAATGATGTCTTAACAACATAATTAATGTGTAAGGAAACTTTTTCTTTCCTAATAAATTTTATGATTTTAATCACCATGAACATACACACCTCCTGTACGTGCATAACTAATCCATTCTCATGTTGACTCGAAATTTCTTATTTGAAGTATTCAATCTACTAGAAGTCATAAGACATAGTCTCATATCGATGGAATGGTAATACTGTGAGTAAATATAATGGTGTAGTCTTCACACACCTCTTTGTTAATGAAGTCCTCCTAATGTCTTCGCTTGATCTTCAATATTCAATCTTCGAGGGTTATTCAGTGATGTCTAATACTCAAGTACTAATCTTTAATCCTAATATGGGGCTTGACTTTAGTATACTATAACTCAAGATATAGTTTTATACATTTAACATTGGCAACATGATTGAGATAGCAAAACTTGCGAGTTCGACCGAGCAGTGCGCTAATAGCATCGTTGTAGCTCCAAAATAACTCCACTAATTGGGCCGACCGAGCGTAGCGAGGGAGGTCCTTTATATGGCCACTTTTTTGTAAAATTTAAGTGATCAATTACCACAAAAAGATTGGAAATGGTTAGGGCCGAAAAACCAAAAATGTCCCTCCCTTTTAGTCCAATTACTATAGCTCCTTGTGTATCCTATCTTTTCAGGGGTATAATTGGAAAACAAACTTTAATATAACATATCTAAAAATCCGTGCCTTGGAATTTTACAAATTTTATCTCGTTAGAAAGGTTATAAAAAACTCTACGCAACAAGTATAAACAACAATATCAAATTTGGAGTTTTTACGAAAAATTCGGAGATATATATCATTTTAGGCACAATTTTAGAAAATTAAATGTATATCAATTATGCAAACCATCATAAAGGATACATAATACTTTATGTAGCAAAATATTGGTGTATGCATCAACTAATTTTCCATTGCAACTAATAAAACGATGTAATCCATCTGTTTCAAGAAAAATGATACTATCATTTTAGGCACAATTGTCGAAAATTGAATGCATAACCATTATGCAAACCACCACAAAGGATGCATAACACATCATGCAACCATATTTTGGTTTATGGATCGACTGATTTTCCGTTTTAGAAAAAATAATACTTTCACATCCCGTTTCAGAAAAATGATACTATCACATCCGTTTCGGGAAAAGTGATATTTTCGCTCCGTTCGGGAAAAGTGATACTTTGTTTGTTTAAGGGAAAAATGATACTTTTTCCAAACGGAGCGAAAGAATCACTTTTTCCGAAAAGGGGAGAAAGTACTTTTTCCGAAACGGGGTGAAAGTATCAGTTTTTCCGAAACGGGGAGAAAGTATCACTTTTTCTGAAACGGGGTGAAAATGTCACTTTTTCTGAAACGAGGTGAAAGTATTACCTTTTCTGAAACGGGACGAAAGTAGTCGTGGACAAACTCCATCTTCATATTCTTCTTCGGTCGGCCCTCTCACCGTGGCAACGGTCGTACTAGTTGTCCTATACATACTAAAAATATGAAAATTGAAAAGATTTCAGAGGGAAAAAAAACCAGTAGTAGAAGAAATAAAGTGTTTCATACCAAGTGGGATTTTAAAGACCAAGTGGGATTTTAAAAAGTATCTAAAATATTATCTCTAAGGTGTTAACGGATCGATTGAACCTGGTATTTCCTTCCTTAATATCGTAGCAGCAATCGGCTTTCCTCAACGGGTAACAAATTTTGGATAACATGTCAATAAGCAACGATGTATTGACTCAATCAAAAGCCAAATTCCTGGAGTTATTTGAAAAATCGAGTTTGAGAAACCTTTTGATCACATCTTGTGGGAATTTGTGGATGAAATCCAGGGGAGTTATGGAGAAAATGGATTCAAGGATGTATCAAGAACACACCAACATCAGTCTTAATTAATTGTTATGCTCATTCTAAGTCACTATTGATAAAGGCCTTAGACAAGGTGATCCCCTATCCACTTTCCTATTTCTTAGAGTGTAGGAAGCCTTGAATCTCTTATTTCAATCTGGTAATAATTTTAGGCATTTGGGGGTTTCGATTTGAGTCGCAATGGAATAAAAGTAAGTCATCTACAATATGCATACGACATTTTAGTCTTCATAGATGAATTTATTAAGTAAATTAATTATCTTAGATATTATACTTTAGGATTCAGGCAGTATCTGGTCTTCGGATTAAATTTGCGAAATGTAGTTTGTTTGGGGTGGTGGGGCAACTAATGTATAATTCATGTTTGTTATGATGGTATGCATAATAATAATAATAATAATAATAAAAGACTATGAGGCGATCTTTATAATAATAAGGCGAGGAGAGAGAGGCTCTGGGCGATTTTCAGGCGATTGAAGTCTGAAGATTCGTGCTCGGATTTCTCAGGATTTCTTCACAGAATTCCACCCATTTTTCCTCATTCTACTCGTCTTGTTATCTCCTAGCATATGACGTTCTACATTGTTCTGGCTTTTCTCTCGATTTAGGGCAGTCACGGCGGTTATCTTCATCCATTATGCGTAGAACACGATCCGGGAAATCTTCATCTTCAACTCCAAACGACCAGGTTTCATCATCATACGTGCCTCCACATTATAATGCATCTCCCTTGCCTTATAACAACAACTTCCCCATGTCAAACCCCCAAAGCACATCTCAAGACACCGAACACATCTTTTCCCAACACCCATCTACTTCATCTCAAAGTGACAAAATTCCTTGTCCATTCAAGAACTATGATGGATGTGTTGGAGGTGTTGCTGGCATAGGGTACGCTAAAAGTGCGATCTACAAACACCTTCATGATAAGCATTTTCCTACTGACAATGACAAGGAGAAATGTAGAGATAGAATACGCAACAACGTTCACTGCTAGTTTGCTTGGGAAAAGAGTCTGCATGCCGTGCAGATGTGGCTCTGCATCAGATGCCTACATACTCATGCTTGGAAGAAATCATGTTGTAATCATCAACCTGGAGACATAATCCCAGGTCCATACAATGAGGGAAGAATTGATTTTCTAATTCATGGGGTTGAGAAACCTCCTGACCCGGATAACCCTCCAATTAATGATTCACAGATTGCTCAGGATAGTGGCCTTACGATGGAATTACTTAATTCTATTTTTCAGAAACGCGTAATCACCACTGTAAGTATACCTCCATCATGCAGACTGAACTTTTCTCGAACCCTAAAAGCAGCATTAGACAAAGTCGTTGCAAATCCCAACAATGTGGAGTCATGGTTGCAATTGTTGTTACTGCCTGTGTGCACTTTAAACCTCTACATACCAAAGAGTTCGACTGAAGCACGATCGGGCGACAGAAAGAAGCTTCAGATTGCTGCAATCAACCAATCATTGTCTCAGTGGAGAGAACCCAATGGGTGCAGCATTATGGCTCAGAAGTTACTCACATCTTCTAGCCAGAATGACAAGAAACGACAACTCAGTGGCAAGAAGAAGAAGAAGAAGAAGAATTCTAATGTGGAAGCCTGCAGGAAGAAATTAACATATGGCCATCATACTGCAGCCATCCGCATACTCTCCTCATATGGACTAGCCCCTCCTACACCTGACACATTATATGACCTCCAACTGAAACACCCACAAGCTCCGCCCCTTTCAATTCATGCAGAGGACATCAATGCTACTGCTTTATCTGTAGACGCTGCACAAGTACTGACTGCAATCAAAAGTTTCCCTAAGGGCACCTCATGTGGAAGAGATGGCCTTAGGGCGCAACATCTACTAGATGGCCCGAGTGGTCCTGCTGCAGCTGTTGGTGAAGAGCTCTTAACCTCCATTGCAACTGTAATAAATCTGTGGTTCGATGGGAAATGCCCTTCTATTCTAGGCGAGTACATTGCGAGCGCACCATTAACTCCATTACTCAAACCGGGTGGTGGCATACGACCAATTGCCGTTGGCACGATATGGAGGAGACTTTGCTCCAAGCTTGCTGCTACTGTCGTCTGTAAAGACTTGGCTCCTTATTTTGGCACTTACCAATTTGGAGTGGGAGTACCCTGCGGTGGTGAAGCCATACTTCATGCTGCAAATAGGCTGTTAGCGATGAAAGGTGAGTGCAATACTAATACTATGATGCTCATAGATTTCAGCAATGCCTTCAACCTTGTAGACAGATCCACATTACTTAGAGAAGTTAGAACGCATTGCCCAGGCATATCCCGCTGGGTGGAGTTTTGTTATTCAAAGCCTGCAAGGCTCTATTATAATGACTCCATACTCTCATCAGCTCAAGGCGTGCAACAGGGTGATCCCCTTGGTCCCCTATTATTTGCTTTAACATTACAACCTCTGGTCAATTTGATTGCTAGTCAATGTAAGCTGGATCTTCATGCATGGTACCTGGATGATGGCACCATCGCAGGCGATACACTAGAGGTAGCTAAGGCACTGAACATCATACAGGTGGAAGGGCCTAAGCGTGGACTGCAACTGAACATCAAAAAGACTGAAATTTACTGGCCATCACCATATCCAAGATGCAATCACAAGGATGTCTTCCCAAGTGATATTGGAAGGCCATTGAATGGCGTAAAACTGTTAGGCGGCCCTGTTAGCCTAGAATCTCAATACTGCAGTGATATTGTTCTTCACAGAGTGGATAAAACCATCCATTTAATGCAGAAAGTACAACAACTACACGATCCACAGAGTGAGTTGCTGCTACTGAGAAACTGTACTGGAGTTTTTAGACTCTACTTCGCAATGCGCACCACCTGCCCTACTCATTTACAAGCAGCCTCCATAGTTTATGACAATCATCTACTCCAATACTTGTGGCGGCTAACGGTAGGTGACGGTGCAGGGTTTGGCTTGGTTCAACAACGTTTAGCCACCTTGCCAATTAAAGAGGGCGGGCTTGGCGTCTATACAATGGCAGATACTTCGAAGTATTTCTATTTGGCTTCTTATGCTCAGACCAAACATCTGCAGGAAACTATTTTACAACTCTCACCATTTGTTGACCTCAGTCCTAGCTACGTACTTGTTCTTCAATCATTCATACAAGCTTGTGGATCACCAGCTTCCAATTTCAGCGTCATTGATGCCGCCCCTCATCCCATGAAATCGTTGGCTGCACTATACTTTGGCGCTGTTAAAGAACAATTACTCACAAGCTTCAACATGAATGAACGAGAATTGATAATCTGGCAATGCAACAGGCGTGAACATGCAATGGATTTTCTTAAGGCAGTTCCTATCAGTGGACTGAACCAAACTGTCTCACCAAGACAGTTCCAATCCATCCTTAAATATAGGCTTGCCATTCCCTTCTTTGAGGAAGATAACATGTGTTCCATGTGCAACATGCCGATGGATGTTTATGTGGACCATGTTGTCCACTGTGCAAGTGAAGTGGGTTCGAAATTCATACATGACATGGCTCGTGACGCACTTCTTGACATATGTTACAGGTCAGGTGTTGTGGCTCGTAAAGAAGTCTCTTTAGGGTTTCTTTCAAACTCTGACAAAGAACTTAAGCCTACTGATATCATCGTCTATAACTCGGGAGGACTCAGTAAAGATGTATGTTTTGATGTCACCGGAGTGTCACCTTTCACAACCGCCAGACCACGTAACTCTCCACCGGGTCAAGACATCACTGCAGCAGTGAGTCGTAAGCTTACGAAATACTTAGATAAATGCACTGCGCATGGTTATGGTTTCAAGGCACTAGCTTTTTCTACCCTGGGAGAATTGGGAGATGACTTGGTTATATTTCTTAAGAGATTGAGTAACTGCCTAGTCAGTCACGATGCTAATTACAAAATATGTAGTTCTTTGTTCCATAGGCTAGGTGTTATTATTCAAAAAGGCGTTGGCGCCCAGCTTGTTGATCGGTTGCCTTCTACCGACTTGTAATGTACTCATTTTCGTCTTGCTAATAAAATGCCCTGGGTAGCTCTTTTATAATAATAATAATAATAATAAATCTTCATTCCGGTTATTTGGGTCTTCCTTTAGGGGACAACTCGGGGAACAAGTCATTCAGAAATGCAAATGCAGACTTTGTTTTTGGAAAACATTTAGCATGTGCAAAGCAAGTAAGCTAACTTTAGTAAAGAGTGTCTTATCTATCATTTTAATGTATCTGCTCTCTCCTTTTATTGCCCCTCCAGAGGTCATCGCCACTTTAAAAAAGGTTATTTGTAATTTCATTTGGGACTCTTCAGAAACCAAAAAGTCACAATTATGTGGCTTGCTCAAATCTATGAAAAGCATGAATAAAGCCCTTATGTGACAGAAGAATTTCCCCTCTAACGGTTGATTTGGAACCCATTTAGCAAGGTAAAATCTCAGAAATGAAAAGCATGAATAAAGTTGATCCTTTAACAAGGAAAAATTGCAAATGGAATACACATAAAATTAGTAAATAGGAATTTAAAGGGATAAGGTATTTTTGAAAATCTTGGCCAATTATTTTGAACATGTTTGGTCATATAAATTCAAAATGACAGTAAAGGAGTTTCGTAACAAGTCCACACATCTGAAAAATTCTTAGTATATATAAAAGATCCCATTCTATGGGCCTAACAAACTCACCTGTAGCTTTCCAAAATCCTTCCAAAACACAAGAAATCGCCACGACAACCGCAAAAAGGTGAAATCATAACTCTGTGATCAAATCTTGTTAACCCGAAAAGACATGATCAATGAACAAATCAAACTGAACAGATGGTTTATGGTTTTATAAAGATATTTCCCTTTATGCCAAAAATTATTAAGTTCAAAATGTATCAATCAAATATGAAATTGTAAAATATCCATGCAATTCACCACATTTTTAACAAGGAAAAATTTCAAGATGATTACTGCATAACATTTTTAAAGTGTTTCAAATAATACCCCAGGAAAAGCTTGAATTTGATAAATATGTTAAATTCATACTTAGCAAAATGTCTCGAATCAAATAAGCGAAAAACCTTGAAGATGTAAAACATGCATCACCAGAACATTAAAAGAGAAATACATCAACGCCATAAAAAGTGATGAAAACATTTAATTCAAAACCAAATTGATGTTTGGTAAGAGAACGTGGGTTTAAACTCTTTTCAAATATCCACCGGAGTAGAAAAGAAAGAAAATTTGAGAAGCTTGGAATAAGGGATAACCTATTTAGGTTTAAGACGAATTAGGGGATCAAGCTTTCCTTTGAGTTTTAAACTAAAGGGAGATTTTTGTGTCGTTACACCTTATGTCCTTTAACAAGGAAAAATTTGCATTATTGACGAATGATATCATTTCAAGTATAAGCAAAACTTCACTTTCTTCTTTCAACTCCTTCAATTTGAGAAAATTGAATAGTGCACTATAAGTTTTGGGAAGATGATGGGTACAATGTGCGGAAACTCTTTCAAATAGGGAAGCTTGGAATCAGAAAAACTCTACAAAAATCAGATTGAAGAAGCCTCTTCTCTAATTATTATCATCAAGTATTTTCTCTAGGTTTAGGTGAAGATTCAATCTATTGGTCGGTCGACAAGTTTGGTAACTTTAATGTGAAATCAACTTATTCTTCGTTTAACAAACATCATGAAATAATAACCAAAAATATAAGTACATGGCTTAGGGCTTGTCCATACAAGATTGGATTCTTCTTCTGGCAGGTATATCACAAAAAGATCGCAATAATGGATATTCTTCGGGAAGGTATGATGGTCATCAACGACCGCCTCCTCCACAAAACGGGGAATCTACAACACACTTACTTTTACGTTGCTCGGTATCTTCTAGGCTAGAATTTCTAGCATACACGAATATTTTGCTTCTTATATGAACATAAAATAGGTTATACCCAATTGATCTTGTTATCAGGGGATGAAAATATAGAAACTAGTCAGTAGCTGGCCAAAGTGCTTTGGAAGATCCTTCCAGCAACCATCTCATGGAATATCTGGACTCATGAGAACAAACTCATCTTCGAACACGAAATTTTTGATATGAAAAAGTTATAAAACAAGTCGAATCTCAAGTTTTTTCTGGTGCAAAAATAACGAAGGTATGAAAGGGATTTGTCTTGACAGTGTTATGTCCAATTAGGACCAATTTTTGTAAATTAAATATGTTTGTAAGTCTACTTTAAGGTGTTGTTGGCTGGTCTACTCACTCTCTATTTATTTTATTTTTTTGGATGTTTTTTTTTTATTATTTCTGATAAATTTTTCATATATAATTCTTACTTTTACCGAAGAAAAAAATATGAAATCCCAAAAATCAAAAGTATGGAATCCCAAAAGTCGGATATAATTTGTAAGGATGCATGGATAAGGAAATATATCCAGAGATAAAGAATTGAATCGGAAGGAGTCAGGGACGGTATTAGGAGGTGGCTTACCTAGGCTTAAGCCCACCCCAAAATTCATAAAAGTTGTTTAGTGAATGTAATTTTTAACATTTGTGGAACTTAGCCCAGGTACAAATTTCAGTTAGCCCACTAGGAAGATATAATTCTCCATGAAATCAATTCAACAAAATTGAAACACGGTCCCACTAGAAAGATATAACCTTTAATATTAAATCTCAGTGGTTTAAAGACTAAAGTAGTTTTTTTTTTTCTTTTAAAAAACATTTAAAAACTAAAGTAAAGAACACGTATTCATACTGTTTCTTAAAATTATTAAGCTAACCAACTAAACACGTATTTATCTTTCGTTTTGCTATGTGTCGGTTAAAACATGGGTCATTTTTCTTTTTTTATTACTCCTCATGTTTCACCATGCTACGAAAATTAACAAGTAAAAGGGTGTGAAGAATAACATAACTTCCTAGATGTATCGTTCTTCGCATCGGTTCATTTTTGCTTTTCTTTCTCGAAAAATGTAAGTATATCGACAAATATTACATAGCGTAAGCGGAAAGCAACATTCCAGAAAGACAAAAAGAGTCGCGTGATAGCAAAAACCGCAACCACTTCCGAGCATTTTGCTTTGGAAACAACTCTCGAACTGATGATACCCGATATGTAGAAAAGAAAAATAGCATGTCGCACCAGGTATTATAACTGCAGCCATCAATATTGCAATCGAAAAAGTTAAATAGAGTATTGGCTAAAAAAAAAAATTAGCCCACTCAGATATAAAATCCTGGATTCGTCGCTGGAAGGAGTAGAAGAAAATGAAAGAGTAGGAAGTATATAATAAAAACAAGGCCCATGCACTTAAAGGGTCTGAGTGAGATGGTTAGGTGCAATACATATTATACATGTATGTGACGTTACAGAGCCGAGAAAGGTGCAAACAATTTTTGCGTTTGTAGTGACCTAATTTCATTAACTGCCGGTGATGCTGATATGTAAACTATAACCGAGAACTTAACAACATTTATCTACTGGCATATCTTATTTATATCCGCCTCTCGCTACTCCACTTTTCTATCGCTTGTGGTATGCTGCACCTAATCCTTTCAAGTTTGAAGGTGTAAACACAAATTCCAACTTTGTTTTTTTCGAAATTAATATGCTCCATCTTGGCAACTCCAAAAGTCCACAAGATCTCAGCATATGCGTCAATTGCTGGAATGAGGAAAATAATAGCACTTGGATATGTTCTTTGTAATAGAGAAGGAAGAAAAGATTGAAAAATATAAAAAGCCTCCCTCAATTTGGAATAGAGAAAGGATAAGATTGAGGATCCACTTAGATTTCTGTGTAAATGCCATATTTAAGAATGTGAAATTAATACGCACTTTACTTGGTAGACACATTTTTTTTTATACTATTAATTGCAAGTTATGTTAACTTGTATACCCGTATACATGTTAAAGGTTTAATAAAGAATTATTTTATTTCTTTGTAAATTGTGTGTTTTTGTTTTATTCTATTAGAAATTGGTTTTTCTTGCACTAAAAACAACAATTTTTGTTCCCAATGCAAATAATTACTGTTTTCAATGCAATAAAACAAACAATTCTTATTTCCAATGAAAAAAAAATGTTGTTTTAATGAACCGTAACATGTATACAGGTATATAAGTTAACATGACCCTTAAAATCTATTTGCCATATATGAAATTGGATTCCTTTCATCAATTCAAGTGTTTGTATGCACTCGATTACGTAATAGCATAAACATAAGAACGGGCACCTAGCTCAGCTGGTCATCCCTGTTCCCCAAAGTTTCATGCGTTCCAGGAGGTCCCAGGTTCGAGCTCCCAATGGCGTAATATTGCAGAAATTAACATGGAAGGTAGAGTTAGTTTGCCCCCTTGTGACACAATCTCAGCCCCATCCGCTTCGGCTCATTTGGCTAGGTTACTCATGAGGCTCGCTGGTAGGCTAGCACAACAACCTGTTCAATTAATGTAGTAGTATGTCGTTGGAGCTTACCTTGTTAGGCTTCCAATTAGTTTCACGTAATAATCGTTATCCAATATAATATTTAAAAAAAAAAGGAAAAAAAAAACACAAAATTGGTCAAAAAGACCAAAATCAACAATTCCTGGGTGAAAAAGACATTTAGGTTTTGATACTGTTTAAATAACCAAAAATTAAAAAGATACTGTTTAAATGGACAAAAATTTAAAAATAGGCAGGATGTAACCTTGATTTCATCCTGGCCCATTTTCAAATATTTTTTTCTTATTTTTATTTTACACATGATGCATCCAGGTTCATCCTTGCTATTTTTTAAGTATAAGCCAGGATGAATCCGTTTCATCCTCGCTATTTTTTTTGGCTATTTCACCCGTCTTTTTTTTACTTGTCCATTTGAACCGTGTTTTAAATTTTTTTGGACAAATGACCCATTTTCTCAAAAAAAAAAAACCAGAAGAATTTTGAAAGAACCGGATGGTCAGTCTTTTCAAGGTACATGCTCAAGAAACGAAACCAACAAACCACGCTCTCCAATTGACCTTTTTTCTTATTTACATCTTCGGTCTTTTAGGGCTGCTCTTTC